>OY744537.1:93676639-94031639 GCA_963556195.1 Sepiola atlantica | reverse complement strand
AGATTTAGTATATGATTTATGTTTAAATATAAAAAAGAATAAGATAAATAAATAATAAATATAAAAAAGAATAAGATAAATAAATAATAAATATAAAAAATAATAAAATAAGAGACTTAGTATATAGCTTCACAGTTACCACCGCCAAAAATACAAAATAATTTAAATAAATGTAACAATAACCACTTCATCACTTAAATAAAAGAGATAAATTTTAATTTATTTTATTCCATTTGCTGCAGGCCACATTGATATTTACTGCGGTATAACGATAAAACAACATTACAGGTTCACACTGATTTCAGGAGATTTGAAACACCTACAATTTGATAAAGAGGTTTTTCCCCGAAATATATTATGGAACACGGTCACACACATTAGATCACTGTGTAAAAGTTTTGAGTAAACAAGTAAGGTGTACTGTTTTAAAAATCACATTGTTTTTGTATTTCTTCTCAGCATCGACATATTTCCATTTCTTGCATAATACTCCTCTATATACATTGATATATGTTTCGCAAAATTTCATAAAAGGCAAAATGTTTTTTTATCTAAAAAAAATACGATCGTGTCATCATTGTTAATACAGCCGAGACAAAATCTAGGTGTTAGCAAAAAATGAATCTTCAGATGCAATAAAAAAAACTACGAACTTACTTTAGACATTGTTTGCAAAAAAAATGTATTTCTTTCCTGTCTTTTTTTCTTTTTAAACACGATACATGTGAAGAACAGAACGGTTAGAGATTCTCCATTCTTTCTATTCACTTTCTATTCACTTTCCCAAGCTTTGCCTTCTCTTTAATAGTCTGAGGCGCCCGTGCTGAAAAATACCGACGGGGCATCTAAGTGCACTTCTCCTAGTGCGCTGACTTTTCAAAACCACACCTGACCTTGTCCTTAACAATTTATTACAAAATCAAGTGTTTTGGGGTTTGTTTTATTTTTGCTGTTTTTTTTTTTTAGTTTTTTTTTTAATAATTAAAAAAAGAGGGGTACTGCTGTCATTCGACTTCGCCCAAAAAACATATTTCACTAATTGGGAACTGGGTAATGTCCCTTTCTTTAACAAACTGAGTTCTCGAGCTTATAGGATTGACATGTAACCAAATCGTTATAATTGATCAACGACGTATACGAAAAACACAAGCCACCCCCCCCCCTCAAAATTATATCTGAAATAAAAAAAATTGCACTTTCGTTCAAACACTTCCAGAGACAGCTTTACAAAAGAGCAAAGATTTCACTCCAAAATCATACTGTGCACTTAAAATAACTTTTTCGCACCCAAAGTGAAATCATTGTTTTGGAGCAAACCAGAATTTCTAGCATTCAACGAGCTGGGCCAAAAAACATGTCAGTCTGATAACACGCATGCGCACACAGACAACAGCAGCCCACAATGCCTACTAAAATACTACACGCATACACACACTGACAAAAGGCGACATAGACAATGCTGGATACTCTCACAGTCACACGCATATATACATACTGAAAGAACAGAGTGGCAACTTTGGTTGAGGTCAGTGTCCCTAATGATGGGGACCTAAACAGAGCTGAAAGGGAGACAATAACAAAATATCAAGGTCTAATGTATGATATGAAAAGAAACTGGAACCTCAGAAAGATCTCCATCATTCCAGTTATCATAGAAGCCACTCATGAAGAAGAACTTGAAAAAGTATTTGGCAAATGGTTCTTGTTACATTTATTTGTAACTATTATATTTAAATACTTACTTGTAAATTATTATATGCGTTAATTTGATTCTAATGACATGGAATATGATCACCGTTTTGACTTTACAAACGCCACTTTAATTAAACACTGCGGACGATATTTGTTCGCAATTTCTAGCTACTAATTTTATGTATATATTTTTTTAACTTTCGTTGTCAGTCTTGTCTTAATGAGAACAGTGAGTATATTTCTATTCTTCCTTTGCAGAATAATTGATTATTGACAATTTTGAACCTCCATATTTGTAGAAGAAACACAAAGTTATCCTTGGAATCCACGTCAAATGGAGGGGGGAATCAGGTGATTTCAGACTTCTTTAACATCAAATTACAATCAAACAACAATAAAACGATGTTTGATTTTGCGGTCACACTAAACCACTATGTGTGTATATCTACAACTCAGACATCGAAAGAGGAAGATATGTTAGAGCAATAGACAAGTTAATTGCTTCTTCGCTTGCTTATTCTGATATCTGATACCTGGCTTCCGATGGTTCTGTTGCATCTTTCTTTGCGTACGTTTTTGTCTCACACCCTAAAATCTTTGCAAACAATCCGACATGCTAAAAGATGAACTAACCTTTAAAGTTCCTGTAACATTAGTCGTCATAAGTAAATGTCGACGTTGCTTACGTTATTTCTAATTTCAGAATTGAAATTCATCTTGCTGATTATTCAGTTAAGCAGACGATTTCCTTGAAATATTGTGCACTCAAACAAACGTGAGCCAAAGTAATGCTTTCATGTTATTGCCTTCTTCTTAAAAGCCCATTTCATTTTTGTCTTTCGAATATTAACAGCTAAACAGACTTTCCTTTCGGTACATCCCAATGAAGGCCAACTGTAGAATGTTTATTTTGATATCAAAAATATACGTGCTTCATTTGAAACAGTTGTGTGCCTTAGTGTAGCAATATTTAGGTGTGAGTGTGTCCGAAAAATGTTTAAAACGGACATTTCCGCATAAGGTTAGAATAACTAAAAGTGAAAAATTCAATAGAAAATAAGAATTAGGAGTATGTGTTATCATGTTTCGTCGCCAAAGACATGTAGTGGAGAAGCAGAGAAAATGTGTCTTCTGAACAACGAGAAAGAGAGAGAGAAAGACAGAGATAGAGAGAGAGGGGGAGAGAGAGGGGGTTGTTACATGGAGGATGAGTTAAGGGTGCAATGCATGTATACTATATGTTGGAAAAGAAGAAGAAGAAGAAGAAGAAGAAGAAGAAGAAGAAGAAGAAGAAGAAGAAGAAAGACTAGAGAGTGAACTACCGCTACATTTTCAATTATAAAAGTTTGAGCTCGCATTCGGGTGTATACATACGTGTAGGATATTAGGATAGAAATACACTTCTGACGATCAGATTTTCTGTGAAGCTGCAGTGGGGTGTTGTTATTGGTTCCTGTTGAGTATTTATTATATATATATATATATATATATATATATATATATATATATATATATATATATATATATATATGTGTGTGTGTGTGTGTGTGTGTGTGTGTGTGTCTGTGTGTGTGTGTCTGTGTGTGTGAATATATTATAAGGTCTACTAATAAATAAATAAAACAAGTTGCATAATTCCTGGTCACTCTTGACCCTGAGACTCTGAAAATGACAGGTTGATGTCTTAACATTTGTCGGAGAGTGATGGTGTCATGATAAAAACACTGGTTTCTGGTTAGCCACGTAACCAGTTTAGGGATAGACAGCCGAGTAACCCCTTCCCTCCCTGTTGGGCTCTTGAAGGTTTTTTTTTTTAGCTAGTCTGTTTGGAGTCCAGGGGATTGAATGCTGGTGGTTGGCTCTCTTTCAGGATTGGTTTGTCTTGAAGTCATTCTACCTTTCTCTCCCGTTTTATGCCTTCTACGAATCTACACAACAAACACCTTACTATTTCCTATAGTAACATCAGAGGTCTCAGGTAAAACTTTCCTGATGTTCAGTCCTTTCTCAAAATATCCTCACTAGCTTCTATTAATAGTAACGATCTACATGTAAATGGTTATTTGCCTCTTGTCCGCTTAGACTTTTCCACGCATTTGCATCGTCTTGCTCTTTTTCTTCGCAAGGATCTCTCTATTGCACGTGTCCCCAGTCTTGAATCTCATGGGTGCCCTTTTATATGTCTGAGGTTGTCTTTACTGCACTCCACTTCCTATTTGTTCTTTTGACAATGATTGCTCTATTGTTGGTATTATATCAAGCAGTACTGATGATGTGTTGCAACTTCATCCGTCAAGCTCCATCTTTGTTTTTGGTGACTTCAATGCTCATCATTCTAACTAACTCCTTCACTCTAACCGCACAGATCTAGCCGGTGAAATATGTTTTAATTCTTCTCTGTCTCATGATCTTCATCAACCATCCTTACTTGATCTTTTTCTCCCTTTTGTTCTTTACTCATGTTCTATTTCCTTTTCTCCTCCATTGGGTTCTTCTGATCATACTGTTGTTGATGTTGAGGTTGATTTACCTGTGAAGTCTTCTATTTATCGTCCCTTCCATATGAAGACAAGAAGGCTGATTCGGATGGCTTCGCAGCTTCCTATGTTACTTTCCATGGGGTCCTATCCTTCGTATGTCTCCGAATGATATTGCTAAGAGGATTACTGTGTGGATTTTTGCTGTAATTGACACATTCATTCCTCATCGTAAGTTTTACATCAAACCTCATTCTCCTCCCTGGTTTTCATCTGTGTGTGCATCTGCTATTGCCCAATTGTAACCATTACTTTAATCAGTATGGTCGATATGATTCTGAGGCTTCTAGACAAACCTACAGAAGAGCTCACAATGCCTGCAAGATAGCAATTTCTGAGGCTAAGTCTAGCTATTCTCAAAAGATTCGTGACTCTATCTGCTCTAACATGGTTGGCTCCCGTGATTTATTAATAATGACCAAGTTGCTATTCCTCCTCGTTTTGATGGTCTTCAGGTTATTTCATTTTCGAAGAAAAAGGCTGATCTTTTTGCTGATAATTCTTCTCTTGATGATTCTAATGCTGTTCTTCCTGATTTTTCTTTGAAAACAGATCAGTCTCTTGATTCCGTCATTATCACTCTAAAGATGGTTGCTAGGGTTCTTTCTGATCTTGACAAGTTTAAGACTTCCGGTTCTGATTCAATTCCTGTTGTTGTTCTCAAGTGTTGTGCTCCTGAACTTTCTTCTATCCTCTCTAAATTATTCAATCTCTGTTTGACTCTGTCCTGTTTCCCTTCTTGTTCGAAGGAGTCTTATGTTGTCTCTATCTTTAAAAATGCTGGTGATCGGTCTGACCCAACTAAGTATCGTCCGGTTAGTCTCCTCCTCGTTATTAGCAAAGTTTTTGAAAGGTTAGTCAACTACAAGCTTGTTCATTTTCTGGAAAGTCTGGGCCTCTTTAGTGATGTTCAGTATTGCTTTCGTGGGTTTCGTTGAACTGCTGATCTTTTGACTGTTGTAACTGAGTGAATCTGTCAGTTTATGGGTAATTCAGGAGAGGGTAGAGCCATTGCGCTTGACATTTTGAAGGCGTTCGATAGAGTATGGCATTCTCTACACAAACTTCAGGGTTATGATATTGGTGGTGAGGTTCTTGACATTATTAGGTCTTTTCTTACTGATCAAAGCTTGCGAGTAACTTTGGACGGGGTCTCTTCATTCTCTTTTTTCCCATCAATGCTGGTGTTCCTCATGACTCTATTCTAGGCCCAACACTGTTTCTTCTCTATATAAATGATTTTCCAGAGAATATTGTTTAGAAAATTAACATCTATCCTGATGATACCACTCTTTATCCTGGTGTTGATTCTCGCTATTCTCTCGGATCAGTCGAAATATGCAGCTGATCTAGAAGTTGATTTGAGTTCAGTTGTGGAGTGGAGTACGAAATGGCTTGTTTCGTTTAATCCTGTTAAGACTCAGCTCGTGTCTTTCAATCGAAGGCGTGCCCCTTTTTTCCTGAGATCCTCATGGATGGTTCTGATCTTAGGGAAACTCGACCTTGAAACTTATTGGTCTTTCTCTCTCATCAAATCTTTCTTGGAGTTCATACATTATGATCCATTGCCATTTCTATAAAGTCGCTTCTCTCTATCGCTCTTTCTTAAACGAGGCTATTCTCTATCTCTACACATCTACTATCAGACCATAAATGAAGTATTGTTGCCATAGTTGGGCTAGTGAATCTGTGTCCTATTTGAGGGGTCTTGATAAGGTGCAGAAACGTATATGCAATTTGATTGGCTCCACCCTTTCTTGTTCTTTTCACCCTCTTTCTCACAGATGTGATGTTGCTAGTTCCAGCCTTTTCTATAAGTACTATTCTAGCATGTGTTCTCAAGAATTGTGTGATCTATTCACTGCTTCTTTTCTTCCAGCTCGTTTGATACCTCATTGTAATACAGTTTTCCTCCTAGTTATAGCCTTAATCTTTTCAAGAATAAGGTCAATAGGCATCTCCTATCTTTCAATCATCATCTTCCGTTCTTGTTAGCTCTTGACATCTAGTGGTATAGAGCGATTTCCATTAAAGCAAAGCATTTCATCAAAACAACAAGACTCGAACTGTCTACGTGATGAGTCGTCGTTTGAATAAACTCCTGGAATTGAAGAAAGTCAATGAGCATCAGAGTTATTGATCGGGTGTTATTGAATAACCTGTTAGAATGGACTACTCCAACGCTAGAGACTGTGACACAGCAGCGAAGATCGTATTTAGTATTATCTACGTTACTCCTTATACTCTGCCTTTTTATTGTATACTAGTAAATCTGCAACTTGTTGGGCACCCATTTATAATGTTCTTATGATACTCTATTAATAGAAAGCTGTTTCATTTTAATATGTTTAATATCCGTTTCTGGGCTTCGGTAATGACAGGTGGCTGACAGATAACACTTGGCCGGAAAAAATAGCATCCGGCTGTGGACGCATCTACAGAGACACCAATAGAAATACATTCATACGCTAAATAAATAATATACAGCTGTAAGCTATGCAGGTGAGGTGCCGGGATGCTGTGTCTACATCGTATAGGCGAAATCTTATTCAGTTGATGACGTGTGGGTGTCCAAAAATGTTATATTAACCGGCTCCATTTTGGATCGACAGAAAGGGGCTGACTAGCGAATTTGACAGATAAACTTCTTTTAACTCCCATGCAGCCTCAACCCTCAACGACTCTCGCTCGGTTTACATTTGTCGCAACATACAATAAAGATATACCATCATATGTTTATGCATAAGTCTTCAATGTTCGTCTCTTAAAAACAATAGAAAACAAATGAAAATAGATTCGAAAACTGAACTTACAAATATCAAATAAACTTTGGATGATGATGCTAAAATGTTTGTTTTTTTTAATCTATGACAAAACTAATGTTATAATTGTATACATTAATCTATTTGCTTAGCAAGCACATTTCACTTGCAAAATATATCCGTTGTATATTAATGAATCAACACTAAGCAAGGTTAAAAGCAACTTGGAGATAAGAGTTAAAAAGATTGTCAGTTGAATGATGAACAATACGATGAGGGGATTGAAAACAATGAATGGAATGGACAACATAGGAAAGCTTGACAAGTATTTGTTGATATTAGACTTGAGGACAGCCATGTTGGAGCATGAAGTATGTTTATAGTAATTCCGCTTGGTTTTAGGTACACACAGGAAGAAAGGAGATTTCTTTGAAGTGGTGGCACATAGACGAGTTATTGTTGTAAATGGGAGGAAGCTCGGTCGAGAACCTTCCACGGAAAGAATGATAAAGACTAGCAACGTTTGGAAAGGGAATGTAGGTAAGAGATGAGATCCTCTTCCACTAGATTGTGTACTCTGTCAAGGCGAGAAAGAGTGTTTGGATATGTGTGTGTGTGTGTGTGTATATATGTGTGTGTGTATGTGTGTGTGTGTATGTGTGTGTATGTGTGTGTATGTGGGTGTGTATGTGGGTGTGTATGTGTGTGTATGTGGGTGTATGTGTGTGTGTATGTGTGTGTGTATGTGTGTGTGTATGTGTGTGTATGTGTGTATGTGTGTGTATGTGTGTGTGTGTATGTGTGTGTGTATGTGGGTGGGTGTGTGTATGTGTGTGTGTATGTGTGTGTGTGTGTGTAGGAGCGCGGACGTTAGCTTAGTAAGATATTGTATCTTGGAGAAAATGCTAAGATCAACGCTTACATTTAGATTGTGTAAAGAAATGTTTAAAACGGATAAAACATGGAACAACATGTATGAAAGTTGAGTGAAAGTAAAGGCAGGCATATTGTTGAAGGAAAAATCATACGTAACACAAAATATTTATATATTTACAAATTACAGGGCATTGTGTTCATTTCAAGAGTCCAGTTAGAGATACGATAAATGTTCATGTCTGTGATTTATGAATGTGTATGTATGTGCGTACTGTAGCCATTTGTCGAAGTGTGTGAATGTGAGTGTCCACTTTTGTTCGTGGTTGTACGAAATTGTATGCGTGAGAGTTGCCAAGTTATTTAGGCATTTGTATGTATGGGTGAGGTTGTATGCATTGAAGAATGATAGGAGCCTTTGGGTATGTGTGTGGATGTGTGTTTAGTAGTCAGCCAGTTCGCTGGCACCCCCCCCCCTAAAAGGCGAGTGGTAGCCGAAGTTGTATTCTCTGAAAAAGAGGAAAGGGAAAGAGTTTGTCGCAAAGTCTGCTTTTCTATTGTTTCACAGTGGTTTGGCGGACGTAGTACAGAGCACCACACGTGATCAACATTTTTGGGTGTTTTCGCCTTTTTGTTAGACTGTCTCTGGGAGCTGATTTTTATGGCCCCCAGTTTGAGCGTTTGTTGCTGAAGTGAATTTGGGTTGGTTTTACGCCGTTTGTCGATAAAATAGAGTATTTCAATCCGATATGTGTGTTTGTGTGTAAATATATACATAAGTATATACATGTGCATATAAATATCAATATATTTAGACATATATAGATATATGTGTATATGTAAATATATATGTACATGTGTGTATCTGTATATATTTATACTTATATATGTGCATGTTTCCTTATGTATATGCATATATGTATCTTTATATATAATGTTGAAATGTGTGAATCTATGCGACTTTCCCCCTCTCTGTCTCTCTCCCTCTCTCTCTCTATCTCTCTCTTCTTGTATGTCATCGTGAAAGGACAATTTTATTATTAATAAACGCCTGCGATCAGGTTCCATCGCCATTAGCCATTTGTTAGAAGAGCAGGATATGAACAAGCGGCACAACTTGTCACGGTCTAATTTTCACAATAATAACATTTCACAATTTGGTTTACAAAAAGAATCCACTTTTTGTATTTATCTCTTACGCAGATTTCTTGTACGAACCATCCACTGCTACGTATTAATTAAACGTTACATAGAGTTTTTCGGACCGTGCAGGATCTAACAAAAACTCTACAGGTGACCTAATAAATTGCATACGATCTCGTGGGAATTTAAGAAGTGTACGTGTATCGTCTGTTTGTCGAGATTTGGGCAGTATTGTCTTTAGAGGATTCAGAGTGATTTAGTTGTATTTTAAATCCTTCTCGCTTGTCTAATATCAGCGGTGGTTTCTCTCGTTCTCGATTTACTTGGTGTTGTGCGCCGGTATCTCGTCAAAATTACCCAAAGCGGCCGAGATATCTTGCTTATTGAATGGTCGTTTGCACAAGTTTAAATGCGCAGCTCAGTGTTGTTGGCTTTTGTAGGTGTCAGTAACTTACATGCAGGAACATCGACACATGTTAAAAGAGAGAGAAATAATACGGAGGTGGAAGAGAATCGATGAGAAAGACGTTCATGCTGTTGGATGGACATTTTGTTTGTTTTGTTCCGGTGTTTTCTGAACAAGAGTCCCTTCCGGGTTTTAGACCGATGTTAACATTTTACTGCGCCACAACAGACTTTTCTGTTTGTTACGTAATTATATGATTTATCGTGTTGTTTATCGTCTATTAATGAAAAGAAAGAATTGATTTGACAACGTTTTGTTTATTTTAGTAAAGTGAGTAAAATCAACTTTCAATTTTTGAGATGAGGATTGATAATTTGTATTATTTAGATTATTAGATTACTATTCTCATCTTGATGGTTAGTTTAACAGCGTTTCGATCTTCCTCGGGTGCATAAAGAATCCCTAGTTTGAAAAGATGCACTTGAAAAGTGTCGAAAGTTACATCGGCCGAAATGTTGTGAAAATAAAAAATAAGATGAGAACAGTAGTAAAAAAAAACAACAGAATAAGTCAGTATTATGTTTAGTCCTACGAGCACCATTCATTGTATGGCATAATCACGGTAACACAGTGGTTCTTGTTTGATCACACTGAAGTTAAGCGACTAGGCAGTCAGTACTAAATGGGTGATCATTTGTGAATACCAGCCACCGTATGTGTGAGTACAGCGACATCTACCTGCAAAAAAAATATCCAGTATTAAAGATGCCTTTAGCAAGTACTTCAGTATAACCTGAATGACCACACATGTAATGAAACAACGATACAATTGCACCTGTGGAAGTTCTGTTCTCAAGCATGTGGCGAAGTTCTCTCTAGAGTATGCAGTTTCTTTTCCAGTTTTTTAGCAACATTCTTGATTTTACATAGTTTTTTTGTTTTTTTTGCTTGTGCCGTTCGCAAATAAAAAAAAAAGTAACAACGCTATTTCCGTGGGTTCGCGATCTCTTAGTCCACTTCCTTAGAACTTGTTTTTTTGATGAGTTGAGTTGGATAGCCACTTGTGGTGTAAATCGCTTGGAATTCTTTTATTCCGGTGTGTTTATCCTCACCCTGACTGCATCTATCTTGTATCCGAGCGACTTCGCTTCAAATGTAGGTCATTTTTACTCTACGGTGTGAGAGGCGGGGCGTAATTGACGAACAGGTCTCTTCACCATTTCTTTTATATACGCGTGTGTGCGTATGTAGTTTCTCTCCTACATTTTATTTGGTTTAGATATGCAGAAAATTTTCGGAATTTATTTCTTATTCGTTTATGTTTTATTGTTTATATCACATACGAATAAAAACTATGAATAAATTGAATTATACAAACGATTCTTTAAAAAAAAGGAACAAAAATTGCTTGGTGTTCTTTATCGAATAATTCATGCCAAAAAGTCTCGCCATTGTCTCATCAGCATACAAATAATATTTTTCCCGCTTGTTTTTGCTGTAAAATAAATTTTGTATTTTTATTGATTTTTCGAAGAAAGTAAAAATAGAATTTTTACAAAAGTTACTGCAACTCTTGAGAATTCTCTTCGAAAAAAATATGGAAATTTCTGTGATTAAAAATTCTTTTAATAATAAACATAAAGTGTTGCACGAATATTGGAACTTAGTTTCCATTATTTTTTAATCACTTCCATTTCTTTCTTTTCAACTTTATTTATTTTACAAACATACCAGCTAGCGTACACGGCCCAGGACGGGCTCACTATACTGAGGCAACTATGGACCCTTGTAGGATGGAAGTGACAAACTCATTCTACCATTTAATAACAACTTGTGTCGTCTTCGTTAGTACGTGAACAAAAAGGAAAGGTGTTAATATGTTTATAAGTATAAACGAAGACAAAAGTAAAGGAAGTCCATTACTATAATTCCTCATGAGTAGTGAAGAGAGAATAGATCATAACATAGAATGTGTGTACACCAGCTATGGTGTCAGGACGCGTCCATGGGTGCATGTAAGTATGCATGTCTGTACACCGGTGTGAAAGTCAGTTCACATGTAAGCAGTTATGTGTGTGTGTGTTATATTAAGTCCACGTGTATAAAGCAGTAGCCATTTTGGATCCTTGTCTTCTTGTCGAAGTCGAACCCAGGGCCAAAAGTCCGGGAAGATGTCTGTTGCGTCCCCAGATAGGGGTGACGTGTGTTTGACAGTGCCAAATAAGGAAAGAGAGAGAAGAGACGTCTCGTGCTGAAGAAGAAAAAGAGAGAGAGCGGATGGAGCTCAAGTGGTTATATAGTTATGCTAGCTATCCAAGATTCGCATCAGAGAAAGCCACTGATTAGTCAAGCAAAGGAGGAAGTAGATTGGTTGAACCAATCAGCGAGCAGCTCAGAAGTCATTGATTTTTAAACAATATGGCGGCTGTGCGCCGACTTGTAGCAAACTACTACACCCTTTAATGATTTCCAGATTTCGAAACCGCGAAAGCAATAAAAGGCAAACTCATGTGAGAAAATGTGGGTTTGTTTTATAATGTGCTCCTATTTTGGAGTCCGTAAAATTGATGTTATCTGCTTGTTTGGTTGTTTCATATCTACCTCACACTTATTCATCATCTTTTTTCAGACGATCACCGCAGAATATAGACGAATCACTCGACAGCTAGTTCCGTATCTCAACAATTGACAACAAAGTTCCCCTATCACGTGACCTTATGAGTCAATTACGGTTTAGAACTGATCGACCCATTTACTCTTTAACACTAATATGATAAACGTTTTAACAAGATATTTACGGGATCCTGACAAACATTCCTTACCGCGGTGAAAATATGATAATGTCAGACTTACCCGACTAACAAGGCTCTGGTGAAAATCCATGAGTCAACGTCAGGATCCGTCGTCATCTGGCCGTCTTCTTTTCCGTCTCTGCCTCTGCGTGTGGCAAACAAGGGTGTGTCAAACGCGAAACTTCAAATCCATGGAGTGAAGATAGAAACGTGCGACAGTGTTTTCTGGGTCAAACAATCCCTGACTTCGCATGAGACAGCTAGGGCTTGCTGCTTTCGGTTTCGGGGTTTAAAAAATACAATTTTGAAGGTATAACGAATAGCTAAGGTCAATCCTGAGGCGCGTTCTTTGTGAGCTTCGTTACATTCGCTCCTCCTCCTCCTCCTCCTTCTCCCCAATTTTCCTCAACAACAACAACATGCGTAAGTCGAAAGTAAAAATAAATAAGAGAAACAAAGAATTGAATTTTCAAAATTGCTGAGTGGCTTTTTGTTGGAATTGACGCCCTCATTCTTCATCGTAAGTTTTAAACCTCATTCTCCTCCCTGGTGTTCATCTGTGTGTGCTTGAATTTTGAAAATGCATTTTATTAATTCCCCTTTCAAATCTGACTCAGTCATTGGAGAAATTAATCAAAACTTGCAATCACTTTGATATTCTATTATGTTATGTTTTACAAGTCCCCCCTCTCTCTGCCCCCCTCTCTCTCTCTATCTCTGTATATATATATATATATATATCTATATATATATATATATATATATATATATATATATATATATAGAGAGAGAGAGAGAGAGAGAGAGAGAGAGATATTAAAGAAAATATTTATACTGATATCGCCCCTTTCCGTCTGCCAACCATGTTTTTTTTTAAATAAAGCAAAAGTGTTGATTCAATTTTGTTGGTTTATAATGGTAGTGGTCTTTGTATTAGTGCTAATGATGAGACGTATGAATCAATAAATCTTTGTCTCAGAAACTATCGTACCCAGAAATAGTTTTGATGTTGAATTTCTGGAAGTGATATACTAATATACATATATATAAATTATATCTTAAAGAGCTTTATAATATTATCATAACCAATTAAAAATGTCTAAAGAACGGCTACCAGGTCTTGTTATAACATCGTGTTCATAAAAGCATGTACAGTAGATCTTCCAAAATGTCAATAGTCTGAATAAAGAGTAATCATCTGACACAAACACAAAACAACTGTTTGTTCCACAGGTAAAATTCTCTAACATTTCAAATAAGAACAACTAATTTTCTGGTTAGTTCCTAGGAAAATGACTGTCAAAAATGTAAGAGCATCCCAAACGGTGTATTTGGATTCTTCTGTGAAGACAAGCGACATAATTTCCTAAAAGGGAATCAAAGGAATTTCTAGGTGTCTATACAGTTGGAAATATGGTTAAAAGAAAGTAACTCTGTTTATAAATAGAAGGTAACAATTCAATTAAAGGGTTAGTGTTAAAAATAAAATAAGATGTATTAATCCATAGGAATATCTGAAATGCCAACTTATTCAATAAATGGTGAGTGACATTTATAACATTATATAAGCTAACACTTAGACTATAAATTATAGATTAATAATTGTTTCATGGAAAAAATATATGCTATTAAGATTCCCAGAGGAATTACATTGATACTAGAATTTCAGGTTAAGTTTATGGGTAAACAATGATATAGTAATTATGGATATATAATGTTAGTGCAGGTATATACTATGTATCGGTATGAAAACCATAAAATAAGAAGAAACTAATATAAGAATTTTATTCATAATTTACTGACATTCCCAGATATTATTAGTTGCAATCACAATTCTTCTTTATTGCGGAAAAATATAGTAATGTTCGAAGCTATTTAGGTGTAAGGGATGACGAAAAGGAGGGAGTTCAAAAATTATTTAGAAGGGTGGTAATATCTCGGATCATAAATAATTAATCATAAATATAATAATCATAAATAATTAATCATAAATAATTAATCATAAATATAATAATCATAAATAATTAATCATAAATAATTAATCATAAATAATTAATCATAAATATAATAATCATAAATAATTAATCATAAATAATTAATCATAAATAATTAATCATAAATAATTAATCATAAATATAATAATCATAAATAATTAATCATAAATAATTAATCATAAATATAATAATCATAAATAATTAATCATAAATAATTAATCATAAATATAATATAAGAGTAATAAGACCTTCTAACGGTTATATTTGAATCAATTCTTATGTATACAGGTGGAAAGGATTTCAACTTTTTTATTTAGTAAAGGACCTACATGTTTACTTATAGGTAAATCGTCATCCAGACATAGTATGAAGTAGATGTAGAATGGCCTGTAGGCACTAATCTGTTTAACTGTTTGCCATCCAAGGTTGTATGGCCTGTTTTTATTCTTAAGTTCCCAAATAGGTGTAGCTTATGATGTTAAATTTAGAGAGGTGTACTAGTAAAATTATATTTATGTCTAGAGACCCTGTTCTTCAAACGACCATCAATCGAACCTATGTATATGACTTCAGTATTAATTATTAACGTTAACCTATCACTATTATTTATCGCATTGCTATTATTGTTATTATTACTTCTATCGCCTGGGTTTATATTTTGTTCAACAATACATTTGTAAATAACGCTTTCGTACATGCAGAAATAATTTAACGGAGAAGCTATTCAATCTGAACAATTGAATACAGGGCTTGGAGTAACTACGTTATTAATTTTGGGGGATTTATTTATGTTTGCTGTATTAGATCCTATGATACGTTGTTCAAAGTTAGGCACCGTAAAGAAAGAGGTTCTGATTGTATTCCTGTTTAAGAGCTTATTGTATGTGTGTCGGGTCTTGAAGTTGTGCTCTATGATTTTAAAGAAAGGTTTAAGGATATTGTTTGAACATTTTTTGCTAAACTGCGGTTTAAACCACACACATGTTTGTCTCCTATTCTTACAAATGTTACCTTTAGAGTTTACGGTTTATCGTTACCTATTCTTACATTATACTTTTGTATGAGTGTAATTTTTTCTTATATTCCCATTATTGATTTTCAATTTACGCTTTGTTTTTCTTGTCCTTGCCATGTTATGGGTCATAATATTCGTTTTTGTTCTAATGATACCATTGTTCTTCTCGCTGGATTACATGATTTTGATTCTAGAAAATGTCTCAAATTTAAGGGGATTTTGTGTCATTAGTGTCTAATGACTATTGATTAAATTCGATGTAGATCTGATATATTTGAATTTTCAAATGAGATGGAGTACTCATATTATACTCCCCTAAAACCGCTGAAAATATTCAAAAGAAATTCACATTTTTGGAATATTTATTAATTGATGTCTAATACTTATTGTTAAAATTTCACAAAAATCGGAATTTTTACGAAGGACTTACACCCATCTTTAACCCTTTTGCATAAAACTAAATGAAACTAAATATAACCCTTGCGCCTAGCAGCTGTGTTTCAAAATGTATAATGATCTGTTAATTAGTTCATGATGAATCCTGTATGTACAAATATATAAACGTATAAACATTGTATTCAAGGTGTATGCAAATTAATAAATTGCTAAAAAACGATAGAGAAGACAAATAATATAAAATGTTCAGAAGACTCACCTGGTTTTGAATATTATAATGTCCAAATTCAGAGTCTCCAATAGCTGATAGGAATAACGCAAACCCAAAAAATGCAATTCGAATAAAATTAAACTGGCGTATCGTAATCGGCCATTTTCTTCTTTCAGGTCCGATAGAAATACTCAAAATAAAGAATATTATATTCAAAGACAATAAAACTCTTGCGATCCCAGTAGACAGCGTTAGAAATCCGAAAACGAACACTTCTCCTTAGCGAGATAACAGCTCGAATGAAAATAAATTCAAAACGCGCGCGGACAAACGGATGTTACATGTCATTGGTTAACAAGGAAGACGCCCACGCATAGTGACAGATGTGTAGATTCAGTTATATGCATACCGGATGTAATATGTCTGGGTCAAATCAGTTATGTATATATTCGAATATTAAACGTCTGGGTCACATAGACGGATCTGTAAATTTAGGTCAGATTCTCGATATGCCCCCTCCAAACATACTATTTGATACAAACCAAATTCGCACATCTAGCCCTCTCATAGAAGATTTATGAAATTATTGATTTGTCATTTTTGGTTTACAGTAATAGTCGATCAATGAACCAGTTTTAACTAACATAGATTATTAGCAATTCATTCACAGAACATCTGTTCATCAACTCTTTATCTTGGCGAGTTTCGAAACCTCCTCCTCCTCCCCCTCCTCTAATGTCTGGGGGATATTCATAATTGGCCTATCGGCTTTCTCAAATTTTCCTTAACTTAAAGGTTAAGGAAATTTTGAGAAAGCCGACGTAGACGAGTACATCAGTTCGTCACTTATAAATCAGAACGAATCCGAATCATCTGTCTGAAAGCTGTTTTAGATCTTCAGGCTGCGGTTTGAATGTTACGCTAGCTGCGAGGGGAAATATATAAGATACGACAGGGAAGAAAAGGTCAATGTTGCCACCGGGGTTTTTAAGGGGTAAAAAGCACGTGTTTTTCATTTGATCAAACATGTTTGAATTTTGGCTGATTGCTCCGCCATCTTTGTTTACGATTGATTAACATTCCACGATAGGCTCAGCCTTAGAACGAAGAAAGATTCACTTTGCTAATATAGAATACATTTATGCATATATGAAAATAAATACATTTTTAAATCTAAATGTGTATGTTTTAATCTATTTAATTAATAATGTGTATGTTTTAATCTATTTAATTAAAATGTGCATGTTTTAATATATTAAATTCAAATGCGTATGTGTTAATCTATTAAATTCACATGCGTATGTTTTAACCTATTTAATTCCAATGCCTATGTGTTAATCTATTAAATTCACATGCGTATGTTTTAACCTATTTAATTCCAATGCCTATGTTTTAATCTATTAAATTCAAATGCGTATGTTTTAACCTATTTAATTCAAATGCGTATGTTTTAATCTATTAAATCCAAATGTTTTAATCTATTTAATTCAAATGCCTATGTTTTTATATATTAAATTCAAATGCGTATGTTTTAACCTATTTAATACAAATGCGTATGTTTTAATCTATTAAATTCAAATGCCTATGTTTTAATCTATTAAATCCAAATGTTTTAATCTATTTAATTCAAATGCCTATGTTTTTATATATTAAATTCAAATGCATATGTTTTAACCTATTTAATACAAATGCGTATGTTTTAATCTATTAAATTCAAATGCCTATGTTTTAATCTATTAAATCCAAATGTGTTAATCTATTTAATTCAAATGCCTATGTTTTTATATATTAAATTCAAATGCATATGTTTTAACCTATTTAATACAAATGCGTATGTTTTAATCTATTAAATTCAAATGCCTATGTTTTAATCTATTAAATCCAAATGTTTTAATCTATTTAATTCAAATGCCTATGTTTTTATATATTAAATTCAAATGCATATGTTTTAACCTATTTAATACAAATGCGTATGTTTTAATCTATTAAATTCAAATGCCTATGTTTTAATCTATTAAATCCAAATGTTTTAATCTATTTAATTCAAATGCCTATGTTTTTATATATTAAATTCAAATGCATATGTTTTAACCTATTTAATACAAATGCGTATGTTTTAATCTATTAAATTCAAATGTTTTAATCTATTAAATCCAAATGTTTTAATCTATTAAATCCAAATGTTTTAATCTATTATCCGGTGCATTAAACTGGTTAAAGATTTAAATATTTCAACATTTATCTGCGCCATTTCTCCTAATAGATTATGACATTGATCTTAAAACAAATGCACTCCTTAAATCTATTTGTAGACCAAGTAAAATGTTCCCATGAAAATGCTCATACGCCGATACCATCCACGACGACTTGGAAAGATCACGGTAATTCCGTGAATTTCCTAACAAAATTGCTAGAATTATTACGATAACGAATCGGTTGATTCAATTTTCGTTAATTTTTTTAAATATATTTTCCCTCGTTTTACTTAGTTTTATTTCAGAAGTTTTGAATGTTCATGTGATGAGTAATCTAAAATAGGGTTGTTCATGTAACGTTACAATATTTCATGTAACGTTACAATATTTCATGTAACCTTACAATATTTCATGTAACCGTACAATATTTCATGTAACGTTACAATATTTCATGTAACGTTACAATATTTCATGTAACGTTACAATATTTCATGTAACCTTACCATATTTCATGTAACGTTACAACATTTCATGTAACCTTACAATATTTCATGTAACCTTACAATATTTCATGTAACGTTACATTTCATATAACGTTACAATATTTCATGTAACCTTACCATATTTCATGTAACCTTACAATATTTCATGTAACCTTACAATATTTCATGTAACCTTACCATATTTCATGTAACGTTACAATATTTCATGTAACGTTACAACATTTTATGTAACGTTACAACATTTTATGTAACGTTACAATATTTCATGTAACCTTACAATATTTCATGTAACGTTACAACATTTTATGTAACGTTACAATATTTCATGTAACCTTACAATATTTCATGTAACGTTACATTTCATATAACGTTACAATATTTCATGTAACCTTACAATATTTCATGTAACGTTACAATATTTCATGTAACGTTACAACATTTCATGTCACGTTACAATATTTCATGTAACCTTACAATATTTCATATAACGTTACAACATTTTATGTAACGTTACAATATTTCATGTAACCTTACAATATTTCATGTAACGTTACATTTCATATAACGTTACAATATTTCATGTAACCTTACAATATTTCATGTAACGTTACAATATTTCATGTAACGTTACAACATTTTATGTAACGTTACAATATTTCATGTAACCTTACAATATTTCATGTAAAGTTACAACATTTTATGTAACGTTACAATATTTCATGTAACCTTACAATATTTCATGTAACGTTACATTTCATATAACGTTACAATATTTCATGTAACCTTACAATATTTTATGTAACGTTACAATATTTCATGTAATGTTACAACATTTCATGTAACGTTACAATATTTCATGTAACCTTACAATATTTTATGTAACGTTACAATATTTCATGTAACGTTACAATATTTTATGTAACGTTACAATATTTCATGTAACGTTACAATATTTCATGTAACGTTACAATATTTCATGTAACGACTCGATTCTTAGGTGGTCGATCTCTACGATGATTACGATGATCTGAAAACTTCTTGAAGAGATGAAGTGATACAACTTTTTTGTATCTTGAACTGGATAAGTTTGCGGTGGATCATTTTTCAATGGAGTGTGTCAATTAATTGACACAAAGACGTTTGCAAACGAAATACATCTTTTCATTAAATAGGTCACGTATATCATTATTCGGGCAGAAAGATAGAGAGAGAAACAGAAACACTGGCTATTTTAAGAGTCTGATCCATGCTCTAAACATGCTAATTAATTGGATTCTTCTGTAGAATTACGGGCACCAATTCTTAGATCCCAGCAGACTCATTGCGTAAGAAGCTGGAGTAAAAAACATGAAGAAAAACAGAACAAAATAGAGCGAACAGAAAGAGACTAACTTTCGATGTTGTCCTTTTATTTGTTTTTATATTTAACTTGTTTTGCAGACTCAGCGGGTATTTTTCTATAAGTACATAAATGTGAGAATTCTAGGGGGGTCTGTATTGGTTTGCTGGATCAATCTGTCCAGATCCTCCGGACCGTCGGGTTTGTGTCCCTCCGGAACATTCTTAGTCTATTTAATCTTTGTTGTTTACCTTGGTTTGATCATAACATGTGTAGATATTTTCATTCTAAATACGTATAGTTTATATTTTTATTTTATATACAGATACGCTTTTCATACAAAAAGACTCATAACTAGGAATGGATGAATCGTCGTCTAGTAATTTCCTCTCTCATCATACCAGACGCCCGTCCTTCTTACTTTTCTCCTGGTGCATCCCTACCTTTTATCATCTTCTACGGGTCCTCCCATCTGCCGTGATAATTACTTATTCGAGAGCAAATATGATACTTATAATATTCGATATCTATACCAGCTTAGTCTGACAAAAGGCTATTCAATAAATTACACTTGATATATACACGAGTATATGGCATATGTCTTTTTGTGTCACAGTGAAGAATTAGAATATTTAATATTTTATTTCATCAAGTTAAACAACGCGTGGATAGAGAAATTAAATGAAATCCTGACGCACGTGTGGGGTGTCTACGATTTGTCGTGCATTACGGTTGGTAATACAGACACGCGTGGAAAGCAAAAAACACGGTTAAGAAGTTATGAGAGACAAAACATTTCATTTATTAAAAGTTTGTCTATGACAAACAATAAATGAGATATCAAACCAAGCATCATATTAAACATACAGAATGCATTGTTAGCATACAACAGAAGAATGAAGCACGAAGACAAAAACTGTTCCCGTTGTGCCGTTTCTGTTGTTAGTAGACGCGCGCAACGCCCGTCTTTTAAGTAGGTTTTTTGGGGAGACAAATAAGGACGCAATTTGGTCTCCTCAACCCCGCGGTGGTCCCCGCCTACTCAACCAAATCTCGTGTCACGATTTGGGGTTCTAAACCTTTTCCTAGAAATCAGTTTCTTCCTAAGGCGGATAATTCTGGTCCCGATAATAGTATTTTTATCTGTTAGTCGAAAATTTACATAAACATACACACTCATGCTAACTAGAATATGAATTGCCGAATATGCATACACATACTAATATGAAATTTGAAATTTATCTCTTAGTATCTGATCGGCGCAGATCACAACGAAGACCTAGGGCTCGCTGCCGTTTTATTTGCAGAGAGCTACTGTTTGCAAGACCACTAGGATGAGATTTTACATGCAGCACCTGGTATTTACAAATGGTCACCCATTAAATAATTGACCTGGCTCAAGGTCGCTTAACTTCGGTGATCTTATGTATTCTAATGCATACACATATATGCACTTACGCTAATTCGAATAAAATCTACAAATATAAACACACGCATAAGCACACACGTACAAGAACACACATTTACAAACTACCAAAATGTACACACACATACTCACGTTCATGAATACAAAATCCTTAAATGCACACACACACACACACCAATACACACCATAGATACATGATACATACAGATAGACGCATACATGACTATATTCAGGCATACACACGTGTTCATATGCATGTAAATACAGAACGTATAGATCGGCGTTTAGAAAAGCAGATACGAGCGAACACAGATGTGAAGAGAATCACGGTGTTTGCTTGTCTTCAAACTACTGCTGGTTTTTACTGGGAGAAAATCGATCAATTCGTCGTTTTTATCTCCCTTTCAAGCGCAGTCTTCAAAGCGTCTCTATCTTTAAATTGAGCCACATAACAACACACAACACACACACACACAACGTACCCACACTAGTCGAAGCACATACGGCACGCACACACACCAAACGCGCGGACATACGCACGTACCACCACTTTATGTACACCATTTTTCTTTGAAGATTTATCCAGAACGTATCCAAACATTATTTCTTTATACATCGTTGTTGAATCGCTTGTACGAATCTGATGTGCATATGTTTCATAGTTGTCTTTCGAAACTTAAGGAAGATTAATTTACTGTGGACCAGGTTCATATTCTTCCTCCTCCCTCTTTCTCTCGCTCTCTCCCTCTTCAAATATAACCACATACACTCACTCACATAAATCACATATTTCTTACCACGTGTTCTCGAAGCTTCTTTGAGGAATTAGTTGTACGGTCCTGATATATATATATATATATATATATATATATATATATATATATATATATATATATATAAACTAGACGAATACTCGTTGGATTGTTTTATCCTTTTATCTACTCATATATATATATATATATATATATATATATATATATATATATATATATATATATATATATCATCACAATCTCCCTAATTGCATACCCAGGTCAAGGCTCTCTCTTCAAATAAATTCCACCTTACACACATATTGCCATATTATCTTACAGCTGTTCTATACAACCTTCTTCCAGGAAGTATCAAGTCATTCTTTCTCTCTCTCTCTCTCTCTCTCTCTCTCTCTCTCTCTCTCTCTCTCTCTCTCTCTCTCTCTCTCTATCTATCTCACTCTATATATAAATATTTATTTATATATATATATATATATATATATATATATATATATATATATATATATATATATATATATAATAAAATTACATAAACACTATTACAATCTACGCCAATTAACCAGCGTTACAATGTTATCACATCTCTTCACATACTGAATAAAAATAAAAAGGAAAAAACTCTCATTGAATTGTCACCAGAAAAAAACGAATGTTAAAAACGGAGAAAAAATAACAGACAAAAATTCAAATCCGATCCAAGTTTGTGTCAGCTAAATATTGGTCACTGTCCGTTAACCCTTCAAACTTGAATGAATGACCCCCCCCCCCACTCTTGTGTCTATCTTAACGAACGCTCATTTCTAGATATAACTATCGTTTTGAAATACGCTCGACAGTACAGGAAAAAGAAAGTTTAGAAAAACATATTGAATAAATAAATAAATAAACAAATTAATAATATTTTAAATGAAAAAAAAAAAAAATATATATATATATATATATATATATATATATATATATATATATATATATATATATATATGAAAAAAAGCTAAAAAGACTCAAAACTAATTGATATTTAGAACTATAAAATACATTTTATCTAAATATTAAAATAAAACCAAAACCTATAATGTTTAAGGTCATCTTTAAATAATTTTGATCTGAAGATTAAATAATATTAATAAATATCTTGAGATCATAAGCATTTTAATTAATCTATTACTAGCAATTTGAGTTAGGTCACGGTGAGGTCACGGTCATCGTAATAAAGGGGGAGGCAGGGGCGCTGGAAAATGACGTCGTGCTCTAAAGTAAATAACGCGATCTGTCGAACAGTCAGACTATGTGCGTGATATTATCGCTGCTATTATTATTATTATCATCATTATTATCATTATTATTATTATTATTATTATTATTATTATTTTAATTATCATTATAATTATTATTGTTATTATTATTATTGTTATTATTATTATTATTAGTATTATTATTACTGCTATTACTACTACTATTATTGCTATTATTTTATTACTATAATCATTCATATGATTATCATTATTAATATTATTATTATTACTACTATTACTCATTATTACAATTATTATTATTTTTATTATTGCTACAACCACTATTACTACTATTATTACTATTATTTCTATTACTATTATTATTATTACGATTATTACTATTACTGCTATTATTATTATTATTATTATTATTATTATTACTATTATTATTATTATTATTATCATCATCATCATCATTATTATTATTATTATTATAATTATTATCATCATCATCATTATTATTATTATTATTATTATTATTATTATTATTATTATTATTATTATTATTATTACCACTACCATTACCACTACCACTACCGTCGCTATCATCATTACTACTAGTATTACTATTATTACAAAAACAAAAACAACAACAACAAAAACAACAACAACAAAAACAACAACAACAAAAACAACAACAAAAAAGAACAACAACAAAAACAAAAACAACAAAAACAAAAACAACAACAACAATAGGCCTTGATTGAAATCCGCAATATCATAACTTATTTCTCTTGTGAGATTTAGTCTTATTAAACTAAAAAAAAATCAATATATAATGCAACTAGGAGTATTTGTATGTCTTCCAATTCCTTCATACGAGGTTAATTTTTAGAGAAATAAGTTATAATATTACGGGTCTATTGTTGTTGTTTTTGCTGTTGTAATATTGTGATAATAGTAATAATAGTAGTAATAATGATAGCGGCAATAGTGATAATGGTAATAGTAGTAGTAGTAGTAATACTAGTAGTAGTAGTAGTAGTAGTAGTAGTAGTAGTAGTAGTAGTAGTAGTAGGAATAATGACAATAGTAATAATAATAATGATAGTAATAGTAATAGCAAGAATGGTAATAACAGTTACAATAGTGATAATAATAATAGTAATAATAGTAATAGTAATAATAATAATAATAATAATAATAATAATAATAGTAATAGTAATAGTAACAATAATAATAGTAATAATAGTAATAGTAATAATAATTATTATTATTATTATTATTATTATTATTATTATTATTATACCTGTAATAGTAGCAGTATTAATAGTAGTAATAATGAATTATTATTACTACTATTACTGCTGTAATTTCCTGTTCTGTCTAGCGTATTTCAAAATGATAATCATAGCATTAAGACGGAGGAAAGTTTTCATTAATTCAAGTTTTAAGTGTTAACGCACAGTGACTTATATTTGCCTGACACGACCTTTCATCGGATTTGATTTTGTCTTTTCTTTTTTCACCTTTTCTTTACATGCGGGTTTTTTTCTGCTGACGATTTCAATGACGATAATATTGAAACGCTGGTTGATTGGCGTACACTGTGATAGTGTTTATGTAATTTTATAAATGCTCTACTTGTTATTGAGCACTTTTGAAAATATTGATTTTTTTTTCATTTTATCAATATATTTGAACCTGGTTAATTAATATATATATATATATATACATATATATATATATATATATATATATATATATATATATATATATATATATATATATATATATATATATATATATATATATGGGAAGAGAAGGATGAAGGTAATCCGATGTGATGGGAAAATGAAAAAGGAAAACCAAAAAATGGATGTTTTTTATGTGTACATCAACGTTTCGTCTTTATTTATAAGATTTCTCTGTATTATCATCCTGATAAAGTCTTATAAATAAAGACGAAACGTTGATGTACACATAAAAAACATCCATTTTTTGGTTTTCATTTTTCATTTTCCCGTATATATATATACATATACGTATATATATATATATATATATATATATATATATATATATATATATATGTGTGTGTGTGTGTGTGTGTGTGTGTGTGTGTGTGTGTGTGTGTGTCAAGAATTTAGGTCAAAGGACTCACCTCTATTCGCTTTATAAAAAACAAAACTTTATAAAGTCATATCACTAAACGAATATGGCCGACGCTTCGACCAAAATACAAAATATATCTTCGTCCGGCTTAATGATGTGTTTGCGTCCTTATTTTTACTATCACGTGACCTTGTTTGTCCACATTTCCATAACTAATTTTACATTTTGTCTGATTTTTGTTTTTTGTTTTCATAAATAGGTTTATTTAGTGGTTGTCTCCCAAAACCAACCGAAGGAGGATGTGCTGTGGGCTAAATGAACATAACTCGACTCTCTTTTCAAATATAACAACATACATTCACATACCATACATAATAATGTCTTAACGTTTGATCTCAATGCTTTACCAAATGTACTCACCCCATGGCGTATCTGACTGTGCTTTTTTCTCTTCTTTTTTATAATCTTTGAGGAATCGTTCTACGACCTTGATATCAATTTCCGTGTTAGTTCTCGAACTCCAAATAAGATGAACGGGATGGCCTAGATGCATAGAACGAGATTATTTCTTCAAATATAATCCCATATAGACATGTTTTACCAAATACTCGCTCTCTAAGCGATCAATCATTTATTCAAAATAAAAATCTAATCTTTGAAGAATCTGTTGTCCGACCTTGATTTAACTTTTTTATCTTAGTCTTTCGAAAACCAAGGAAGATGTATTTGGTGTTGTCTGGATGATTCATAGAAATGCTACATCTGCAGGAAAAATGTTACAGATGGACGCCATTGGCCTTGACACTATGAGAGTTCACCCGTCTTCGTTGAGGTTTGGAAGATTCACTCGCATAAAGATTGTTATGTTTCTGAGCACTAATCAGGTCTAACAATAATAAAGCAGCAGTGACAATATGAGTACAAGCGTAGAATATAAAATATAGACTTAAACAATTGATGTGCTTTCTTTTCCTGCCACTAATTTTTCGAGAATTTTGAACCAGTTTCTCTATTTGGTGTTTATATAATTTAAATCTGGTTTAATTTTAACTTCCATGTCAATACTTGCATGGTAATAATTACTTAATGGTGTTATCAAACTTACATCCTCCATAAGATTCGTAATTTTTAATAAAACTGATTATACATACCTTTTTCTTATCTATTTCCAGCTAGTTTATATCTCGTATCTTCTATCCAACAATATAATACTTTTGTAGATAGCCTATGAGTGTGGTCGACCGACAGAAGGTGAAAGTTTTTTACAATGACTGCTTCTGGCGCATCGTGTGTTGCCGGCGGGCCGACCATATCCCGACTGCTGAACAACTCCGAACTTGTTTTTCAGATTTTCGTGTCAAGTTAACTTGAACTGGTCCACCTAGATACTAAATCCATACTAGCTAATGTAATCGTTCGTCACATATATACATCCATTATGTAACAAATAGCATCTGGGAAATATGGCCTCTGAGATGACTAGAAGGCTGACTAAAGTGTCCAGATTATATTTATGTTCTGATTTTAATCTTGAGCACAGGCAAGACAATTTAATTGAAAAGACGCTACAAGACTTGGACAATGGACTGCGAATATTATACCTTCAGAACTCCAATAAAATGTTGGGTTCAAAATTATATGGCGGTTTCTTTACCCGACAAAAATGCTCTTGAGGAAATGTACCGCTGCGTGACATCAATAAACCGTTTGTAACTAATACGACTACAACAATCACTATTAATATAACTACTACTACTACTACTACTACTGTGGCACTAATAATTGGTCTTTAACGTTTGATGGGGATCCTTTCGACGGCAATTGATTACTCGTAACTGTTTCTCGTTGACAGAGAAAAGCTGTAATCTCGTTGACACGTTGTAAGCAGTTGGCTCAATGGGTAGTTACATCTCTCTCTCTCTTTCTCTTCGTTTCTGTTGCTGCTAAAATATTGTCAGTCATGGTGAATATATAGCAGCAGAAGTTTCTCTATCTTCCTTTTTTCTTTGCTTATGCAATAAGGTATCAAATAAAAAAACGCCAACAACATAATGGTTCGACGCCTTTTTCATGCTCTTTCATGTTTTTTTTAATCTGCCAAAGAGGAATATTTGCCTATTTTCATCGCAACATGTCACTTCGGGGTTCCTGTCAATTACATCATATCGTAGCACCAATTCTAACATTTTTAACTTTTTATAAAAGTTTCCACTTTTTCTATTTAATTTAACTTTATGTGGAAAATACCGTTTTCAACATTATTTTAGCCGCCCGCATTTGATCTTCCTACAGAAACCCGAAAGGCAACACGACCGCAAACGTTGTAATAACAACAATCAAGGTATAGAAAATAACCAGAAAATTGTCATCATCGTCGTCGTCGTCAACAACAACAACAACAACAACAGCAATAATAAATCCACAAAATAGGGAAAAACTGTATTTTGTTCATTAACGAGTGGGCGCATTTCTTCGTTTGTTGTTTAAATCGTCATTTATAACCTTTTAATTTTAATTTTCAGTGGTTTTCTATATAATATTTTCTATTTCTTTCCTTTCTGTCGTCTCTTCTTTGTTATCTCTACACACAGACAAAGTGTTACAATATTTTGTCAGTTGGGAGGGGGGGACGAAATATTAGTGTCTGCTTCTGTCTGCGAGAGCAACAAGATATATTTTCGGAAGACTTCTTCATATTTCTCAATCAGTCTTTACCAATAAACTGTAAAAAACGAATATGTCGGTAATTTGATGTAGAATAATACGCACCGTCGTATGATTTAGACTGCCACACATTGTTGGTTAGTCAAAGAGAGACGCTATGCTAAACTGCAATTACAACCAACACCCAAACATCACGTAATGGGGACGACGCATTTACACGCGCTTCTACGGCGAAGATTTGTCTGCTATGTTACTTGTTGATTGCGTCTGGATCGCCATCTTGCCATCGTCTTCTTCTTGTTCTGTACGCTCTGTATTTAACCTGACTACATGTTGACCCATTCCTTCTCACTTCTACGTTGCATATACTTTTTTTCATGCATGAGTTGAAACTCTGCAATGATGTTTCTCAAACAGTTGCAAATATCAACACAGCATGAGAAGAATATTCCACCAGTGATTGGATAGTAGGAAGGTGGTTTCGGAAGTTCCGTTGTGGTAAAGAGAACCTTGGAGATAATGAAGGTAGATGACGGCCATGGACTCTTGTAAAGCAATTACTGCAACAATCCACGTCAAGATGTCAATTAAATGGCCAATGCACTTGATGGCCAAGAACATTGTTAATGTGAAAAAGCTTCCCACATCATTTCTATGAATGTTTCTGAAATCGGCCATTACTTTCCGAACAGCCTAATACATAGAGCTGATTAAGAATATACAGCAGAATCAACTGATGGAAGTCCAGAACGTCTAGATTTCTATAAATACATTGTTTTTAAGTAGAGTAGATACGGAAGATGTATGAAGGTCCCGGGAAGCTTTCTGGGAAAGGAATTACGGTAATTTATCTCTCGATAGATTACCTTTTCTTTCATATGGGCAGGCTGATGTTAAAAAAGGGAAGGTACGCCCGGATAAGCGTATCGACTCTCAAGAATGGAGTTTGATGTTGAAAATCCCTCCAGGGAAGCTATTTTTCCTCGCCAGGTAGCGTCACAGTTTTAAGGGCTTAAAGGGAAATCAGCAAAACGAGTTCGATGCTGCTCATCTCTACTTAGTGATATATATATATATATTAGTCTGAAGATTCCCCCCGGGGATGAAACGCGGGAGCCTCTGTGTAGCTTAATTGTCATAAATATATTTTCATAGCTTACTACTTACTATCATATATATATGTGTGTGTGTGTGTGTGTGTGTGTGTCTGTGTGTCTGTGTGTGTGTAGTATTATATTATAATAAATATTGTTGAGAAATCGGTTCCACATCAGTTTTTTTTTCGGGAATCATCAGGGTGAAGGAAACATTTTCTGTCGGTCGCACGATTTGAACCCCAGACCCAAGTCACCTTTTAACTTTAGAGTTTGAATATCTCAATCAATGCAGCCAACTTAACAGCCATAGGGAAAAAGAGAATTAAAGTGTATTCATGTATTTACAAGCGGGTAAAGTATTCAATAATACAATTGGACGGAACATCGCATTTACACATTAATTTGGCAGCGTATTTTTACTTCTCTTAAAGAGATATATATATATATATATATATATATATACATATACATATATGGTACGTCAATGAAAAATAATAAGACCTGCAAATGGAAGCAAATCGATATCTTCAGTTGTTCAAAACAAGGAGCAGTTTAGTTAATAAAAAACATTTATTTTTCTTCTCTTTCATTCCTTAAACCAGGCTTTTCAAAGATTAAAATCTTATCATCAGAGGAAAAATAATGATTGATAAGTTGACAGGATAGGACTGTCAAAGTTTCAAACATATACATATACATATACATATACATATATATATACATATATATATATATATATATATATATATATACATATATATACATATACATATATATATATACATATACATATACATATATGCCACATAAATCTCGACGTCTCAACCCCCTAAAAAATGCGTAACAGCCGAAACTTGACGACGTGAAAATCGTTTCAGGTTTCGGCTGCAACTTTTGGCGTGAGTTTTTTTAAAGTCGTCTTATTGGGCTTTTCTCATTTTCCTTTCTTCTGTTTTGAATTGATATGTTTTTCCATGATTATTAAATGACCCAACTTGTATCTTTAAATAGTAAACGTATCCTTTTTCTTCCTGAAATTCTCATGGATGACTCTGTTGTTGAGGAGAAGTCGACTCTGAAACCTCTTTCTCGTAAAATCTTTCTTGGAGTTCATACATTAGATCCATAGCTCTTTCTGCTTTTAGTAAAGTCGGTTCTCTCTATTGACCCAAACACTTTCTCACACCTGAGGCTATACTCTCTCTCTCTAAAAATCTACTATCAAACTTTGTTTGGAGTACTGTTGCCATATTTGGACTGGTGAGTCTGTCCCATTTAAGGATTCTTGATAAAGTTAAGAAACGTATTTGTAATTTGATTGGCCCAACCTTTTCTTCTTCTCTGCACACACACACACACACACACACACTCTCTCTCTCTCTCTCTCTCTCTCTCTCTCCCTCTCTCTCTCTCTCTCTGACACACACACACACACACACACACAAACGTGATGTTGCTAGTGTCAGTCTTTTCTATAAATACTATTATGACATGTGTTCTTCAGAATTATGTGATCTATCCCCCGCTTCTTTTGTTCCAGCTTGTTTAACTCGTTGGTCTAGTGGTCTCCATTAATATGCTGTTTTGATACCTCATTGTAATATAGCTTCTTATTCCAGTAGCTTCTTTCCAAGAACTGCAGGCTTGTGGTACTCTCTTCCTGCTGACTGTTTCCCCCCTTTATCTATAGCCTTGGTCTTTTCAAGACTAAGGTAAAGAGGCATCTCTCGTCTTTGTGATAATTATCTTTCGTTCTTGTTAGATCCTTACAGCAAGTGGCTTCATGCCTTGTCTGGAGCTATTTCTTCCTTATGTCTTCAACATGATCCCTTTGTGACGGTCTTTCAACTTTGCTTAAGTGAATTGAGTCATTCCTTTGTGACGTCATCAATTGTGCACGAAGGCATGCCAACATGCAAAAAAACAAGATCTATTATTATTATTATAAGTAGTAGTAGTAGTAGTAGTAGTAGTAGTAGTAGTAGTAGTAGTAGTAGTAGTAGTAGTAGTATAGATACACACGCATATGTACTCTTAACGAATGGGGGCACATCTGTAGACTAAATGGTAACGGAGAAGATAAACTCTGCTTGCGAATTCTTCAGTTCGAAAAGTCTAATTAATCAACCAAATACAAGTGATTTATTTCGACCTTTTGATAGGAGCGCCTTCATTCATAGAACTGCAATTGAATAACGAAATGTAATGCCTGAATTTGATCTCAAGATCAGCTCACACGTGGTAAGGTTGTTGTGTAAAAAAAAACATAGAAAAACAGGAAAACAATTTGGTTCCTGATAAGAGATCAAAAAGAAGTTGACTGATAAGATTATCAGTCAACTTCTTTTTTTTATCTCTTTTTACAGCTTACTGCTCAAACCTGTGGTCAACGGTCGGTGACTTGAGCCAACAATGAGTCACTTAACATTCCTTGTATGTGATCCAATCAAATGTTGAATGATCCGCTTTTATGAATAGAAATATCTGATTTCTATTTTGTTTTGTCTTATTTTTTGATATTTTTATTTTTCGATTCTTAAGTGAATTATAGCCGTCCCCAAAATCGGACTCGGTTTTCTTAGCAGTAGTTATACTGGGTGAGAGCAGACGGAATTAATATCGTTTTTTATGACAATTATGATATGAAAACTAATAATAAAAAGAGCAGATAATTTGAAATATAGTTGTAATGTACCAAGATTATATGTGGGTGTGTAAAAATAATGTTAAAAACGGTATTTTTTTACATAAGGTTAGAGTAGCGGCAAATTCCGTATTATGTATACTGTACACTGGAGAATGAAAATAAATACCCCGAACGCCTTTTTAAACCCGAAATGATGTTGTGCTGTTATTATTTACAACCGATGTAATCAAACAATACACATCACGACAAAAAACAACGAAAATAAAAAGAGATAGAACGAACTGCTGCTACGTGTTATCAACACGACGATACTCCAGCTGCATACGTGATGAGCTGCCGTACGAATAATCCGCTGATTTCAAAGATTTTTGGTCATCGTAGTCTAATAGAAGCAGAGAGCATGAAATATTTCTTAAATATTGTTAGTAGACCAAATGTAGAGGAGGACACAATATTGGAACCAATAATTGACATAAAAATGCAGATCATTCCAAATAATCCGAACAATAAGAACTAATTTATTCCAATACAACCATAGAAGATGAAGTATGCGCATAAGTAAATTGTGATAGTAGGCAACTGTGACGCTTACATGAAATCTATTTCCAGTCGACATATGGTAGCGACACTGAAATGGAAATACTCGAAATATGAGTTAAACTTTGTAACCGTCCAACTCGCTATTGATTGAAGATGGAGCAATAAGAAGAAAATGATCCTAGATTTTTTTTCTGGCCACATCGCTCAGAAATATTCTACGGTATTCTTCCAGTTTCATTTGTTGCAGTCGGCAATCTTCCGAAATTTCGAATTGAACTCTCAATTTAATGGATTTAGATAGACTGTTCTCATTCCGCGTTCTATTGAATTTACTAATACGAAGCATAGACAAGTGATGGAAGGCAAAATGAAAGTAGCATACCTAGTTAAGTATGCTGCTTTCATTTTGCCCTCCATCATTTTTGCCTCCATCATTTTTTTTGCTTCCCTCATTTTTGCCTCCATCATTTTTTTTTTGCCTCCATCATTTTTGCCTCCATAATTTTTATATACTGAACTATGATTAACTAACGTTGAATTCTCAGAAGGTTATCGACGACAAAAGACACCCGAAAAAGACCGACTTAAAACTGAGAATAACTGTCGTAAATTATGGTATATATATATATATATATATATATATATATATTGTCTATTGCGCAAACAACATAGTTTTGTTATTATTTATATCTTATCATATTCGGCTGCGATAATCAAGTTGCATTAGCTTTTATTTCGTACATCGAGGTAAGATAAGTGATAAATATTGATAGGGGTACGTTACTATATATATATATATATATATATATATATATATATATATATATATATATATATATGTATGTATATATATATAAATATATATATGCATATATATACATATATATATACATATATATATAAATATATGTATACATATATATACATGTATATGTATGTATACATATATATATATATAAATATATATATACATATATTTACATATGTATATATATATACATATATATACATATATATACATATATATATATATATATGAAGATAGAAGAAATAAGAGTGATAAACATGTTCGAATGTCCAAATTTATTTCGAATTTCGATTGTTCAATGCAAGGTGTATTCAGTAATAAACTAGTGTTTATTATTCTTTCCTTAAGCCAAGGTTTTTCAAAGATCGAAATCTTATCATCAGAGGAGAAATACAGATAGATAAGTTGGCTGTAGAAAACCCAAGTTCAAATATTTGAAAAATATTATTAAAAAAATGAGATGTAAAAAGCTCGCTAGCATATCTATTCAATAATTCCTCTCGCTTTTTCCACCATGGCCCGGGAAGTTACAAAAAATGGCCAGTTTTCTTACATCAATTCCATTTAAGTGCGCTCCATCTACGATTTGATTTTAACATTTCACTTCTGGATTTACTTTCATTTTGAACATTTTCTCCATACTGCCCCTACGAAAAATTTCTTTTTTTTTCGTCTTCTCTAAAATCTCCTTTTCATTGGACACCTTTTCAACGGGTAATTACCATCTGGACAAACCACATATCCTTTTTACACGAACCTTTTTCACCTCATTTTTTTTAAATAATATTTTTAAAATATTTGAACTTTGGCTTTTCTACAGCCAATTTATCTATTTGTATTTCTCCTCTGATGATAAGATTTCGATCTTTGAAAAGCCTTGGCTTAAGGAAAGAATAATAAACACTAGTTTATTACTGAATACACCTTGCATTGAACAATTGAAATTTGAAATAAATTTGGACAATCGTCACATATTTATCACTCTTTTTTCTTCTATCTCTACTATTGCTCTATCTCGTATATTGAGCTAATCCTTTTCACAATAGGTTCCATCTACTAAAAGTTTTCACTTTGGTTTATTTTGATCCTATATATATATATATATATATATATATATATATATATATATATATATATATATATATATATATATATATTACTATTTCATGTATATGCACATATATTATAATATAAAATAATATATTATGTTTATATTTATATTCAATATTGACTTCAACAGTGCTAAATGCGTAAGTTTAGCTTAGTAGTATTAAAATATACATATGGCAAGTAAGCTGTACAGAAAGGTTTACGTTTTAACCAGGGGGATATCACTACGCTAATAAGATCAATTAGTGTTTAATGGTTGGCTCGATTTAACAAGCGTTTACTCCATTAACTAACCAATCAGATTCGTTTGTTTTGTTACATCCTCCTGCCTATTTATTTTCAATTGGAACCAGCCCCCTTGTTTGGGAGAGGCTTTGGCGTTCCCCACTTTTTATGGGTTAAATTAAAAAAGGGGACCTTACTCTGACACGTGGGAACTAACAATGCATTTTTCCCATTGTCATTACTTATTGTCATCTTAGATTTATTTGTATTTATTAATTTGAATTTTTGAATTACATTTTTTATATCATTTGTTATCCCAAAGTAAATGTTATTCTGTGTCTACAGATAGTTACTATTTCGCTTCTACGAAATCTAGTTCTAGTTTTTTTTTTTTTTATTTTATATTTACACATTTTAAATATCTATATTCTCATTCGAGCATAATCTACATGGATCTAAAAATCTACTATCAGACTTTGTTTGGAGTACTGTTGTCATATTTGGACTGGTGAGTCTGTCCCATTTAAGGATTCTTGATAAAGTTAAGAAACGTATTTGTAATTTGATTGGCCCAACCTTTTCTTCTTCTCTGCACACACACACACACTCTCTCTCTCTCTCTCTCTCTCTCTCTCTCTTTCTCTCTCCCGCGCTCTCTCTCTCTCCCTCTCTCTCTCTCTCTCTCTCTCTCTCTCTCTCTCTCTGACACACACACACACACACATACAAACGTGATGTTGCTAGTGTCAGTCTTTTCTATAAATACTATTATGACATGTGTTCTTCAGAATTATGTGATCTATCCCCCGCTTCTTTTGTTCCAGCTTGTTTAACCTGTTGGTCTAGTGGTCTCTATTAATATGCTGTTTTGATACCTCATTGTAATACAGCTTCTTATTCCAGACGCGTCTTTCCAAGAACTGCAGGCTTTTTGATGACTGTTTTCCCCCCTTTATCTTTTCAAGACTAAGGTAAATAGGCATCTCTCGTCTTTGTGATAATTATCTTTCGTTCTTGTTAGATCCTTACAGCAAGTGGCTTCTTGCCTTGTCTGGAGCTATTTCTTCCTTATGTCTTCAACATGATCCCTTTGTGACGGTCTTTCAACTTTGCTTAAGTGAATTGAGTCATTCCTTTGTGACGTCATCAATTGTGCACGAAGGCATGCCAACATGCAAAAAAAAACAAGATCGATTATTATTATTATTATTATTAGTAGTAGTAGTAGTAGTAGTAGTAGTAGTAGTAGTAGTAGTAGTAGTAGTAGTAGTAGTAGTAGTAGTAGTATAGATACACACGCATATGTACTCTTAACGAATGGGGGCACATCTGTAGACTAAATGGTAACGGAGAAGATAAACTCTGCTTGCGAATTCTTCAGTTCGAAAAGTCTAATTAATCAACCAAATACAAGTGATTTATTTCGACCTTTTGATAGGAGCGCCTTCATTCATAGAACTGCAATTGAATAACGAAATGTAATGCCTGAATTTGATCTCAAGATCAGCTCACACGTGCTAAGGTTGTTGTGTAAAAAAACATACAAAAACAGGAAAACAATTTGGTTCCTGATAAGAGATCAAAAAGAAGTTGACTGATAAGATTATCAGTCAACTTCTTTTTTTTATCTCTTTTTACAGCTTACTGCTCAAACCTGTGGTCAACGGTCGGTGACTTGAGCCAACAATGAGTCACTTAACATTCCTTGTATGTGATCCAATCAAATGTTGAATGATCCGCTTTTATGAATAGAAATATCTGATTTCTATTTTGTTTTGTCTTATTTTTTGATATTTTTATTTTTCGATTCTTAAGTGAATTATAGCCGTCCCCAAAATCGGGCTCGGTTTTCTTAGCAGTAGTTATACTGGGTGAGAGCAGACGGAATTAATATCGTTTTTTATGACAATTATGATATGAAAACTAATAATAAAAAGGGCAGATTATGATATAATTTGAAATATACTTGTAATGTACCAAGATTATATGTGGGTGTGTAAAAATAATGTTAAAAACGGTATTTTTCTACATAAGGTTAGAGTAGCGGCAAATTCCGTATTATGTATACTGTACACTGGAGAATGAAAATAAAACCCCCGAACGCCTTTTAAACCCGAAATGATGTTGTGCTGTCATTATTTACAACCGATGTAATCAAGCAATACACATCACGACAGAAAAACAACGAAAATAAAAAGAGATGGAACGAACTGCTGCTACGTGTTATCAACACGACGATACCCCAGCTGCATACGTGATGAGCTGCCGTACGGATAATCCGCTGATGTCAAAGATTTTTGGTCATCGTAGTCTAATAGAAGCAGAGAGCATGCAATATTTCTTAAATATTGTTAGTAGACCAAATGTAGAGGGGGACACAATGTTGGAACCAATAATTGACATGCAGATCATTCCAAATAATCCGAACAACAAGAACTAATTTATTCCAATACAACCATAGAAGATGAAGTATGCGCACAGGTAAATTGTGATAGTAGGCAACTGTGACGCTTACATGAAATCTATTTCCAGTCGACATATGGTAGCCACACTGAAATGGAAATACTCGAAATATGAGTTAAACTTTGCAACCGTCCAACTCGCTATTGATTGAAGATGGAGCAATAAGCAGAAAAGGATCCTAGATTTTTTTTTCTGGCCACATCGCTCAGAAATATTCTACGGTATTCTTCCAGTTTCATTTGTTGCAGTCGGCAATCTTCCGAAATTTCGAATTGAACTCTCAATTTAATGGATTTAGATAGACTGTTCTCATTCCGCGTTCTATTGAATTTACTAATACGAAGCATAGACAAGTGATGGAAGCAAAATGAAAGTAGCATACCTAGTTAAGTATGCTGCTTTCAATTTGCCCTCCATCATTTTTGCCTCCATCATTTTTTTTGCTTCCCACATTTTTGCCTCCATCATTTTTTTTTTTTGCCTCCATCATTTTTGCCTCCATCATTTTTTTTGCTTCCCACATTTTTGCCTCCATCATTTTTTTTTTGCCTCCATCATTTTTGCCTCCATCATTTTTTTTGCTTCCCTCATTTTTGCCTCCATCATTTTTTTTTTTGCCTCCATCATTTTTGTCTCCATCATTTTTATATACTGAACTATGATTAACTAACGTTGAATTCTCAGAAGGTTATCGACGACAAAAGACACCCGAAAAAGACCGACTTAAAACTGAGAATAACTGTCGTAAATTATGGTGTATATATATATATATATATATATATATATATATATATATATATATATATATATATATATATATGTATTGTCTATTGCGCAAACAACATAGTTTTGTTATTATTTATATCTTATCATATTCGGCTGCGATAATCAAGTTGCATTAGCTTTTATTTCGTACATCGAGGTAAGATAAGTGATAAATATTGATAGGGGTACGTTACTATATATATATATATATATATATATATATATATATATATATATATATATATATATATATATATATGCATATATATACATATATATACATATATATATAAATATATGTATACATATATATACATATATATGTATGTATACATATATATATATTTAAATATATATATACATATATTTACATATGTATATATATATATACATATATATACATATATATACATATATATATACATATAAAGATAGAAGAAATAAGAGTGATAAACATGTTCGAATGCCAAATTTATTTCGAATTTCGATTGTTCAATGCAAGGTGTATTCAGTAATAAACCAGTGTTTATTATTCTTTCCTTAAGCCAAGGTTTTTCAAAGATCGAAATCTTATCATCAGTTAGAAATACAGATAGATAAGTTGGCTGTAGAAAAGCCAAAGTTCAAATATTTGAAAAATATTATTAAAAAAATGAGATGAAAAAAGCTCGCTAGCATATCTATCCAATAATTCCTCTCGCTTTTTCCACCATGGCCCGGGAAGTTACAAAAAATGGCCAGTTTTCTTACATCAATTCCATTTAAGTGCGCTCCATCTACGATTTGATTTCAACATTTCACTTCTGGATTTACTTTCATTTTGAACATTTTCTCCATACTGCCCCTGCGAAAAAATTCATTTTTTTTCGTCTTCTCTAAAATCTCCTTTTCATTGGACACCTTTTCAACGGGTAATTACCATCTGGACAAACCACATATCCTTTTTACACGAACCTTTTTCACCTCATTTTTTTTAAATAATATTTTTCAAATATTTTAACTTTGGCTTTTCTACAGCCAATTTATCTATCTGTATTTCTCCTCTGATGATAAGATTTCGGTCTTTGAAAAGCGTTGGCTTTAGGAAAGAATAATAAACACTGGTTTATTGCATAATACACCTTGCATTGTACAATCGAAATTTGAAATAAATTTGGACATTCGAACATGTTTATCACTCTTATTTCTTCTATCTTTATAATCTCGTATATTGAGCTTAACCTTTTCACTATAGGTCCTATTTACTAAAAGTTTACTTTTGGTTTATATTTGATTATATATATATACATATATACATATACATATATATATATATATATATATATATATATATATATATATATATATATATATATATATATATATATATATATATATACATTAGTTAAAATCAACATGGTACCTTAAGTTTCAGGCTGGAAAGTCGCCTCAGGCGAAAAAAATACTTGTTTTCTTTTTTGTTATAATTCTAAACCGCTCACTGGCTTTGGGAAGTGGGTGACCTTCTGAAAGAAATTGTTGTTTTTTACCTATATTATATTTCTCTTATCTGGTAGCTAATTTTGGTCGGTTGTTATGCTCCAAAATTCATAATGGTCGGTTGTTGTGCTCCAAAATTCATAATGGTCGGTTTATTAGTTTAAAAATAAATCCTGTAATTTCAAATATATATACAGGGCACCTAAAAAATCTTTATGATTGATCCTTGTGGATACTAACTTTAATATTCCCAACGTTAATGTTACGTAGATCGGACCCATTTGTTATTTTCATTTATATTTCAGAGTTTGTAAATAAAAGTAAGGGTTGAGAGGACCATATTTTTTGATAACTTCGTGAAAAAGTAACATTTAAAAATGATTTGATACCAAATGAAAAATTGAAATTTTACCTTAAAACTGGGAAAGCAATTGCATTTACAAAAAGTACATCAAACATACAGCTTTTTTATTCACTCACTACTTATCTAGGCTAAAAGCCACTCGAGGATAATGGTTAATGAGATATATATTATCTGTTGAATGATGATGAATATTATAAGACGACTGAAAATAATAAATGGAATGAATAAAATTTCATGAGTTATCAGGACGGTTTATGACAGATGTTTAATGACATCGGATGTTGTAGTCCTCATGGAAGCAATATTATGGCAACGGGTTCCACACATGAGACATTCTTGGAAAGATGTTAGGTAGACAGAGGAAGAAAGGAAAGTTCTTTGCGGTAGCAGAAGAATGAGGAAGAGTTCTCGCTGTGAATGTTTTACAAGTAATTGAACAAGAGATTGAAGCTTGGTTCATATAAATAACGATAGAGTAGAAAAAGACTAGCAATGTCTCTTCTGTGAGAAACGGGTCATAGTGAAACGAAGAGATCATTTTCCACTAGATTGTGAAGTCGATTTTCAACTCTGCCAAGGCAATAAAAAGTGCTCTGAACCCCCAGAGTTGGCAGCAGTACGTCATCTTGTGACGTCATCTTGTCACGTATCTGTCTCTTATACAGGTAGACGCTTGCATCAGCAGTCATGTATTTCCTGTAGTGGTAGAATGATCCAAACATTTTTTCCAGTAATTTCAGCAACAGATTAGATATTAAGTAGATGTTTTGCAAGTAAATAATAAATTTGACTTATCTAAAAATGTGACTGTAATGTTATATAACCCCACACACCGCCCTATTTTTTTTATTTTGTTTATTTGTCGTTCACCCTTCTCCTATTTTCTATTGTTGTCGTCATAAATATTTAATTTCCGATTAACCGAAAAAAAAACAGAACTAAACGCACACTAATTGACTTAAGGGACTCCCTTGAGTCGGAAACAAATCTAGGACGCCAGTGTATCCCACTCCCTACTCATACGCTATTCAATGATACAAGGAGTGTCTTTCAACCAGTAATTAGTGCACTTAGTTGTGTTTTTATTTGTTTTGTTTTTCGGATGATCCGATTTTTTGAAGCGCTTTTTTGTATGAACAAACGAGTTCCAATGATGACGATGACGTTGAGGCGATGGCTTCTTGTTATCGCCGTTGGCCCAGAATGAAGAGCAAAGTTGATAAAACAACGACGCTTGGTTCATGGATGCATTGGTAGACTATGTAATCGGCAATGTCGACTTCAACCTCTATTTGACCTATCGTTTTGTTTTTTAATATGTATTCATACTGTATCGTGGATGACGACGTGGCAATACCACCCAGCTATGAGATAAATAGCTATATTCAATCAATCACGATTTATTCGCTTCTCACTGCAGCAAGGTTAGACTTGAAGCCAGTTGAACGTGGGGAGGGTCAAACCAACTCCCCCGAGGGGAGCTCTGGTTGGGTACAAAAATAACTGAGAACGAACCAGCAGGAACACCTAAGGCGAACGTCAATAAACCAACTCTTACTTCTGAAAAAGGATGCAATGTCTACGAGGATGCACCTCCTAGAACCAAGCCGGACTGTACCACATTTCGACAAAGGGGCTGATGGTTCATGGCAGCCCCATGGTTACCAAAATAGTGATAAGGCGAACCTCTGCTCGTCGGACAACTGGCCGAAAAGAAATCGTTTACAATGAATCGTTTATAATCAGTAGAGTAAGGTTGATATGCCGTAAAAAAGACAAACCAAACGATAGCCGTTGAGAAAGCACACACATTATTAATGGGGATTATTATCTAGACATTATTTACATGTTTCGCACTCTTTTCATTGGTTGTTGCGTTTTTCCTAACGTTTCAGCCGTGGTAATATCCGATCATTTTCCACGCCAATAAAAGTTACCAGTTCAAAAAACATTTCTTTATTTATTACTAGCTGACCCGTGTCCGGACGTAGCCCAGGAAAGAAGATTAACTCCAGAAATTCAATGATCAACTTTGAACGATCCAGCACGAACACAAGCCTCATAATGTTAAATGCAGATAAGCAGTATTTGCCTGTGTGTACGAAAAAAAATGTAACTTTGTAATAAAAACTGGAAGCCAGAATAACTTACTGAAAAGCTTTATTTAACTTTTCGTTGCTTATTGTTACAAATAGTATAAATATCAACTTCAACATACTACACGAATGTAGCATATTCCATTATTAACAAAGGGGTAAGATGTGTATCAATTACTTTTGATACTACATTCTCCCCCACCTACCTACTTATGCTCAGAGAACAAAAATCATCCTATCGACCTGGCCTTCTGCGGGTTCTTTGAGGGCGTCTTGGTTGTTCGTGCCCGGCATCCATCTCCAACCTAGGCTTCTCAGGATCTGACGACGTTTGTGTGGCTGGCTTAGGGCTAAAATATCTTGCTCCGAAACGCTCTCGTTTTCTTCGGCGCTTCGGTCGCTTGGTGTCTGAAGATTGAGTATCTGTCTCAGATATTGGTTGAAGCCACTTTCGTGGTACGAATCTGTCGTCAGAACTAGAGTCAGATTGGACTCTGTTAGAATATTCAGATTCGTTTTGTAGGCACTCTGAACTTGACGTATATGGCGCAAGATCACCTAGTGGGTCGGACGTGTTCCGTGAACCGGAGTTGTATATCCCTCTGCAGCAGTTCTACGTTCAGATACAATCCTGTCGAGGCTAGATCCCTTAAGGAGATAGTAGATTGCCTTCCTTCCGAATTTTGGACCAGTGCATACTGGGTGTTCGCTTCGATTAATTCTACCTCGCTCACTAATGGATCATGTTTATTGTGACGAACATGGTGTTTTAGTAAAAGTGTTCCAGGTTGTGCTAATAGCGTATAAGGCCATGGGGATGAGACTTTCCCAATCAGAGATTGGACTCTTGCGATTTGCGGCCGCCAACTGTACTGTCTTCCATATTATGCCATTGTATCTTTTGCACTGTCCGTTTCCTTGAGGATTGTGAAGAGTTGTTCGACTTACAGCTACTCTTCATTTATGCAGAAATTGCTTGAGTTCGGCCGACATAAAACCAGATCCACGATCTAAGTGGATATATGCGGGCATTCCAAAAACGGCAAAAGGGAGCAGAGACCTTGAATTTCTGTTGCAGCCGTATATTACGTCTGGGCAAGGGATGACGAACGGAAATCTTGAGTACTCGTCTATTATTGTGAGCATGTATTTACCTTTCGTTTTAGAGGGTAAAGGACCCTTAAAATCCAGTTAAGGCTTTCGAAAAGTTGTGTGGCCTTAATGAGTGTTGCTGGATGGGAGGGGGATAAAACCTGGGCTTATTTTTTGCGGATATCCGACAAGAGTTCGTAATTCGTTTTACGTCTTCGACAGAATATGGCAAGTGTCTGCTCCTGACTACGTGAGTCATTCTTGTTATACCTGGGTGACACAATTCGTTGTGTATATTCTGAAGATCATCTGAGCCGGTTACCAGGCCACATACCATTGAAAACGCGCCGACCGTGGCATTCTACTTACCAAGGCGGTAAGTGACGTCGAATGAGTAGCAAGTAAGCTCCATTCTCCATCTCGCTATCTTTTCTTTTTTTTTGGGGGGGGGGGGGATTTTGCTCGTTGTTTTTGGGTTAAACATAAACAAGACCGACTTTTGGTCAGTGATTAGTTTAAAATATCGGCCGATTAGGTAATGCCTCCATTTTTGTAATGCCTCAACTATGGCGTATGCCTCTTTTTCTATCGCCGAGTGTCGTCGCTCGGACCGCGAAAGTGTTCGTGAAAAAAAAGCTACAGGACGACCGGATTGTCTCAGCGGGGCAGTTATCGCACAGTCAGAATAAAAGGAACCACAGCAGAAATGGCAGACTAAGAATTGGTTCTTTTTCATGTTTTGAAATGCTTTGATGGCGGAACAGGACAAAGAAAAAGTAGATACTTGCGTCAATGGGTGTATTTTTTCTGAAAAAGGCGCAACCCATTGGGAGTAGTGGGCGAACATACCGAGGGCTCGTCGTAAAGAGGGCATGTTTCCAGGGATTGGTAATTCCATTAGGGGTTTCAGTCGTTTGGGATCCGGCGTCATGATGACATTTTTGAACATGTATCCCAATAGCTTGATGCTTTTTAAGTTGTAGGAACATTTTTCACTGTTCAAAGTCAGATTATATTTCTTGACGTGGTCTTGCGGTCATGTGCAGCTTGTTCATACTATCACATTTTCTATAACGCAACAATACCCTTCAATTTTTCATTGGAGATTATTTCATCTATAACCCTCTGGAAGTTAGCCACATCGTTTGTTACCCCCAAAATAAATTCGGCAGAACTCGTATAGGCGAGCGAAGGCCTCGAATGCCGTGTAGGGCTTATTCTCTGGGTTGATAGGTATCTGATAGTAGTCACTTCTGAGGTATAACATACTGAAAATGTGGATAGGCATCATTAATGTATATCTGTTGACTGTCTGTGAATAGTCAATGACCATCCTTTTCTTGTGACTTGCGGTGGTTGTTACGAGGACCTGGGCTCTCCATGGAGATTCACTTGGCTCTATAATGCATTCCTTAAGTAGTTTTGTTACTTCTGCTGCTATGAACTGTGTGTCCGTTTGTGAATAGCGTCTTCATTTTACTGCTATTGGTTTGCAGTCAGGAGTCAAGTTTGTAAAAAGTGACGGATGCCGCACTTTGACAGCTCCGAGTCAACATACGTTTAGGAACGCGTGGGGCCACAAAAGAGGACTTCAACACAGGAATGTAATTTAGGAAATTGTGACCCCAAATCCCTTTCTGACACCCGTAGAAGGAACCTCAAGGACTGTCGACACTCGCGATAAAAGGGGCACTCGTCTTGAGATAGTCGAAATGCTTCACCTCCATGCTAGTGCAAACTTTTCAAAGCCGGAAAAGCTTTCTTGGTGTCTTCCTTAAAGAATTCATCGTTTCCCTCACAAGGTGTACACATTCGGTCTAGGTAGTTTAAGCGAAGCGTATGTAGACGAATCTAAACACTTGGCATACCCAGATCGCCTTCAGACGGGTGTAAGTAACAGATCTCCCGACGAGCCATGAGCTGCTTTCCCTGCCATAAGAACTTGAAAAGAGCCCCACTAACTCAATTAGTGTGACTGCTGGGAGTGGGAGCACTGAAAGACGGTACAGAATAAGAGGATAAATGTGCGAATTACACACCTCCGCTCTTCCCTGTAAAGTAAGATTTCCCAAAGACCACAGACGGGCTGCAGCCTTAACCGCTTTCAACACTTCCGACCCATTTTTCTCCAACTAGAGATAAGGACCAGACCAGACGCCGAGTATCTTACAAGGCCCATCCGTCCAGCCAAAGGGCGCCTGCAGGGGTACACCCCTCCAGGCACCAATGCATAAGCCAACTTACTTGTCTCAGTTGATTTTGACCCCTGTCACTTGTTCATATCGTCGACAACCCTAATCTCAGCACTACTCGTTACAAGCACAGTGACGTCATCGGTATAGGCGGAGTACTTAATCATAGTGCAAGCACCAGCCAAAATAATCACTCGAAGGATCGGATTTACGCTAAGCCTGCGAAGGAAAGGTTCCAACGCAATCACATAAGGCATCGGAGAAAGCGGGCATACCTGACGGGTAGCAGTGTAGTAGCGTCTGGTATGGGTCATCGGTAGCGGCAATGAAAATTAACGGGCTGATTGATGAGGTGTTTGATTTTAAACCCGGGACGGAAAGTTTCGTATTAGCATCTATTAGCCGCCGTTTGCGCATGTCCACTAGAAGGTTAAAGTGGTTCAGAAAATCCGAACCTCGAATGGAATAAGGTAAATCCGCTTCTGTAAATACTCATGTAAAGTCTCTGCGCAATTCCAAGTCCAAAGAACGAGAAATTTAACCGTACGTAGAAATAGAGGAGTTATTTACAGCTTGCAGTGAAATGGGCGACACTGGTGGCTTCTCAGTGACGAGTTTCAGTGGTCAAATACTGCAGACAGACCCAGTATCAACCAAACAACGTTGTTGGGATGTGGAGTCTGTGATAAAATAAGCACGATAGTTATGCAGACCGGGTGGAGAACGTGCCGTGCTCAGATCTCCAGAACTTAGTTTCCCAGGTTACACAGAGCTCGCTTGTTAGAGTGGTGATGGCGGGAGCGTGGGGATGAGGAAGGGAGCTGGAGTTAGCGCATGTGCGACTGCGGCTCTGACCTGCTCATTTTTCTCACCTCTTGGGTGAGCTTGTCTATGGCTTTCAATATAGCCATGTCGATGAGCGGCTTAGTGGCCTCTATTAGGGGAGACCTTTGTCATAGTTGTCAATGAGGTTCGCTATCCTCAAATTGCACCGTCCATATATCTCTCTCTCTCTCTCTCTCTCTCTCTCATATATATATATATATATATATATATATATAAATTTTTATTTATACAAACATTATTGGTTACATATGTGCATACATGTTTCGGTTGCACTTTTCCAAGAAAGTGCAACCGAAACATGTATGCACATATGTAACCAACAATGTTTGTATAAATAAAAATTTATACTTATAAACAGCTCTACTTGGTATTGAGCACTTTTTATAAACACTTGAGTTTCTACGGATTTACATTTACAGAAACTAATACAATATATGTACGATATATATATATATATATATATATATGTGTGTGTGTGTGTGTGTGTGTGTGTGTGTGTGTGTGTGTGTGAAAAAAGACAAATGGAAAATAGATTTAAATACAGAGGAAAAACAAGAAACGAGAGATTTGACCGGTTTCGTTCGTATCAACTATATATATGTGTGTATGTGGGTGTGTGAACAACAGACCAAAGAGGACGAAAAAGAAAGAAACAAATTTCAATGAAAAGAAAATGAAAAACATGTGTTTGTTGAAAGCCAGAAGAGTTAATAAATATATATAATATGTTCTTAAGCAGAGTGAATAAATGTAAAGGAAAAAATATGCGTGAATGATTGTTTTTGTTTTTGTTTTTTGTTATGTAAGAAAACATTATTTGTAAAAAAATGATGTTTTTTGTTTTTGTTTTTGTTTTTGTTTTTTTGTTTTTTGTTTTTTGTTATGTAAGAAAACAGTATTTGTAAAAAAAATGATGTTTTTTGTTTTTGTTTTTGTTTTTGTTTTTTGTTTTTTGTTATGTAAGAAAACATTATTTGTAAAAAAAATGATGTTTTTTGTTTTTGTTTTTGTTTTTGTTTTTTGTTTTTTGTTATGTAAGAAAACATTATTTGTAAAAAAATGATTGTTTTTGTTTTTGTTTTTTGTTATGTAAGAAAACATTATTTGTAAAAAAATGATGTTTTTTGTTTTTGTTTTTGTTTTTGTTTTTTGTTTTTTGTTATGTAAGAAAACATTATTTGTAAAAAAATGATGTTTTTTGTTTTTGTTTTTGTTTTTGTTTTTTTGTTTTTTGTTTTTTGTTATGTAAGAAAACATTATTTGTAAAAAAAATGATGTTTTTTGTTTTTGTTTTTGTTTTTGTTTTTTGTTTTTTGTTATGTAAGAAAACATTATTTGTAAAAAAAATGATGTTTTTTGTTTTTGTTTTTGTTTTTGTTTTTTGTTTTTTGTTATGTAAGAAAACATTATTTGTAAAAAAATGATTGTTTTTGTTTTTGTTTTTTGTTATGTAAGAAAACATTATTTGTAAAAAAATGATGTTTTTTGTTTTTGTTTTTGTTTTTGTTTTTTGTTTTTTGTTATGTAAGAAAACATTATTTGTAAAAAAATGATGTTTTTTGTTTTTGTTTTTGTTTTTTTGTTTTTTGTTTTTTGTTTTTTGTTATGTAAGAAAACATTATTTGTAAAAAAAATGATGTTTTTTGTTTTTGTTTTTGTTTTTGTTTTTTGTTTTTTGTTATGTAAGAAAACATTATTTGTAAAAAAATGATTGTTTTTGTTTTTGTTTTTTGTTATGTAAGAAAACATTATTTGTAAAAAAATGATGTTTTTGTTTTTGTTTTTTAAACGGAGAAAATAAATAGTATTTATTTTATAGTCAATTAAATAGAATTGTAAGGTTTTTATATAAGTGACCACTAAGAATGGTCGTCTGCTGGCGAACAATCTAGTTAAGTGAATTCACTTAATCGAGTCAAAAATTAAAATTATTTTTTCTTTTTTTCTAATATGTTTACATGTGTATTTTGGCATATTTTAGTGAAAAAGACTTTTTTTTTATTAAATGTGAGAAAAAAATTTTTTTCTCAAAATCTCTCCGGTAAGAGAAAATATTACTCGTGTTTTTTTATATGCAATTATCTTTCAGTGGAAATTCTTTTTCTTTAGATTTCTTCGATAAGAGAAAATGCTTTGTTTGTGCAAATATTGTTCAGTGAAAAAGATTTTTATTTAAATTTTTTAAAGATTTCTTCAGTAAGAGAAATGTTTTGTGATTGTTCAAAACAATTTTAGTGAAAAAGTTTTTGCATTTGCTTTTAAGTAGAAGAAAAAGGGTTTTAATTCTTCTCCAGTTAATAAAAATGTTGTCCTTACTTTTTGATTTTTTAATAATTTTTTTGTTTTGTTTAGAAGGGATTTCGTGACTGGCTGAAGGTCATTTCCTATTTCAGTAACGTAAATTCTTTAGAGTTTGTTTTCCAGTGCAAACGAAGTGTCTGTATTCTTTTGTTGATATTTCGTGTTAGTCCTTTTTCTTCTTATGATCACTAATATGTGTTCAGTTACGAAGATTTTCGTTGTTTAAATAACTTTACGGAGTTGTTTTTTTATTATTCAGTTTCGTGCTGTTTTGCGTTTTGTTTATCAGAAGGTCTGTGTTCTTTTATGTTCGGGTCACCATTGTAAAAAAAAGCGATGTTGTCCCTTATCTATGCTTTAGTCACAAAATGAAATCGCAGAAACCTCTGCTTACAACAACGAAAGGGTTTTTTTGGTATAGGTGGAAGAAAGTTGGTCAGTGTCCGAGAGAGGAAGAGGAAAGTAGGAAGTTCTTAGGGCTGTCGGAGGTCTGTCAGAAAATATTTTCAGGCGAAGAAAGTAGAGGCTGTGAGCGTCCAGTTGGCAATAAGGCAAGAGGTGTTCCTCGTTGATTGCATGGTCTCTCTGAGGCGATCCGTCTTGGCTGGTTTTAGGGAACCGTCTGGTGATCGTCTGCAATCTCGTAAGGAGGCTGAAGTAATCTCTTAGAGAACTAATGATGTCAATGCGCCCTGCGAGCTGATTGGCCAACATTTGGCCAAACCACCTCACAGGGGCACTGATACGCATTACAAAGTAAAGCTCATGTATGACTGTAACGGATTTTGGCCCCTGTCCCTTGTCCATCCCGACTTATTTCCATGTCGACGACCCTAATCGCAGCACAGTGACGTCGTCGGCATAGGCGGAATACTTCATCATGGTGCAAGCACCAGATAAAGTAATTCCTCAAAGGATTGGATTCACCCTCAGCCTGCGAAAGAAAATGTTCCAACGCAAGCACATAAGACAACAGTGAAAGAGGGCATCTCTGATCTGGACAAATTCAAAGGCTTCGACCTCAAACCATTCACTTCCATTAGGAGCTCCCTAATGTACATTTTAAAATTTATCCCATTTTAATTAGAAAATTAAATGTTAAAACTTAATAGTGGATCTTTTGTTTTGTTGGCGTTCTTGTAGAGAAAGGAGCCGATGCAAGGGAAAAACTGTCGTTAAGAGATTCATCATTTATTTTCGAAGAGAATTTTGGAAGCTAAAACCAACGCAACTTAGAGGAATTGTTCATTATGAAAATACGACGATAGTTTAAGAGTAATTTGAATTATTAAAGAAAACTGCGAATTTTTTAATGCAGCAATATTTATAACATATGAAACAAAAAGTGTTACGGTTTTTAACATTTAAAAAATGAGTATAAAACGTCGACGAACATGTTTTAAATAAAAAAACAGTCGTAATGCTAGGCATTTATTTACGAAGAGAATTTGGGACGCATTAACGAACGCGACTAAGAGGAATTGTAATTTTTTAATTCGACAACAGCTGCAGAGTAATTTGAATTGTTATTGAAGATAAAAAAATATCTCTTTACTTTATATAACTTCATGTAGAAAATATCCATTTACTTAATATAACTTGATGTAGAAAATACCTCTTTACTTAATCTAACTTAATGTAGAATATACCCCTTTACTTTATATAACTTCATGTAGAAAATATCTATTTACTTAATATAACTTGATGTAGAAAACACCTCTTTACTTAATCTAACTTAATGTAGAATATACCCCTTTACTTTATATAACTTCATGTAGAAAATATCCATTTACTTAATATAACTTGATGTAGAAAATACCGCTTTACTTAATCTAACTTAATGTAGAAAATACCCCTTTACTTTATATAACTTCATGTAGAAAATACCCATTTACTTAATCTAACTTGATGTAGAAAATACCTCTTTACTTAATCTAACTTAATGTAGAAAATACCCCTTTACTTTATATAACTTCATATAGAAAATACCCATTTACTTAATCTAACTTGATGTAGAAAATACCTCTTTACTTAATCTAACTTAATGTAGAAAATACCCCTTTACTTTATATAACTTCATGTAGAAAATACCCATTTACTTAATCTAACTTCATGTAGAAAATACCTCTTTACTAAATCTAACTTTATGTAGATAATATCTCTTTACTAAATCTAACTTCATGTAGAAAATATCTCTTTACTAAATATTACTTCATGTAGAAAATATCTCTTTACTAAATATTACGTTATGTAGAAAATATCTCTTTACTAAATATTACTTTATGTAGAAAATATCTCTTTACTAAACATTACTTCATGTAGAAAATACCCCTTTACTTTATATAACTTCATGTAGAAAATACCTTTTTACTAAATCTAAGTTCATGTAGAAAATATCCATTTACTAAATATTACTTCATGTAGAAAATGCATTTTTACTTAATCTAACTTCATGTAGAAAATACGTTTTTACTTAATATAACTTCATGTAGAAAATACCTCTTTACTAAATCTAACGTCATGTAGAAAATACCTTTTTACTTAATCTAACTTCATGTAGAAAATATGACGCTTTTCTGAGCTATTCAGCTTTCTGTACACATTTGACTCCTTAGTTGAGCGGTCTAAGACAACGCCCGGGTTAGGCGGTTCCTCTAAGAATCTTATTATTCACATTATGGTGTTTATTTCTGGCTATGCTGACTAAATAAATCATTTGTTTAGTTATACTTACTGCGCAAACCTTAGCATCAACAAAAAGCCGCATAAGACATAACATATATACAAATTGATAGATAGATAGATAGATAGATAGATAGATAGATAGATAGATAGATAGATAGATAGATAGATAGATAGATAGATAGATAGAAACAGAATTAGATAGATAGATAGATAGATAGATAGATAGATAGATAGATAGATAGATAGATAGATAGATAGATAGATAGATATGAACCATTTAGGGAATTTTAATTTGGTTAGACCAATATAAATGTGGTATTGTGGTGACTGCTGAAGTGTAAATGTTGGGCAAATGGTGAAAGAATTAACAGAACCGTGTTTGACCAAATGGGTCAAAATAAAGGCGATCCATAATACAGGCCTGGCAAACATGCGATTTGGGTCCACGACCGGGGGCGGACATTTGAAGACCAAAATTACTACTAAATAATAATAACCGATAACAGTTTTAGTAAGAAATTTCTTAGTAATGTCCAGTTAGCAACTGTACATCTTAAAAACCGACCGTTGTTCCCGTGAAAAGTAAATAAGGACTGCAGAGGTGAATCATTATTATGGACTCGTCATGTGGCGGATATTCCAACAAGACTTCAATAATGGTGTGTTCCGTTCTGACTAGGAGATCTGTAATGTAAATAACAGCGGGAAAACCGGGGAAAGTGTTAAGACGACGACATGAAAACATGGAATCAATTTAGCTTTGTTGTCTGCAATCGTAAGACAAAGGAACAGTAGGACCATTCAACAAAACAAGTTTTCTTCTTTTTTCACCCCCCTCGTTGTCGCTCTTCTTTCTTTTCCCCTTCCTTTCTCTTGTTCTCATTCCTTCTCCTCTCCTTCTCCTTCTTCTTCGACTTTCTCTTCTTCTTCTTCTTCTTCTTTTTCTTCTTTTTGTTCTCCTCCTTCGTTTTCTTTGTTTCTGTCTTCTATTTCAGCCTCCAGACGGAATCATCTGCTCCCTTCGTTTCATTTTGTCCCGTGTGTTCCATTCACGGACATCTTGTACCCATTTAAAGTCGGCTGAGTTGATTTAAATTACGAACAGCAGATAAACGAATTTCGAGAAAGAAAAAGGAAAAAGAGCGCCATTTTTATCCTCTCAGCCAAAATTAAAATCTTTAGCAAATGTAAGTACTAAGGGCTGAGTAAATCCCGAGGGTATCTCATACGTGCCATAATACGCAATACATATATATATATATATATATATATATATATATATATATATATATATATATATATATATATATATTGGTACAGAAAAATGAGTACAACATTCGTACCGTCGGTTTCAAGCACAGAAGGACTTAACCATCCGGCTCTCTTCAGCTTCTGTTGCCATCTGTTTCGGAAATATATATATATATATATATATATATATATATATATATATATATATATATATATATATATATATATATATATATATATATATATAAAGAATTTTCGACACCGGACTTTTTAGCAATCGGACATTTGCTTGCATTCGGGCAGAGTTTTGCCCTGTGTTTCTTTCCCTAGAACTTTTATTTTACTTTTTCAAATTTTAAATCTTGGCCTTTGCCAACTTATCTATCCCAGCGACTTTCTCTGATGATAAGATTTTGATCTTTGAAAAGCCTGGCTTAAGGAAAATTTAACTTGAATAAATTGCCTTTTTGCGGAATATACCTTGCTCTGAGCAGTTGAATTGAAATTTGATTTGGCTTTTGCTTCTCTAATTCCTTTCCATTCTTCTTCACACACATATATATATATATATATATATATATATATATATATATATATATATATATATATATATATATATATAGATATGACCGGTAGTGAATAGTCATATCTCTATTATGAAAGGACGAAACGTATACGTACATAGATAATAAACAATAAGCAAATATTTATGATATATATATATACAGTTATATATATATATATTTATATATATATATGTATGTATGTACATTTATATATATATATATATATATATACAGTTATATATATATATTTATATATATATGTACGTTTATATATATATCTATCTATATATATATATATATATATATATATATATATATATATATATATATATATATATTAAGCATATAGGTATTATAAAATACCTATATACTTATTTATCAGCAAGTTTGACTGCAATGCAGAAAAATCCGGAACGGTGAAAGATGAGATGAACAAAAACAAAGAATTAAAGATGATATATCTGTGATATTTTTTATTCAAAAACTTATCTATTTATTTTTCAGTAAATATTTCACTTTCTGTAAATAGAATTTGGGATGGTGGCAATCCTCAAATATAAAAATATTCTCTACCGGATTCGATTCTATTTACAGTACGTGTAAAAAAACAATTACTGAAACAATATGTGAAAGATTTACTGGAAAATAAAAAGACAAAGTTTTCAAGAAAAATATCAGATATATAAAGTCTTCAAATATTTGGGGGTTTTTCATTTCGTCTTTCACTGTTCTGGCGTTTACTGTATTGCATATAGCTTTATTAAATACCTATATATATATATATATATACATATATATATATATATATATATATATATATATATATATATATATATATATATATAGAGAGAGAGAGAGAGAGAGAGAGAGAGAGAGAGAGAGAGAGAGTGTGGGTTTATGGAACAGAATAAATGAGGTTTTCACACACTCTCTCTCTCTCTCTCTATCTTTCTATATATATATATATATATATATATATATATACTTTTGTTGTCGGATTTTATCCAAGCTTTTATTCATGTATACATGTTTGCTCTTTTCCCATGAGTTGAGCTCTCTAATAAGGGAATAAACGACTGCCACATTGTAAAAGAATTGAGTACTCTCGGTACGCAATACTGTAAATGTAAACAAATATAAGCATTATAATTTCCCTTACTTCGGAGCGAGGATAATAGCTTAAGGAGTAAGAAGTCCTGACTGTTGACAAAACGTTTGAGTTTCAAATTTCAATATCTAGCCACACTGATGAGTCGTGAGACGCCGAAACTGATGTCTGTGGATGGCTATTTGAGAACGTAATAATAATAATAATAATAATAATAATAATAATAATAATAATAATAATAATAATAATGTTGGGCCTTTGGGGAGGCTTATTGGCACCCAAATCTCAAAGAACACCAAAGGTCTTTACCAGCGAGAAATCAATGGTAAGAGGCTGTTGCAATACCGCAAGGTTATTTGCGGTGGTTATCGAAAAGAAGTGAAGAATACTGGAAATCTGGGGAGACTTGTTGTCACTCAGACTCCAGGAAATACCACTGGTTGTTGTCGGTGAGCAATCACTGACGATGATCTGTGTGAGAACTCCTAGTGAGTACAAATAGTTATAATAATTTCTTATAGCTATTACAATGACGAGAGAGTCGGGGTTACAAATCTGCATTGACAAAATATAGGTTAAGATTGGAATGTAATTCTGAATGCGCTTTTGGGGTTCAGGTGATATTTTGACAAATTGTGAGTTCAGAGTTGAAATAAATACTTATTATTTGTCATTTGCTGTTTAGAAAAGGAATGCTGTAAATCAAAAATAATTTTGAAATATTATTAGCGATAAAAAGTGTGAAATAACAGATTGTCAGCGAGTCGCGAGACGTTCTGCGCTCGCTTCTCTGGTTGAAACTTTCGGGGATTATACAGCACATAAATAATCAACTTTGAGAGTAAGTTAATGTGGTCATATAGCAGCAATAAAAGTGGGAGGTGACGGTGGTTAAGTGGATATCGACACGGACTGAAGACCTGGGTGTTCCAAGTTCGAATCCAGTCGGTTCCACAGTATCACTTTCACTGTTAGCAACCTTCTCGTGGTCCTCCCAGAAAGATTTCTAACTAGTAAAATATCGGAGAAACTAATGCCAACACCAGAATCATTTGATTCACACGAAAGATGAAGCAATCTTGCTTTTTGTGCCGAGGCTCTAATTGTGAAAAAACTTCCAGAAGAGGATGTGAAATGTGGCATCATCAACGAGTAATTGGCATAATTATAAAAAGCAACGTCACGTCTAACTATGTGAAAAACTTTACAGAGTTACGTCTGAAATAATGTTCTCAAATGTTTTCTCATATATATATATATATATATATATATATATATATATATATAATGCCTCACGGAAATGCAATTACGTTTCAGCAAGCTATATACTTCGTCAGCGCCGAGAATTAATAATGAAAGTAAAAATCTTGCAATGTGCACCAGAGAATGATGATCTCATATCTTTCATTTCTGCTTTTTACAAGATTTTTATTTTCATTATAAACTTTCGACACTGACGAAGCATATGGCTTTCTGAAAAGTAAGTGTATTTGTGTAGGCCATTCTAAATGTTTATATATGTATGTATATTTATAAAATTGTACATTGCATTGAGCACTTTTGAAAAAATACTGGTTGTAAGTTCATTTTATCAATATATTTGAACTTGTTTAATCATATATACCATTAAAACTATTTTTTTTTTAAATCTTAAGTCCCAAGTCGTTCAGTGGAAAATCACTCATGTAAGTAAATTTAAGTTTTTCAGTTATTATATTAGTTTGCTTCTAACATTATTTAAGGGATCATCAGTTGTTTACCATGAAAAACTGTTTCTGGAATTTAAAAACAAGACAGTATTTAATTTTATGGCTTCCCAGTAGAGTTTATCAGACCCCACTTCCCTTAAAAGACAAAAATATAAACGTTCCGTATACTAAACCTAAGTTTTGTTCCGTATAAATGTTTTGCTAACTTATATTAGTTATTTAAAAAAAGAAGAAAAAAGTCCTCCTTACCTGTGTTGTTCGTCTGTCTAATAAAATCTATCCGTTACTTACAAAAATGTTGCTGCATTTTAAAGTGTGTAGACGAATCCATTAAAAAATGTTTTTAATTATATATATATATACATATATATACTTTTAGTCCTTTTTTCTCCCTTCCTCCTCCTTTGTTGTTCAATTCCTTGACATCAATTTCAAATAAATATTAAATACCCCTTGTCAACTCAGAGCGTTCATAAGCTTAACTGCCGATTTTTCTCTTTCTTTTTCTTTTTTAACTCACAGCGCCTCCAACCGGCGTTCATAAGCCAACTGTCCATCCTTTCTCGCTTTCTTCTTCTTTTTTGAAACCCACAGCGTCTCCAATCGGCGTTATAAGCTAACTGTCGATTTTTTCTCTTTCTTCTTCTTCTTTTTTAACTTTTTCAACATTCCTTTCCTTCTTCATCCCTTTCTATTGTCTATTAAACGTAACTATCTTTTATATAATTAGTATATGTGTTATATATACGATTATATATATATATATATATATATATATATATATATATATATATATATATATATAATCCAGGCAAAACATCCACAAGGTAGTAATCCAAAGAATTTAAACAGGGTTTATAAAGAGTTCTCAATATCAAATAGAGCTTTTATATATGATGATTTTTATTTACACAAACATGTACAAAATCTGCGACATTGGCATGTCGATGTTATCGATCAACAGCTATTATAAACTGAGATCTCATCAGGGAGAGTTAGAATCCGATCTTAACCTTAGATCATATTTGGAGAGAACTAATGCTAACTCTGCCTGATTAAATCTCAGTTTATAATAGCTGTTGATCGATAACATCGACATGCCTGTGTCACAGATTTTGTACATGTCTGTGCAAATAAAAATAATTGTGTATATATATATATATATATATATATATATATATATATATATATATCTGTGTGTGTATGTGTGTCTGTTAGAATGCGTGCGTGCGTCTGTATGTTGTGTGTGTGTGTGTGTGTGTGTAACCTTCTAATTTAACCAATTGTAGTTATATATACCAAATCTCCATTATAATAAAGTATGCGTGTTTCTAATATAATATTTTGGGGGAAATATATATGAATATATAATATGTAAAAAGAATAAAAATGCTTTAATGTATAACATATTTGATAATTATTGTTCTCAGAATTCGTCTCCTGTGAACCCTACCCCGTATAACGCTATCCATGTGTTCGTTGTTGAGTGTCAATTGGAGCTGAATTAAATCTTTTGTCGAGTTTTAACTTTTTTCCAGTTAAAAATAACATCGCCATTGCATCAGAATAAGTAGCAGAAAACTTGGCAGACATGTTTTTCGCGGTTATTTTATTTTGATGGGTTTTTTTTCTTCAGTTTTTCTTTCTGTTTTTCTTTCTATTTATCTTTCCTCCTTCTTATTTAATTCTTGCTTGTTTGTAATTTAGTTTTTTATATGATCGGCTCAAAATTACCACATTGCTACCACCATCATCATCATCATCATCATCATCATCATCATCATCATCTTCTTCTTCTTCTTCTTCCACTACTCTTCCTTCTCCCCATCTTCCTTTTTTACTCTCCTTCTCTCTCTCTCTTCTTCTTCTTTTTCCTTTCTAAACTCCTACTTTTTTCTTCTCTTACATTTTCTACCTCTTTACTTCTTCGTTTCCCCCACTCCCCTCGCTCTTTTCTTTACCCTCTTCTTATGCTTTATCTCCCACTCTAATATGTATAGAGATAACAATATTAACACAGACACTGATTTGCTTGTACGAAATCCTCTTAATATCCACATTCTCCGTTATTCATTGTTCATTCCTTTATTTCAATTGATGCCCTTTTAATGCGCATGCGTGCCACGATGGTTTAGATAGTTTATCAAATTGGATAAATAAAGAAAGAAAAAAGGCTTTACATATTTCGGGATGAAATTTACCAAATATGAAAATCAAATGAAGTAAAAAAAAAAAAAAAAGAATCAAAAACGTAATTGACGAATGCGACTGGAGACTTCACTGATGAATGGTTATATTTTGTCAGTTGTTTGATGATAAATAAACAATTTTTTGAATGTTCGTGAATTTAATTTCTAGTAGTGCAAAGGTTATTTTATACTAATAAATAGCAGTTGTCTTCTTGTATGTGTGTCCAGCTAAAACTCCAAAACTAAACTTTTTATCCAATGAAAACATATGTTGGCCCAGAATTATTATTTGGATTTATTCTTGGACAACATCAAAGAAAATGTTATCTTGTGCGGAAGTTAAGAAAACTCGTTCAACCCAAGTGCGGAATTTAGGAAATTTTAGCTTCTTTCTGTTGGGTTGTTAAAAGCCGTCGTACAACCGCTGTGTCCGTCAAGTGCCTTTCTGATAGCAGTCGTGTAGACTCCCAGAACACAAACAACAGAAAGTTAGTAACATTTAATTATTCATTGCTTATGTTGCTATTAAAAGGTATTCTTCCACCCTTACCCCGGTTTGACCAGGACGATACAGTCCGTCTAGATGTAATTGCTTCCATTATAACAGTCGCAATTTAAAAAAAGTAAAGGTTAACATCTCTGCGAGGACTGCTATTGCCATTACTACAGAAGGACGATACTACTCATTGAGCCAAGTACTTACAATGTGTCAACGAGAGATTGTTTTTTTTTCTTTCAAGGAGAAGATTGCGAACCATCTGGTGGGGCTCGAAGGAATGCCTTACTAAACGTCACAAATTGCGTATTAGTGCCGAGTAGCGTCACAACAAAATTAACCGTAATCCCTAAAAACTCTTCATTTTCCCAGCTATCACTAATTGTCATCTTTTACGCTTACAAAACTATACTTAAACCCTAAAATTAACTCTAACCCATTTTCCCCCTGAAATGTCAGATAACTCTAAGCCCGTCATGTCTTCGACACAGAAAGAAAAATAAGAATTATTCTAATCACGCACGTGCTAAAATAAGGTCAAATATTAACGCGGAATCCTCACAAAAGGAAGGCGCCGCACACAAAACAAAACAAAAGATGTCAAATAAAAGAAGAATGAGAGAAGATCAGCCATTGGCTAATGAAAACATTAACCCATGGGAGAGAAATAACACCGAATCTGATTGGTTAGTTAGCTAGACTAAGCCCCAGGTTGATATATAAAAACAAACAGTAACAAAATATTTGTGCACTTAGCCTGACGATTTCCCCGAGGGCATGAAACGCGGACGCTTCTGTGTAGCTTCATTTCCATAAATATATTTTCATATTTTACTACTAAGTTCTACTCACATATTGAACACTATGAAAGTAAATAGTGAAAGTATATACACAATATATTATATCAACTCATAATATGATACGTGTATACATAAAAAAATAATTATCATATATATATATACAGTGTAACCCGGATATAAGAGCACCGGATATAAGAGAAACCCGAATATAAGAGACATTGTCTCTGGTCTCAAATTACAGCCTGTATTAATGTCTATAAATTAGACCCGGATATAAGAGACCCGGATATAAGAGAAATCCTGCTATAAGATACTTCTTCTCCGGTCCCGTCCTCTCCAATATAAGAGAGTTCGTTTTGAGTGACATTGTGATGTCGTAAATCAGTCAAAAGACGTTGCTAAATTTTCTCACCTCATTGGAGAGTCTTTCTACGACCTTCCCTATAGCCATATCCATTAAATATTCATAAAAAAGGTTTCTTTTTTTGTTGTTGTTAGAAGGCGAACCCGGACCTATTCTCCGGTCCCAACAGCTCTCTTATATCCGGGTTTAGCAAATAGATTTGTGTGCAATCAAAGATGACTGCCTTTTTTAAGAAAAAGTAATTTTTGACTGAATTATTTGTGAAAACTGATTGAAAAGTATTTTTTATGTCTATAACTGTTAAATAAAGTAGTGTTCTGTGCGTAAAAGGCGTTATATGTTGTGTTTCTATACTTACATACACAAAATAGACAATACCCGGATATAAGAGAAACCCGGATATAAGAGACTCATTCTCCGGTCCCGACAGCCCTCTTATATCCGGGTTACACTGTATATATATATATATATATATATATATATATATATATATATATCCACTTGAAAAACTGTAGTCCCCACTTAGCAAATTCTATTTTCCTTATTTGATTTTGTTTCTGGAAGGTTGTAATCATTTTTAGAACGACCGAAATAGAGAGGTTGATATCGCGACGCGGCCTGTGGCGTCCATCGCTTAACAGTGACCGTCTGATTGCCACTGAACAATAGTAGATCTGTTGTTCGCATCTATCGTTGCGTTTATATTTAGACCTCATGTATGAGCGTAGGAGTGGTTGTAATAACAGGCGCAACACACGCACACAAACCGCACGAGTACACGAACACGCACACAAACACGCACACAAACACGCACACAAACACACTCACAAACACACTCACAAATCAACTCACAAAAATGCGCAAACACTCAAAAACAGCAAAAAAAACACGCTCGCAAAGACACAAACACAGACTAACACACACGCTAACCGATACACAAACATAGATATTGGCATCTAAAAGACTATGGAATTCCGCTCAAGATTGGGCAAGTGAATGTGAAGAGCAAGCTGTTATTTATTTATTACGACCCCTTTGCTAATTACTGGAATGGTCCATTGGAACTGTAAGCGACGATACACATGGTACTAGTGTCCTCATTGAAGTTGCCAGAACTGCTTTCGGAACTCAGTGTTGATTACTGAAAACACATGAATAAACATAAACGCACGCACACTCACAAACACGCATACATATTGGACATACTTTAACACCACCGTAAAACATCCTTACTAACCGTTATACACAATGCGAAACTTTCCTGCAACGAAGGATTGAAGTCTATGCAAGAAAAACCAACAAAACAGAATATGAAACTGAACTAGAATACAAAACAACTAAAGCTGTGAATAGGGCTAATAAGATTTAATATAAAACGATCGAAGAAGACAAAGAAGAAAGGCTGTCCAGGAAACGCGGAGAAATAGATCAAATGATACTAAAAACTAAGGCCGACTGAGAAGATACATTGTGAACATTTTCTTTGACAAAAATATTATTTTTAAGTTAAATATTGTTAAAATAAAACAATTAAGAAGAAATAAATAAAAACGTAAATATCTTTGTAAAGAAAATGCCAAAAATAACGTTTCCTGTCCAAATTCCAACAAAGTTTCAAACAGAGGGAAGATAGTTCAGCATTCTTTAAAAAAAAGTCTAGCAAACTGGCTTTTCCTTTATTTTTTCCTTCGAAATAATTTGAAAGTCGTATTTAATCTGAACTAATTTTATAAGTTGTTGTGCATGAAACATTATTTAACAAAATGTAAGGCATTTTTCATAAGATTGTACGACGAAAGATGGCGGGTCAAAAGATCCTGATAAAAGTGAAAATATGTCTAACTAAACCAAATCCAATTTGTTGTTAATTAAAAAAAGTAATTTTAAAATGTCTCTGACTAAGAAATTATGGAAAATATTTTGAACTTCAATATTTCTAAATGCACTAATTTTAAATTTAAAGAAATACTAAAAATATATTTACCGCAATTATTTCATCAAATCAATGTAGAAAGTTTGATGCTAAAACATCAATAAAGAAACAAAGTGAGGTTATCTATTTCAGACCAAGAAGAATTGGATCTGAAGTGAGACAATTGCCAACGATTTTTCTAGTCAAGTTTTTTCACTTTAAAATCTTTTCACTCCATCCAATTTTCGTTAATTCATTTTTCTCGCAAACAACGATTGAAATTAATCTAATTGGTGAACTCTTTCTTTCTTAGCTGCTTACTATATGGGGAAATTTTATTCAGATCCCTCGGTTTAGAACAGAAACAAAATCCTCCCTTTTTACGCTCTTATCTGCATTTCCCACACTTACCTGACGCGGATGTACACTGGGATACACTGGCATTCCTCTCCTTTCCGTCGTTGTCCACCTGCACCCTCCATCCTGGCTTGACGTTCAGTCTATTCAACAAATCAATTTTTTAAATCGTGTAAGCGAAGAAGGGACCCAAACTTTAACAATTAATATTTACTTCATCGGTTGGTGTCTTGACCTTGGTCGCACCCATAAAATCAACAATCACCTTTCTCTTATCGCAGCTGTCATCTAACTTTCATGGCTGACTATCTACCAAACTTATGTGTTTGTAACCATTTCACGATCCTATTATTTCTGATAACACAAATATTCCTCGTTAGAAACGATACTTCAATAGCCACTAATAACAATGTTTACTACTTGTTAAAATCTATGTATCTTGTGATAGAAGTATCTCTGACAAGGATGAGAAGTTGAAATCAGTTATATCGATTTCTCTGGCTGGTCAATGTTTTAGTTCGATCCTTGACGTCTCTATCACAATTCTCTATTTATATTTCAAATATTTTTAATGGACAATATATAAAGTTTATGTCAATAAGCCCCTATTTTTTTGACTTCGCACGAGGGTAAATTTTATTGTTTTCTTCGTTAAGACTCAGGCGTTGCTGGATGATATCAAAATAGACATGGTGCTGCATCGGGTGATAGCTAACGGTTTCTCTGGACTCGTTTCTACAATGTTTCGCATGAATCGAAAGGTATCGCGACCAGTGACCCCTGATGTTTCGACTGAGATAGTTTAAAAAATAGAAGGGTCGGGTAGTGATCTGTATTTGTCCCTATTTACTTGCCTCCGTACAAGGGCAGAGTTAGACACAATGTCGATTTTTAATGTGGAGGAATCCAGCTCACCAAAACGGAGCTCTCTGGATCGGAAGAGAAATAAACGTTGCCTCGGTTTAAAACGAATGACGACTGAAAAGATGAAGAGTAGATACTACACTTTGATCTTAACCAAAAGGTTTCGGCAAACTGAGCTGCCATTCGGCAATTTTTAAAGCGTGAAAGCGTCGCGCCAAGTGACGTTCCATATAAGTGACTTTCCGTATCGAAAAACACTATTGGCCCTGTCTAGTCCGACTGCCTTCAAATATATTCTTCCTCTTTTTACTTAAACTTTCGTTCGTCGCACATTATAATAAAGGGGCCAATGACTATTATGATGAATATATTAAAACAAAATTACATAAGCTGATACCCCATCCTACTCCAATGGCACCAACATCTGTTGGTATCACGGAAAGGTTGTGGAGGGTCTGAAAACATGGAAAGCTCGAGGGGGGATAGTGCCATTCATACGTCGACTGTAAGGACACAAACAGAACTGGAATTTTTAGGAAACTTATTGTCACTCACTGTTACAATAATAATGGAATGAACCAAATGTTTAAAACAGTACAAATCCGTTACTTACGTCTGTGTGTTCACTGAAATGTCCAATGCAAATAATAATAAGAAGAAAATAGAAGAAGAAGAAAAAGAAAGAACAGAAAGCGTTAAATGTAAAATAATCCCAGTCACGTGGTCACCAGCCCTTGTGCTTTTAGATAATTATCATTTACCTCTTCGTGTTTAGACTGACGACTTGTAACACGGAATCACATAATCACCGGTAATTTATTTTGACCCTCCGGCCTTTTCAAGCATCCAAACGAGGCGATTACACGCTTGAAATATATATATATATATATATATATATATATATATATATATATATAATTACAGAAGATTAAGACAACATCGGTATCGTCGGTTAAAAATTCAAACAATAGTGGATCTATAGTTTGCCTACTATATCGAACTTTCTTCAGCCTCTGTTTGTGCCTGTCTCCTCAAAAAATGGCAGCTCGCACGCTACATATTTTTTAACGATATTTCAATCTTCAATTTTATTTTGTTATTTTCTTAACAATTTAGAATTTCTACCCGCAAATTTGCTGATATATTAACTAAATAAAATAAAAATAACCCTTATATATATATATATATATATATATATATATATATATATATATATATATATATATATATATATATATATATATATATATATATAGTCTCGGAGGTTTCTCAACCATTAAAACTATATATAAAAAAGAAAAAATTAAAACTTTTTAGTCCCAAGTCGTTCAGTGGAAAATCACTCATGTAAGTCAATTTATTTTTTAAAGTTATTATATTAGTTTGTTTCTAACATTATTTATATATATATATATATATATATATATATATATATATATATATATATATATATATATATATATATATCCTATTAATGAAGAGACATCAGAAAAACTTTGTTAATGGGATATGATGAAGGATGCTCAATGGGATAATGGGGTCCAAAAATAAGGCTTCCCTAGTGAAATTTCTCCCTCCCTCAGGACAATATCTAAAAAAGCAATCTCCAAAAAAACACCAATGTAAGTTGTTTTCAAAAGATTCTTAAAAAATCAATTTCTGAAATGTGCTACTCTCCAAAAAAGGGAAGAAAGAAAAAGAAAAAGAGACCCTATGACCACATGTGTACAAGGTTGCTCTTCTTTCAAATCTTTATTATATGCCTTCCTTTCAGCATATTTTTTTTATTTCTATTATTTATATATTTCTCTCTGCTTGTATGGTGAGATGGTGCAGATTTTCCCTTAGTCTTATTTAGAATATTTCTCTATCTGTTAACCGGTCTTCCCAGTTAATTAAGAGTGGCTGTCTTCTATGAATGCATCCCTTGAAACCCTTACTCCTTTTGTTTAGACAAACTTTACTGGGATCATTAATAGTCCTTATTATATTATATTTCTCTACATTGCATAGGGAGCACATGTTTGAGGCTGGAGAGTATGGCGTCCTCTCTACCTCTTTCCATTTGATAGTGACAGATGTCCTCTTGTCTTTTAAAATCCATATCCAGATCGGTAATGATGTCTTCGCCTTATTTCTATATTTAAAAATGCTTCTATGTTCGTACAATCTCTGCTTGAAAGGGCCTTGTGTAATGTCTATCGCTGGGTTGACTTGCGATAGTCGCTTCATATGCAATTTCCGTTTAGGGGTAAGTATCTTTGGAAGTGTACGAAACGCTTTCTTTTGCCTTTAGTTTAATAGAGACGATATTCCTCACGGAGTGATTGCTGCAATAGCTTATTTTAATCGTGTTTCTATTAAACAATTTGTGCAATTTATTTTCTAGGGGAAAGTTTTTGTCAAGTAGCTTAAGGAAAATGTGGCCTACTCGTGTTTTAGTGTTAAGGGAGAAAGGTGGGGAAAACCAAATAATTTTCCGTTTTCTATTGTGGCTGTTTTAAGGTGATTGGTTATGAGTGGGCTGGTATGAGATCTTATCTATAAACCCGCTGTTTCGTTGTAATATGGTGCTGCTTGTCAAGAATCTCAGAATTAGTGAAAGGTCTAAGGTTCTTTTACCGATGTTAGTAATCATATTCTTGAAAAGATCCTTTATTTATGTATGCTAGGTTTTTATTTTGTTTGTTGAAAGGTTTACTTGTCTTACTAACTAGGTCTAGAGTGGTGTCTAGAGTGGTGTTTAGAGTGGTGTCTAGAGTGGTATTTACGAAATCTACTTTGCTCAGATTGGTGTTTATAGTGATATAGTTCCTGAAACGATTTTGTTAACTCTTTTCTAAGCCTATTTAAAGTGTTTCCGTTACACACGACGGTTCCAATGTTGTCTTAATCTTCTGTAATTACATATATAAATAAATATTATCCCCTTATTTTTGAATTTTTCTTAATAGTCAAGCAATTTGATGGGCTTCTCTCCCACTAACCCTATATATATATATATATATATATATATATATATATATATATATATATATATATATATATAAATAATGTCAATTATGAAACTAGTCGCAACATTTTAAAGTGTCTAACATAATAATTAACATTACCAAATTCGTAGCCATTAGGTAGTTATGCGTTTGAATTGTATGCACTTTCTTTAACGTCATCAATTTCTTAACGGTTTAAACAGTCAAATATTTAAATCTCTCATATGTGTAGAACGCCATCACGCTCTCATGTACATTTCAACTTTACAGACGCTGTTTCAAGTTATAAACTACTTGCCGTTATAATTCAAAAATGAGCACAACAGTAAAGTCATAATTTGTAAAGACACTAAAACTAATACCGCCTGAAGATGATTTGACGATTCAAATCGAAAGTACTTGCAAAAAAGAAAAACGAATGGAACAAGAAAGCCATGGATCATATTTACATCAATTTGACCGAAACATTAGATGGACAATTCGGAATATTGAAAAAATAAAAAAAAGTCGCATCAAACAAAACCACTCCGTGTTATTTAATAATGTCTGCCTAAATATATATATATATATATATATATATATATATATATATATATATGTGTGTGTGTGTGTGTGTGTGTGTGTGTGTGTGTGTGTGTGAAGAGACAGACAGACAGACAGATAACACTGATCCTATTATACATGATGCAATTATAAAGGTGTACTGATGGTTTGTGATAACGTGCATCACTAAGTTGGTCTGTTCATTAAATGTCTGCCGATCGAGATTTCATTCTGAAAAGGTAAATATGGCGCAGAATCTGCAAGTTAAAATAGGACGGCTAATCTGTTAGTCGATATCACTCAATTACGACATTAGGAACACTGCCATTTAATGCTTGGTGCAAAATATACAGGAAACAATTCACAAAGATACGAAGACTATGACACGTATTTCAATGTCGACTGCACACACACACACACACACACATGTGCGCACTCGCGCACGCGCGCACATATAGATAGATAGATAGATAGATAGATAGATAGATAGATAGATAGATAGATAGATAGATAGATAGATAGATAGAGGCACATCTTTTGAAGACCCGCCAATGTCGACTGCACATACACAAAGATAGATAGATAGATAGATAGATAGATAGATAGATAGATAGATAGATAGATAGATAGATAGATAGATAGATAGTTGCTGTCCTTATCCGGCGTTGCCCGGTAGTGTATGTACTTGCAATTTGCTTTGCTTTTCTTTTTATAAAATATGCGGGTTTTATTTTATTTTTTCCTCAATTTTATGATGTTTCCCAAAGAAAGTAAAGTAAATCTGTAATCAACAAATACTTCATTTTCTTTACAAAAATACGAAAATTAATTCGACCGGATGAATTAACTCCAATTACATATTATTGTTCTTAACAACATGGGCCAACAATCAACAAAATAAAATGGCTATTCAGAATGTAATATTGATTTTGTGAGAAGGAACGTATCGATGACAAAAATAAAGAATCCAACTGAATTTGCTTAATTATATGTACGTGTGTGTGGGGGGGTGCGTGTGTCTGTGTGTGTGTGTGTGTGTGTGTGTCTGTGTGTGTGTGTGTGTGCCTGTGTGTGTATGTGTGTGGGGGGAGTGTCACCGCTGATTACTTTAATTGCTGACATATTTGAAGAATTTCTACTGGCGTGATGGAACAAAAATGTTTCCTCTGACATATCAGCTTCGCACATCTAAACATATCATTGCATATTGTCTACTCGAACCAGCTGAGTGCAAATGGATTATTTATTTGTCTAAACGCAGCTTAACTTTATGTTTTATTTATTTTTATGTATATATATATATATATATATATATATATAAACAGTTTTTCATGGTAAACAACTGATGATACCTTAAATAATGTTAAGACTAGTGTAAATTCTTGGAAGCAAACTAATATAGTAACTACAAAAAATAAATTGACTTACATGAATGATTTTCTACTGAACGACTTGGGACTCAAATGTTTTTTTTCCTTATATATACTAGCAAATATATGCTCCCTCCGGTCGCATATTTTTGCTAGGCTGCCGCATCAGAAATGAACGCTCACGCGTAAACCGATGGAGCCCCAGTCATATTTCTGTGATGGTTAGACATTGATTTTCTGTGTTTATAACCAAGAATATTTTTAGTTGAAAATAAAGAAGAAAAAAAATTCGACCCTACCCCGATTTTTGTTGTACCCTCGCCCATAAATAGAAAGACCTTTAGTTTAAAAAGAAAGAAAGAAATGTTTTGTACCCCCCTCAATTTTTTTTATATTACCATTCATAGAAATATCTTTTAGTTAAAAAAGAAAAAAAGAAATTTTTTTGACCGCTTTCCCCCAATTTTTTTATCCCCCCCCCCATACATATAAATAGTTAGCGTGGGTCCTAAAATGTGGAAGGACCAAAAAATCAAATACAGTGAACACAGTGTGTGTGTGCGTGTGTTTGTTTAATGACCTTTTTTTAATTAAACAATTTGATTCTACAATCAGTTGTATAGTTTTCCAGTACAATGTGTTAGTTTATTTTGTTGACATTAAAGAAAAAAAATCATATCTTTTTTTTTAATAAATAAAACATGGAATCATAAATTCAGTTGAGGTCGTGTAAAAATGATAATATTGGATATGAAAGTATTAAGAAATCAAATACAGTAAACACGAATAGGTTTTTAATTCTCGGAAAGAAAAAGGTTACCTGAACTGAATTCATTATAGTGTGTGTGTGTGTGTGAGTGTGTGTGCGCGCGCGTGTTTTTATATAGTAATTTTCAAGTCAATTATTATTTTAAATAAACAATTTGATTTAATAAATTTGTGTTTTAAAACAATAAGATTAAGAAAATAAACAAAGTTAGGACGGTTTTTAAAATGGGAAACTGACACGGTGAATGACAGCGTTGTTGTTTACATATTTAACGTGCCACATTAACGACAGATGTTTAATCAGATCGCCATTTTACCGGAGGGGGGGAGGACACCACTTATTAAACAGCCAATGACTTTGCAATTTTAACGGAAACTTACCATTGAAAAGGTTTAGAAAACACGCCGGTTATGAAGAAAATGGCTTTAATTAATTGTATGAATAATTGTTATTAATATACCCTTATCGGAAAATATTGTAAATACATATGTAAATTTGATAATAGCAGTTATAAGTGTATATTTTTAAATATTAATTTAATTGAAGGTTTAAAGGAATGACTTATGTAAATAGGAAAATCCATCTGGTGTCTGTACAACTTTTAATTACAGTATATAAAGAATTTCAAAAAGATTAGCTTCAGTAAAATAGTCATACTGGAGTTTCGGCTTCAGACAGACAGACAGACAGACAGATACATAAACTCCATTATTAATAGATTTAATGGTTGAGAAACCTCCGAGACTATATATATATATATATATATATATATATATATATATATATATATCCAATATTACACACATATTTTGAACACCGCATTTATATACATAACATAACTTTTAAACTTATCAATTTCTATTCTCTGCGGGACTGGTTTGCTCTGTGCTGTCTTCTGTCTTCTGACATTCATTTTGGTAGATTCTCTGCACATACGGAGTTTTCCTCTTGTGTTTATTATTTTTGACAAAGGGAAGTTTCTTTTCCCGAAATATTAAATAAATGATGTTTGATAATCATCTGAACAACACACAAACAGCTAACACCACACTTGCTGTTATGTAAGATTTTAAGAAAAAATAAATAGTAAGTCCCATTTCTTATTCGATTTATTCTTTTTGTTCCTTCCAGCTTACATCCTACTCGGGAATTTGCATTGCCCACAACCTTTTCATACTTCTACTATTCCCAGCAATGCTTCAAGCAAACTACCATTCTCTCTCTCTCTCTCTCTTTCTCTCTCTCTCTCTCTTAACCTTCAAAACTGGAAAAAATTAGAATTTTTTAAAAAATGTTTAATTATAAAAAAATAATAAAAATAAAAAATAAATAAATAAAATAAAAAAATAATAAATAAATAAATAAATTTGTTGAAAGATTTTTGTCTAGTAAGTAAATCAATCTACTGCAATATATATATATATATATATATATATATATATATATATATATATATATATATGTGTGTGTGTGTGTGTGTGTGTGTGTTTTGTCAGGCCAGGCTATATGCTCTATACACTAGTTGAACCTTGGCAAAGGGTCTAATAGAACGAGGAAAACAGAAAGCTACAAGCTGCAAATACGAAAGCAAAATATGAAACATTTAAAACGGCAAACACGTAAAGCATGCGAACTGTACCCTTTCACGAAACTTGCAAATATATCTTATTATAATGAAGCTGATGTGTCTTTATGCGTCACTACTTATGTTTGAGAGTTAATCTGTTGTTATTATTGTAGTTTATTATTTATTAGCTATGTTAGTGCTTTGTTTTGCTATCGGAGCATCCTTATCAATTAAAAAGTTACCTTAGGGGTATCAAATTAAGTGGATGTGTCAATATAGGCTTGCTACCATCATCGTCATGTGTGTGGTGCCTGTATGGGTTCGGTTGGGGTCCTTGTATTTAATCAATTGGGTTAGCCTTTATAATCGATCCACACAGACTCTTCTATAGTCTTCTAATCTTGGGCATATATATTTTTTCTTTTTATTTAAGGGTATTCGATAAATATATTTTTAGGTATTTGACTAGTTAGATTTAATATATTTAATATAATTAATATATTTAAAATGTTTGAAAATTCAAAATTTAATGAGGCATCTTATGAGGTATGCTATTTGTGATAGGTAGTGATTACGCGAGTGCGATTGTAGGTAATATTTGGGTTGGTAAGATCTGGATATGATATGTATAATATATTTGGGCGTAGGGTGTTGGTTGTTATATTGTATATAAAGAATTAATTTGATAATTGGAAAGGTCTTGGTGCAGAGGGATAGGCTTTATATTTTTCATGTGATGTGACGTGACTTATTTACGGATACGGCTATTAATGAGTCATCTTTTCGTTCTTAGTCCATTTTGCTAATAGAGATTTTCTTCTGTGGGACATATTTTGAAAGTCTCAGTCGGCCTATTCGTGGCATCATTGACTAGTCTCCATGCATCGCAGCACTATGTGATACGCAAAATACAGAATCTCCATTGCCATAGAACACGATGATCATACAGATTATTGTTTGCTTTTAGGATCCTCAATTTTTCAGTAGTGCATAGTGGACAATTTCTGGAAGTAGGCTTTTGTTTATCAATGATCCTCCATTTAATTTCAAAGGAGATTCTGGACTCCTTGAACACCCATATAGGGAGGTGTGATTTCTTTTTCCTTTATACTTGAATGTATAAATGTAGGCGTATAGCCTCTATTTGAGCAGTGGGTGTTGGGGGATTGACTGGATTTGTGGGTTTTTAGGCTAGAAGGAATCCTACGGAGGGATAGCTAGAGTAAATCGTTTTGACTGTATTTCTATTAAAGAGGTTATGAAGCTTAATAAATGGTGGAAAGTGTTTATCTATTAATTAGAGGAATTGTTTATCAACGTTATATTTAACGACGAAGAAATAGGGGGAGTGAACCAGATAATGTTTCTTTTCCTATTGTGTCTGCGTTGTCTGATAGGTTAGGTGGGCATGTAAATGATTTATACTTTATAACCGCTTTCCCGGGGGGCTTATATATATATATATATATATATATATATATATATATATATATATATATATATATATATATATATATATATATATATATATATATATCAACAAGAATTCCTTCCGATTGAATCCAGATAGAAAAGCACGGGCGAAAGAAACGCCTTCAAATATCGGTGATGATATTTAAATTCACGATTATGCTTGTTTTTGTTGTTGTTGGTGGTGGTGGTGTTGTTGTTTTTGTTGTTTTTGTTGTTGTATTAAAGAAACACTTTTTTTATTTTATTTGTTTTTTAATACAAGGACTACAAAAACAACGATAAGTTTCATTATTTTCATGAATTTAAAAATTATACCTGATATCAGAAGGCATTTCTTTAACACAATATATATATATATATATATATATATATATATATATAACTCTGAAATTTTAGAATCAGTTTACATGACGCGAGATGTTGTTAAACAAATGAAAATGAAATATTTATTACATCATTTTTTTTTCTTATAAATCAAAATTTTCGGTTTTCAAAAACCTTATTCATGGTTCAGACAATTTTTTTCCCTCTTTGTTTTCATCTTCTGGTGTTATGAAGATACGGTTTTCTTTTATATTTCCGATCTGTAGTTCCGCGCACTGAAACGCCTGTGTCAATAATGAGATTTAAATTTTACTACAATTTAGAAGCGCCGTTTGGAACGATAACTTTGAAATTTTAGAATCATATTTATTAAATCATTTTTTTTATATATTTTTTATATTTTTTTATTTTTTATATTAAAAAAAATGATTTAATAAATATTTCATTTTCATTGGTTTAACAAAATCTCGCGTCATGTTAACTAATTCTAAAATTTCAAAGTTATCGCTCCAAACGGCGCTTCTAACTTGTAGTGGCGTAGAAATACCTGGTATAGTACCAAAACGCGATACAACTCTACTAGGCGAGATGGACCCGTAGATTTTGTTAGATCATCCATTTAGAAGACGGACACTCTGATATAAAACGTGCGCTCTACATCGTCTGTCAGTTATCTTGCTTCGGCTTGTCACTGAAACCAGACTTTGTAGAAGGGGGCGTATCTGCGTGTCGTACAAGTGCGAGGCATGGTCATCTACATCTATAGATATTCTTACAAGACTCACGCGGTAAAAAACTTGTAAACATACGTCGGGTCTGTTTAACAATCTGTGTGGTCATAACCGGACAATGCAATTTTTTAGGGATAGCCTTCTTCTGTAAACTAGTGACAATAATCATATATATATATATATATATATATATATATATATATATATATATATATATAAGCAAAACAACTTGCAAGTGAATACACTACTGGGCAACACCGAGTAGCAACAGCTAGTTATGAATAATTTCGTGGATGAATCAAAATGCTAAATAAAAATTATTGAATCAAATGATATATTTACCTAAACATGAAATTAAAGTCAATCATTCAATATGTTATTTAATAAAAATTATTGAATTAAATGAAATATTTATCGAAACGTGAAATTTGAGTCAATACTTCTATATGTTGTTTAATAAAAATTATTGAATCAAATGAAATATATATCTAAACATGAAATTTGAGTCAATGATTCTTTATGTTATTTAATAAAAATTATTGAATCAAATGAAATATTTATCTAAACATGAAATTAGAGTAAATGAATATTTATGTTATTTAATAAAAAAAATATTGAATTAAATGAAATATTTATCTAAATATGAAATTTGTAGTCAATGATACTTTTATGTTGTTTAATAAAAAATATTGAATCAAATGAAATATTTATCTAAACATGAAATTTGAGTCAATGATACTTTTATGTTGTTTAATAAAAATTATTGAATCAAATGAAATATTTATCTAAACATGAAATTTGAGTAAATGATTCTTGATGTTTTGTCATAAAATTATTCAATCAAATTAAATATTTATCTAAATATGAAATTTGTAGTCAATGATACTTTTATGTTGTTTAATAAAAATTATTGAATCAAATGAAATATTTATCTAAACATGAAATTAAGTCAATCATTCAATATGTTGTTTAATAAAAATTATTGAATCAAATGAAATGTTTATCAAACATGAAATTTGAGTCAATGATTCTTTATGTTATTTAATAAAATTATTGAATCAAATGAAATATTTATCTAAACATGAAATTAGAGTCAATGATTCTTTATGATGTATCATAAAAATTATTGAACTACATTGAATATTTACCTAAACATTAAATTAGAGTCAATTATTCTTTATGTTGTTCAATAAAAATTATTGAATCAAATGAAATATTTACCTAAACATTAAATTAGAGTCAATTATTCTTTATGTTGTTCAATAAAAATTATTGAATCAAATGAAATATTTATCTAAACGTATTCATGATTAAGATGAAAATTGCAAGTTTACATTCATTTTTTTCTATCGCCTTCTCTACAGTTTTGTATATTTAAAAAATACATCTATTTTAATTACTATCGATTTTTTAGATTATATATATTTTTTTAGTTTTATTTTTGGCGTGTCTTAAGGGTTTGTATGCGATCTAAATGTCAGGTAATATGTTCCACAAGTATTTATACAAGAATTGTTTATATCGTACAATTTTTTGCTAAGAAGTTGTTTTAATTTTTCAAAATAAATATCGATAATAAATATGTTTTATAATCAATTAGTTCAATTTTTAGGGGGAGCAGTTTTCTATGTATGCTTAACGTAAAATGAACGTACCTGTTGGATATCCCGAAACGGCCGAGAAAAGAAATGGTAGCCGTTTTTACGTTAAACTTTAATCGATAATATTTGAAATAATCATTTTTAACTTGGTAAAGCTTTAATCCTTTTAAAATTAAACTAAGACGACATAACCAAGCGAATCAAGATTCGTGAAGTCGTGCATTTGTTTATTGTTCCTAATTCAAACCTTACCTTCGGCCGTTCAAGTTCTAATACGGAGAACAGTAATACGGGGAAGAAAAGTGAAAACGAATACGAAATCAATTTCGTAGGTGTTCGAAACAAATCTGACACTCTTGAAAAAGGGAAACATCATATCTTGGCTAATAATTGAAGTGTTCTCAAAATTTCAAGTGCTTCTCTTAGAGGATCTTTTTCCAAATACATCTGACTCGAAGAATCCACCCAGAGCCTCCAACGCGGCCTCCAGGCAGGACCTGAACATGGAACAACCTACCTTACTAATGCCCTTCGGGAGATTTCTGAACATCAGTTTGATACTAGTAATCAGTTCGTCTTTGGTGTTACAGGCGTTATAATCACGTTGATACACCGATTCTTGTTAGATAACCGAAGTTAAGCAAAGTTGAGCCGATGCAGTATCAAATGGACGACCATTTGGAAAAACCAGGTGCTGTATGTAGGATGGCGTCAACATCTCCCTGCAAAAACTGCAAAAACCTAACGTCATCATCTCCCCTAACCGGGATATACATGCGACCGGGGACCGCTTGTGAATTTGATATTCCCATGAAACTTCCTTCTTCGATGGAAGCTGGTTCAACCCGCCCAGAGTGAATGCCATACCAGGGTACAGGTTGTAGGCGGTACGGTTGGTGTCTTCCTGAACTGCGTCCCACACATAATAGTTCATGAGGTTGGAATCAAGCGAGTTGAAGGAAGATATTGGGATTTATGAAGTCGTGAAAGTTCTTAGACAGCCACTTCCGGGATTTCCCAAATGTGTGACACGGAGATGATTCTTGATGCAACACGTATGACTTTTTGCAGCCACCCTCTCCACCTAGCTTTTGACAACAATGGACACCAACTCAATATAGCCATCTGAATTGAGTCGAGTCCCTTTTCCAAAATGTGGGGCGGCATGATGAGGCCTTTACTGGAAACACACCTAAAGATCATTACAATTTGAGGGAACTTATTCTTCATGGTGCGCGGAACTACATGCGCCACCTATTGTTCTGTGCGTTGTGTAATTGGTACTGAACAGAACCAGAGCATCTCCATCTCGACTGGACGTTTGAACTTGTTAAAGCGGTTCTTGGTTTTCGTAAGGCGGTTCTCTTGGGCCTTAGCGGTGATTAATTTCTCCTTGTGACTTTTGTATGCCGAGTAGCGAAGATTCTCGTTCAACACTTTCTTCACAGTTTCAACTCCGACGCCCCGCCCATCTCTCGCGCTCGTATTTCTATGCAACAAAGATGTAACAAGATCCATCTTGGTTCATTTCTCTCACATTTAATATATCTGTCAACACGGCCGAATGGATAAGTACGTTGGATTGGAGTTAATGGTAACTCGGGTTCAGGGTTCGTATCGTACGATCAGCGGTACACTTATATATAGCCACACTAATGATTCGTAGTGATTATGAAACATATGTCCATGGATAATAAATATTAATGAAAAAATTAATATTTATATCTAGTATAATGTTGTGATTTTGTATAGGATAAATTATCAGAGTTCTCAATTACGGATGTAAGAGTATAATATATGTATTTCACATACTAATATCCATTAGCTCGACGTCCATTTATGCCTGTGATTTCACGAGAACAGTAGAAATCCATCCCGTTGGGCTAAGGAATATCAAGATTTTCCATCACGCTGGTATTTTTTAGCCCAGTGTTTCCGTGAAACCGCGGGTATCGATGAACTAACGAACTAATGTATAGTGTTATTTGAAATAAATGTGTATGCGTGTATATGCGTGTGTATGTGTGTGCGAATTCATTTGAAGATGAAGAATGTTTCTCTTAAAGACAACAGCGACCATCCCATATTTTTACGTCGGTACATATCTGCAAAAACTCTACTTTAACAACACAATAAAGTTATTAATTGGCTTCCACAATAAAATCACGAGAATTACGAACTCAATTTCCTATTAAAAAACACATTTTACTTTGTTTGTTTTTTCTCGATGAAAAAGAAAGAATAATTGAAAATTCAATTCTTATCGCTAAAAATGGCCAGTTTAAATCCGTCGACTCCACTTGTACGGCGCCGACACAGATTAGCTCGTATCATGTGTGACAACAACATAAGGCTTATCTGACGTCGGGCAGCAAGTAAACACCCCACCCACCCACCCCCCAAAAAAATAAAAATAAAAATAGACAATGGCCGAGACTGTTGTCCGAGAGAAGTGGGCAGACCTTTATGAAATAATTCCTTCAAAGTTAATCACAGTTTTTTTCTGCTTCGAGGATATTTGGTCACGCGTACGCAACGCAACGCAACGCAAAAGCATAATTAACCCCTTTAAGAGATAGAGAAAGGGGGCGAAAGGGAGACAGAGACAGACGGACACGGGATCGATGAGATGATAAAATTGATTGTTATGCAGGATCACTGAAAAGAATCCCGAATATTAGTCGACGGGACGAATGTAAGAAAGGAGCAGTGAAAGTCGGTCTTTCATTGTGTATTTGTTTGGGATTAGTTGCATACACATTGGATGAGACACAGAACAACCACCAAACTTAGAAAAGCAACATCTTCTGACACACACACACACACACACACACACACACAATGTCATTGCTGAGAGATCAGGTGACTTTAAGTGATCCACGCTATTATACTACTGAGAAAATCACCGTTTTTTCATATATACTTTAATGACACAAAATACATATTAAGATATGCATTAGTTCAGGGATTGACTTATGGTTAAAAAACATTCCATTTTAATTCTTCTAATTAGTCGTAATTTGTAATTAATTGAACAAGTTACTTATCTCACTTAGCTCTATATGTATTTCACTCACCCACTCTTACTGTATATTGATTCAACCACTCTCTGATGCTTTAAATGTCTCTGCGAGCATTTACAGTTCATATTTTTCTGTGTTGTTTTTTAATTGTTTTATTCACTATCTAATTTACATAATGTATTCGTACACACCATAAACACGTATTTAAATTAGATAACAAATCAATAAGTGTCTTTACTTTTATATTATATATTAGGATAATACAGAAATAAAAAAAAGCTTTTTATTTTAGTAATCCAAGAATAATGTCTTAATTTTTCTTATCTTTTTTGTTTTTGCTGGGAATGGGGCATCCTACCGGATGCCATAGATTCGCCCACTATTTCAGAGTCTCCAACAGGGAGACTTTTTGAATTTTAACCGTTCCTTTAAGCATAATTGTTTGTGTCTCTATTGCACTTGGTTCCCCGGGTATATTCGCCAGGTAGTTTTTGAAATGCTTTTCCATGAACCCGGTTGCTCCCATTATTACTCGAATGATGAAGATTTTCCTAAGATTCCAGTTTCTTTTCATGCCGTACAAAAGACATTAGTATTTAGCTATCTTCTCTCTCTCTCTCTCTCTCTCTCTCTCTCTCTCTCTCTCTATCTATCTATCTATCTCTCCCTCTCTCTGTTTAAGCGAGCATCATTAAGTCACTGACTTCAACTAGGGTTGTTACTTTCTGCCTCTTTTCCCATATCAGTATGTCAGGTTTAACAGCTTCCTTTTCTATATATGTAAGTGTAGGGATTGCATAGTCATAGTGGATGACGTATCACTTATTTCCAACAGTTCTTTCTGGTATATGTTCCCATGACTTGCTGCTATAATAGATATTCAATTTTTTGCAGATGGTCCAATGGAGATATTTACACACTCCATTGTGTCGCAGTATATAGTAGCCGCCCCTAATCAGAACCTTACAACTGGTAGTCACGTGCCTCACACTTTCCACATTTGTGCGGCAGAACCTGCACTTGTCATTACTGCGATCACTCATTTTCTTAAAAGAATTAGTCATCAAGCTTTGATCTTGGACAGTCATTATCATCATCTCATCCTGGTCAAAGTTGAACGATCCTCTTTTGAGCCAATCTACAGAGCCTTCCTTATTTATATATTCCTCAAATAGTTCCCCAAGAAACTATTTGGAACGTTATTGGCTGGCCAATTCTTCCAGTTTTCTGCAATAGAAGGTATTGATGTATTTCTGGTGGTTCTTTTGGGGCTATTTCCGTGGCAGGCTTGTTTGGTATTTGTGAGACAGACTATGCAAAAATGTTTAGCCAGTGTTGTGTTAGAGATTGTTCTATTCGCTCCTGTTTCTTGATCTTGATGTACTATAATAAGGTTTGGGTTCTGAAAGCTCATAAGATATTAACCGGTGCTTGATGTTGATGGTCAATTTCTGAGAGACCCATACATCCTGCACCTCTTGTCAGATACAGCCCTGGTAGACACTGTTTTCTGTACATTACTCTGTACAATGTCAACATTTTTCTTATTTTAGTGTCTAGCCTATTAATGTCCTTTTGTGACCAATCAATAATGTATGAGATGTATGTTATCACTGGCATGGCAAATTAGTTAATGGCAGTTACTATGTTTTTGTTTGTAAGCTGTGTATTGCAGATTTTTCTGACATTGCCAATTTTTTCTCTTATCTTGGCATGTTGAATTGAATCATTCTCGTCAATGCCAAGGTATGTGTATTGTTCCTTCTCTTCTAGGTCTTTGATGTCAGTCTCTTCATCAATCTGTATGTTTTCCGTGTGGATCTTCTTCCCAGCTCTGAGGGAACACTTGGCACATGTGTTCAGGCCAAACTTCATTCCAATATCTTTGGAGAAAGTATTAAACCTGCAATAGTCGACTTAAGTCAGTGACTTAGCTAGCATACAGCTTGAGGTCATCCATGAAGAGCAGGTGGTTGACTCTTTTGTTTAGGTTTTGTTGTAGTCGATCAAATGAGTAAAGAAGATAAGCTATCTCCTTGGAAGATTCTTCTTCGAATCTTGACATCAGGAATTCTTATTGTTCCATTGGTGTGGCTTAATGACACGGTTGTGTGCCACATCTTTATATGGACATGGTTTTCTTGATTACCGGATGGATATTAAATAATTCAAGGTCCCGCCGTAGCCACGACTAGGGTATGATATCACATGACTTTTGATAATCAATCCAAGCCATGTTTAGATTTCTCTGCCTCTTCCTATGATCCTCAAAGAAAGTCTTGTTAATCAACAACTGGTCCTTGGTGCCATCCTGCTTGTTCTTTTTCGAAGTACGCTCCAGACAAGAAGTGCTATCTGTAACCAGGCCAGTGAAGAGCTTGTAAGTAATAGTGAGAGTAGATTGGTCTGTATTTACTAGTGTGTTTACTCGTTTTGTGTATGAGGGTTGTATCGCCTTTTACCAGCCATGCTGGTGTGTCCTCCTCACCCCTCAACAGTCTAGTGAAGTAGCTACTATAGTGACTATGACAACTTATCCAATTTCTGGCTGAAGAAGATTGTTAGCTTTTCGTTTTTATAACCTAAAGACGGCATGTGCCATGTTAGACAGGGGACAAAAACTCAAATCCAGTTCGACCAAACACACATAAACTAGCGGTGTGTATCCACCTTCTTCTAAACTGCAAGGCATGCAATCTCCTCCTATCAGACTTGATCTTGATTTTAAGCTGATGTTTAAAATACAAAATCAAATCATGATGAGAAGGCGACGCACCCCCGCGACCTATCTCTAAGCATGAAACCCACACTACTAGTTTAGCTATGGCTAGGATTGTGAGAAAGGAACCACATTGTAGATTACAGATGCTACATCCAGGCAAACCAGTTGATCGGGTACGATGCGAACCGTCACATCATTGACATATTTGCAAAACTCACAAAGCCTGCTGCAAGTGAAGAAGTCATGCTCAGCCGATTCTTCTTCCTCGTCCTCGCAGCAAATGCAATATGGACTGAGCACCAATTTGGCTTTGTAAAGCCTGTCATTGAGGGGTAAAGCGTTCCTAACCAATCGCCAGGTCAGAGAGAACTCAGAATTATTGAAATAACCCCAACCTGGTGCCCAACAACACTGAGAGCTAAATTGATCAGCACAGCTTCAGTGTCGTCTTCAAAACCCTCTATGATCATGCGTATCAAGTGCAAATTGTTTTGAATCGATCTCCCCTTCACAGCATATGTCTGCTCAGGCTCGATCAAGTCCCCCCCCCCACCTAGTCACCGCACGGGACAACTTATCTTCTAATGACTTTTCTGTCTAGAGCGAAGCGCTGGCCATATTGGACACAAAATTTTCTAACCTTAGACTTAGTGTTAACCCACCACTTACTCCCTGTAACCGCCCCCACTAAGACCCGCTGCAGAAATTCTTCTAGCTTTTCCTGGAAATCATGCACCCCCAATAAAGAGGTGTTTAACTTCCAGTACCCGGCTAGGCTAGGCTAGGCCTATTTGCTAACTTTAGATGGGCCATAACTAATTTATGGTCCAAATGACCTAACCATTTGAATGCGGGACAAGATATAAAAATCTATGTCGCCTCTTCTAACTAACATACTGTCCAAGTAGGTATTTGCAGAGGATGTACCACTAAGGTTCCACCTCCACATCTCCCGTACCAGATGATCAAGACGAAATCTGTCGACAAGATCGCACAAGACCATCAGGTCAGACAGACTGCTTTCACATGTCACTGACCCACTAGTCACGCCTATCCTATCTATTTTGGGATCAAGGATGGCATTCCAATCACCCATTAGCACTTACCAATCTGAACCACCAAGGAACACCTTTAACCGCCAAAAAAGGAGACCCTCTCCCGAACGATGTTGGGCGCATAAACCGCGACGACTTGGAATTTACTATTGCTAACAGCAACATCGGCCACGACCATCCTTCCTTCTGCATCTGTGTGTACAACGCTGACATTTCTGAATAGGGTACGACGCACTAGCAGGTAAACCCTCTACTACAAGAATTGCTGTATGCTGAAAAGACACGATAATCTCTAGACAGCACACTGAAATCCCCATAGTGAGTTTCCTGTAGTGCAGCCACATCTATGTTATGGGCCATGAGATCCCTCAGAACGTGAGCAGCATAGCTTTGAGATCTCATGCCCCTGGTATTGAGGCTAGCTAGAATCAAGTTTGTGTCCATTGTTTTATTCAGTGTCAATCAATGGCTTTAAGTCATCGGGGACCAGGATGCCACAGTATTGGCCGATACTGCCGGTAAGCAGTTCGGACGTAAGTCGTCCGTCTCAGGCAATACCTTCGACATCCAGAGGAAGGTTAATTTTATGGCCCTATAAACCGAAGGGTGGATGTAAATAGGGACCCACCCAGTACACATTGGCCTTGAGAGACTCATGCTTCTCTTCCACCAACCTCAGACTCAGGATTGCCCCCTCTGCTGCTTCGATCATGTTCCAAAGTGCCTTTGTCCGGCCTACTTTGGTATCACGGACAAAGGTAGTTATGAAGGGGACATCAGGAAAGTTGGTAGGTTTGTCTACTTCTAGACCCGGGCCCGAGTAAGAAGCTCTGGCTGTCGGATGGTTTTCAGTAGCCGTGCCGATATATTAGCTGCCGGTCACCAGGAAGGAAGGAGAGTTTCCTAATCCTCTCAGTTCTCAGCAACGGAGAAAGAGAAGGAGAAGCAGACCTAACATCTACAAAGATGTTCTGCTCGTTATCTTTAGACGGCGAGCGAGGACAGACTGGGGTGGAATCAAAAAGGGCAGGGGTGTTCTGTTCAGTTGAAGAGGGTGGGATTGTGGTGTTGAGGATTGAACAGCAGAGATAGTGATCTCTGTATCTACTTGGGTAGGGGGTTTGGGCTCAGTCCTCTTGGCTTTCTTAATCTTTCTAGGCTTTTTTCTGCTTTTTGATTTGTGTCACCAAAGCAGTCAATAGCCATCAAATTCTTGTTAGACTCCCCTTCAGAGTCGGATGAAGTTGTGGTGACCGGAATCTTACGTTTTAAACCTTCTCCGGCTTCAGAAGTAGACAGCATGGCGGGAGCAGGCTGAAGCTTCTGGGTGGGCAGCTTGGTACCAGTTGACTTAGTGGGAGGCTGCACTCAGTACTCCAACCCTCTTTAGTCGGTGCAGCTGTTGATGTCTGCGTGGAAGGAGCTGCTGGTACCACTTTTAGGGTCCCGGCCTGAGCAGCCGGCAGCTTGCTGGGGGCTTTTGTTGAGCATTGACCATATGCACCGAATACTCACAATGCCAGCAAATGGACCTTCTGCCCTCAACGATAATGGACATTGTCCAAGATTCGTACCTGAGCCGTGGCGGTGTGGCTTTGAAGCCAGCCTGGTCCAGGCACATCTTAATCTTATAGTCCCCTACCATTGGGTTATGGGGCCTCGGATCAGGATAATAGTTTCGACGTCCTCATATTGGCTCATCACAGCTCCCAAGTGATGTAGCAGGAGACGCCAAGAATGGAAACCGATGTTCTCCCCCAGCTCAGGTACTCTGGTTTAATTTTAATCCCATCATGTGTAAAATTGGACTTCGCCGGTTTCATGGCGATCTCCGCTGTTGGGAGCAGCAAATCCCAAGATGCAAACCCCTTGCGGCAGATGTAGGTGGCTGGGATCTTTAAATCCCCATTTTTTCTTTGGAGACCCGAGTTACTCCCATTTTCTTCTTCGCATCAGTAGTAACAAAAGTGATGGTTCTCTTTAGCAGGGCCTCCACAGAACCTGGTTTGATGATATTTGCGTCCGTCAGGCTATTGTATGTACTCTTTCAGGGATAACTGAGACTGGGGCCCCCAGGCTGCTTCCGTCTTCGCTGGAGACTTGGATGTGAGAATTGCTGGCGCTGGCACTGGCGTTCTTTGTCCGGCCGGGATCGATTTGTCGATCGATATGGTTGGCGACGTTTCCAATGTGTTCTGAGTTAGGGGGAGGGACGGCCAGTTGGATTGTAACGACACCGGCGGAGGTCTCTTCACCACCCTTCCCTGGATGCTGGTGGTACCAACTGCTCCTTTTTTCTTCTTTAACGGAGTAGCACCCCCCCCCCCTTTCTTTAATCTGGGCCGGGAAGAACTCCATTTCGTCATCGCTGTTACTTCTACTTTATTCGACGTATCTGCCACTACCTGCTAGGCTGTTGCTGCTGCTGCTGTGTTGCAGGTCTCGCAATAGTCCCTTTCTAGCAGCCTCTCGTTCAAAGAAACCTGCCGACGGTGATAGGTATGTATATAGTATGTGCACCAGGGCTGAGATAGGTACGTATATAGCATGTACACTGGGGCGGTGAGACGTAAGTATATAGTATGTGCACCGGGGCAGATATAGGTATGTATTAAGTATGCGCATCCGGCCGAGATAGGTACGTATATAGTAGGTGCACTGGGGTACAGATACGTACATATATAGAAGGCGCAGATAGAGGTGGTAATTTTAATAGAAATATGTCGTACTTTTGTCCCGGGCAACAGAAGCGGAGTTGTGGGGAAAAGACACCTTTTGCAGAAGGTTAAGCGAAGGTGGCAACGGGGAGAGGGGGCGGTGAAATTCGGCGACCAGAGAGAGATGCCCAGGCAACGCCGAGTAGCCATGCTACTCTTCTAATATATAACGGGCAAACGTCTGTGTGTTTGTTTGTGTGTATGTATGTTTGTATGTCCGCAAAAGGCTTCTGTCACATGCGACAGACACCCATGAAGTTGATATTTTCTTAAACAGCATCTACTCGCACGTAAAATATTGAAAATTCAAGAAAAAAAAATCATTCTTTGAGGGTATACGGCGCCATTTTCTTCCAATGAGGGGTAGCTTTGTTCCTCCATTTTCCAACGTTTTTATGTACTAATTTGCAAAAAGAAACAATGATAGTATGTATAATTTGAGAAAAAAGGTCAAATCATACCTTATAATTCAAACGGAAATAACTTCAGATAGAGAGGTGCCAAAAACAGTACATGCGACATGCGTATGATGCAAGCCATACCTTACAATTTAACCGGAAATGACATCAGAAAGAGGGGGGGGGGCAAAAACAATACATGCGACATGCGTACGCTATTTGGGGAGATATTTAAATTTGAGAAAAAATGCAAATCATTCCTTAAAACTCAATGAGAAATAGAATAAAAAGGAGGGGACCAAAAAGTTTAAATTTCGATTGCTGGTAATCATTACTATTACAGACATTAATTATTTTCATGGAGATTTAGTTCTTTAAAGTTTAAATTTCGATTGCTGATGATTATTACTAATACCGACATTTATTATTTTCATGGAGATTTAGTTCTTTTAAGTTTAAATTTCGTTTAATGATGATCATAACTATTACCGACATTAATTATTTTATTTTAATTTTCTTCTTTAAAGTTTAAATTTCGATTGCTGGTAACTATTACCAATACCGACATTAATTATTTTCATGGAGATTTAGTTCTTTTAAGTTTAAATTTCGTTTAATGGTGATCATTACTATTACCGACATTAATTATTTTATTTTTATTTTCTTCTTTAAAGTTTAAATTTCGATTGCTGGTAACTCTTACCAATACCGACATTAATTATTTTCATGGAGATTTAGTTCTTTTAAGTTTAAATTTCGTTTAATGGTGATCATTACTATTACCGACATTAATTATTTTATTTTTATTTTCTTCTTTAAAGTTTAAATTTCGATTGCTGGTAACTATTACCAATACCGACATTAATTATTTTCATGGAGAGATCCTTTTCCGTCACCATAACCTTGAACTTTGACCTAGATCCCCCGAAATGAAATCAGTTTTAAGTTAGGCAATGACCGATGTTTTTACTAAGTTTGGTGACAATTGGTCAAGCGATGTGTACACAAACAAACAAAACTAGTTACGGATTCGCCCGAAAACAACCTATTTGGTGGAGGTAACAAAAAGCATCAGAACTACAGAATTAATAAACGCTCAATAATGAGTCGTTTTTCTTTTAATCTAATTTAGCATATTGCGATGTTGTCTCTAAGTAGATACACATTATTAAATTAGTAATTTCCATTCAATGATTCACATTTGCATCAGATTTTAATTGCTTTTTTTATCGTTAACGTTATTGTTGTTCCCAATATTGTTCACTCTAGAGAATCCTTTCAAACGTTATAAAAACAATTACCCAGCCTCGAGTTTCATGGTTGTTTTTTGTGATTACGAATTGTTTTTTGCTGTCTTTTTTGCTTTTTATTAGTTTGTTTTTTTGTTTTTTCTTTTGTAAATTTGAACAGTGACAAGTTTATGACAAAGAACAAAAAAACTGTTTTTTAAAGCTATGAGCAATACAAAACCTTTTATATAAAGAATTGAACAAGAATTATGAGACTACCCAAGTATAAAATAAATAAATATACGGAAATAATGTGTAGGTTAATGTTGAAGGACCATAAAGTGGACTTTATCAATAACACCGTCCATTAGACTAATTTACCCTTCAATTTCTGACGTAAGTTTATGGAGTAACAAATATCCTCTTTACGGTCGTATATTTTATAAGTTTGCAGTTTGTTACAAATTGTGTGCCCCTACAATTATTAGTAATGTAGTAATCTGCTTCATGTTTCATATTCATTTGGCTGTTTTGAAATGTTAATAGTGCCCCTACAATTATTAGTAATGTAGTAATCTGCTTCATGTTTCATATTCATTTGGCTGTTTTGAAATGTTAATAGTGCCCCTACAATTATTGGTAATGTAGTAATCTGCTTCATGTTTCATATTCATTTGGCTGTTTTGAAATGTTAATAGTGCCCCTACAATTATTAGTAATGTAGTAATCTGCTTCATGTTTCATATTCATTTGGCTGTTTTGAAATGTTAATAGTGCCCCTACAATTATTGGTAATGTAGTAATCTGCTTCATGTTTCATATTCATTTGGCTGTTTGGAAATGTTAATAGTGCCCCTACAATTATTGGTAATGTAGTAATTTGCTTCATGTTTCATATTCATTTGGCTGTTTGGAAATGTCGATAAGGCCCCTACAATTATTGGTAATGTAGTAATCTTTTTCATGTTTCATATTCATTTGGCTGTTTTGACATGTTAATAGTGCCCCTACAATTATTGGTAATGTAGTAATCTGCTTCATGTTTCATATTCATTTGGCTGTTTGGACATGTTAATAGTGCCCCTACAATTATTGGTAATGTAGTAATCTGCTTCATGTTTCATATTCATTTGGCTGTTTGGAAATGTTAATAGTGCCCCTACAATTATTGGTAATATAGTAATCTGCTTCATGTTTCATATTCATTTGGCTGTTTGGACATGTTAATAGTGCCCCTACAATTATTGATAATGTAGTAATCTGCTTCATGTTTCATATTCATTTGGCTGTTTGGAAATGTTAATAGTGCCCCTACAATTATTGGTAATGTAGTAATCTGCTTCATGTTTTATATTCATTTGGCTGTTTGGAAATGTTAATAGTGCCCCTACAATTATTGGTAATGTAGTAATCTGCTTCATGTTTCATATTCATTTGGCTGTTTGGAAATGTTAATAGTGCCCCTACAATTATTGGTAATGTAGTAATCTGCTTCATGTTTCATATTCATTTGGCTGTTTGGAAATGTTAATAGTGCCCCTACAATTATTGATAATGTAGTAATCTGCTTCATGTTTCATATTCATTTGGCTGTTTGGAAATGTTAATAGTGCCCCTACAATTATTGGTAATGTAGTAATCTGCTTCATGTTTCATATTCATTTGGCTGTTTTGAAATGTTAATAGTGCCCCTACAATTATTGGTAATGTAGTAATCTGCTTCATGTTTCATATTCATTTGACTGTTTGGAAATGTTAATAGTGCCCCTACAATTATTGGTAATGTAGTAATCTGCTTCATGTTTCATATTCATTTGGCTGTTTTGAAATGTTAATAGTGCCCCTACAATTATTGGTAATGTAGTAATCTGCTTCATGTTTCATATTCATTTGACTGTTTGGAAATGTTAATAGTGCCCCTACAATTATTGGTAATGTAGTAATCTGCTTCATGTTTCATATTCATTTGACTGTTTGGAAATGTTAATAGTGCCCCTACAATTATTGGTAATGTAGTAATCTGCTTCATGTTTCATATTCATTAGGCTGTTTGGAAATGTTAATAGTGCCCCTACAATTATTGGTAATGTAGTAATCTGCTTCATGTTTCATATTCATTTGGCTGTTTTGAAATGTTAATAGTGCCCCTACAATTATTGGTAATGTAGTAATCTGCTTCATGTTTTATATTCATTTGGCTGTTTGGAAATGTTAACAGTGCTCCTACAATTATTGGTAATGTAGTAATCTGCTTCATGTTTTATATTCATTTGACTGTTTGGAAATGTTAATAGTGCCTCTACAATTATTGGTAATGTAGTAATCTGCTTCATGTTTTATATTCATTTGACTGTTTGGAAATGTTAATAGTGCCCCTACAATTATTGGTAATGTAGTAATCTGCTTCATGTTTCATATTCATTTGACTGTTTGGAAATGTTAATAGTGCCTCTACAATTATTGGTAATGTAGTAATCTGCTTCATGTTTCATATTCATTTGACTGTTTGGAAATGTTAATAGTGCCCCTACAATTATTGGTAATGTAGTAATCTGCTTCATGTTTTATATTCATTTGGCTGTTTGGAAATGTTAATAGTGCCCCTACAATTATTGATAATGTAGTAATCTGCTTCATGTTTCATATTCATTTGGCTGTTTGGAAATGTTAATAGTGCCCCTACAATTATTGATAATGTAGTAATCTGCTTCATGTTTCATATTCATTTGGCTTTTTTGAAATGTTAATAGTGCCCTTACAATTATTGGTAATGTAGTAATCTGCTTCATGTTTCATATTCATTTGGCTGTTTGGAAATGTTAATAGTGCCCCTACAATTATTGATAATGTAGTAATCTGCTTCATGTTTTATATTCATTTGGCTGTTTGGAAATGTTAATAGTGCTCCTACAATTATTGGTAATGTAGTAATCTGCTTCATGTTTCATATTCATTTGGCTGTTTGGAAATGTTAATAGTGCCCCTACAATTATTGATAATGTAGTAATCTGCTTCATGTTTTATATTCATTTGGCTGTTTGGAAATGTTAATAGTGCCCCTACAATTATTGGTAATGTAGTAATCTGCTTCATGTTTCATATTCATTTGACTGTTTGGAAATGTTAATAGTGCCTCTACAATTATTGGTAATGTAGTAATCTGCTTCATGTTTTATATTCATTTGACTGTTTGGAAATGTTAATAGTGCCCCTACAATTATTGGTAATGTAGTAATCTGCTTCATGTTTTATATTCATTTGGCTGTTTGGAAATGTTAATAGTGCTCCTACAATTATTGGTAATGTAGTAATCTGCTTCATGTTTTATATTCATTTGACTGTTTGGAAATGTTAATAGTGCCTCTACAATTATTGGTAATGTAGTAATCTGCTTCATGTTTCATATTCATTTGACTGTTTGGAAATGTTAATAGTGCCCCTACAATTATTGGTAATGTAGTAATCTGCTTCATGTTTTATATTCATTTGACTGTTTGGAAATGTTAATAGTGCCTCTACAATTATTGGTAATGTAGTAATCTGCTTCATGTTTCATATTCATTTGACTGTTTTGAAATGTTAATAGTGCCCCTACAATTATTGGTAATGTAGTAATCTGCTTCATGTTTTATATTCATTTGGCTGTTTTGAAATGTTAATAGTGCTCCTAAAATTATTGGTAATGTAGTAATCTGCTTCATGTTTCATATTCATTTGGCTGTTTGGAAATGTTAATAGTGCCCCTACAATTATTGATAATGTAGTAATCTGCTTCATGTTTTATATTCATTTGGCTGTTTGGAAATGTTAATAGTGCCCCTACAATTATTGGTAATGTAGTAATCTGCTTCATGTTTTATATTCATTTGGCTGTTTGGAAATGTTAATAGTGCTCCTACAATTATTGGTAATGTAGTAATCTGCTTCATGTTTTATATTCATTTGGCTGTTTGGAAATGTTAATAGTGCCCCTACAATTATTGGTAATTTAGTAATCTGCTTCATGTTTCATATTCATTTGACTGTTTGGAAATGTTAATAGTGCCCCTACAATTATTGATAATGTAGTAATCTGCTTCATGTTTTATATTCATTTGGCTGTTTGGAAATGTTAATAGTGCCCCTACAATTATTAGTAATGTAGTAATCTGCTTCATGTTTCATATTCATTTGGCTGTTTGGAAATGTTAATAGTGCCCCTACAATTATTGGTAATGTAGTAATCTGCTTCATGTTTTATATTCATTTGACTGTTTGGAAATGTTAATAGTGCCCCTACAATTATTGGTAATGTAGTAATCTGCTTCATGTTTCATATTCATTTGGCTGTGAGGAAATGTTAATAGTGCTCCTACAATTATTGGTAATGTAGTAATCTGCTTCATGTTTCATATTCATTTGACTGTTTTGAAATGTTAATAGTGCCCCTACAATTATTGGTAATGTAGTAATCTGCTTCATGTTTTATATTCATTTGGCTGTTTGGAAATGTTAATAGTGCTCCTACAATTATTGGTAATGTAGTAATCTGCTTCATGTTTCATATTCATTTGGCTGTTTGGAAATGTTAATAGTGCCCCTACAATTATTGGTAATGTAGTAATCTGCTTCATGTTTCATATTCATTTGACTGTTTGGAAATATTAATAGTGCCCCTACAATTATTGGTAATGTAGTAATCTGCTTCATGTTTTATATTCATTTGGCTGTTTGGAAATGTTAATAGTGCTCCTACAATTATTGGTAATGTAGTAATCTGCTTCATGTTTCATATTCATTTGGCTGTTTGGAAATGTTAATAGTGCCCCTACATCTATTGATAATGTAGTAATCTGCTTCATGTTGCATATTCATTTGGCTGTTTGGAAATGTTAATAGTGCCCCTACAATTATTGGTAATGTAGTAATCTGCTTCATGTTTCATATTCATTTGGCTGTTTGGAAATGTTAATAGTGCCCCTACAATTATTGGTAATGTAGTAATCTGCTTCATGTTTAATATTCATTTGACTGTTTGGTAATGTTAATAGTGCCCCTACAATTATTGGTAATGTAGTAATCTGCTTCATGTTTTATATTCATTTGGCTGTTTGGAAATGTTAATAGTGCTCCTACAATTATTGGTAATGTAGTAATCTGCTTCATGTTTCATATTCATTTGGCTGTTTGGAAATGTTAATAGTGCCCCTACAATTATTGGTAATGTAGTAATCTGCTTCATGTTTCATATTCATTTGGCTGTTTGGAAATGTTAATAGTGCCCCTACAATTATTGATAATGTAGTAATCTGCTTCATGTTTCATATTCATTTGGCTGTTTGGAAATGTTAATAGTGCCCCTACAATTATTGATAATGTAGTAATCTGCTTCATGTTTCATATTCATTTGGCTGTTTGGAAATGTTAATAGTGCCCCTACAATTATTGGTAATGTAGTAATCTGCTTCATGTTTCATATTCATTAGGCTGTTTGGAAATGTTAATAGTGCCCCTAAAATCATTGATAATGTAGTCATCTGCTTCATGTTTCATATTCATTTGGCTGTTTGGAAATGTTAATAGTGCCCCTACAATTATTGGTAATGTAGTAATCTGCTTCATGTTTCATATTAATTTGGCTGTTTGGAAATGTTAATAGTGCTCCTACAATTATTGGTAATGTAGTAATCTGCTTCATGTTTCATATTCATTTGGCTGTTTGGAAATGTTAATAGTGCCCCTATAATTATTGGTAATGTAGTAATCTGCTTCATGTTTCATATTCATTTGGCTGTTTGGAAATGTTAATAGTGCCCCTACAATTATTGGTAATGTAGTAATCTGCTTCATGTTTCATATTCATTTGGCTGTTTGGAAATGTTAATAGTGCCCCTACAATTATTGGTAATGTAGTAATCTGCTTCATGTTTCATATTCATTTGGCTGTTTGGAAATGTTAATAGTGCCCCTTCAATTATTGGTAATGTAGCAATCTGCTTCATGTTTCATATTCATTTGGCTGTTTGGAAATGTTAATAGTGCCCCTACAATTATTGGTAATGTAGTAATATATGTTTCATGTTTCATATTCATTTGGCTGTTTGGAAATGTTAATAGTGCCCCTACAATTATTGGTAATGTAGTAATCTGCTTCATGTTTAATATTCATTTGGCTGTTTGGAAATGTTAATAGTGCCCCTACAATTATTGGTAATGTAGTAATCTGCTTCATGTTTCATATTCATTTGGCTGTTTGGAAATGTTAATAGTGCCCCTACAATTATTGGTAATGTAGTAATCTGCTTCATGTTTAATATTCATTTGGCTGTTTGGAAATGTTAATAGTGCCCCTACAATTATTGGTAATGTAGTAATCTGCTTCATGTTTAATATTCATTTGGCTGTTTGGAAATGTTAATAGTGCCCCTACAATTATTGGTAATGTAGTAATCTGCTTCATGTTTCATATTCATTTGGCTGTTTGGAAATGTTAATAGTGCCCCTACAATTATTGGTAATGTAGTAATCTGCTTCATGTTTAATATTCATTTGGCTGTTTGGAAATGTTAATAGTGCCCCTACAATTATTGGTAATGTAGTAATCTTCTTCACGTTTCATATTCATTTGGAAATTTCTACATATTTACCCATTTTTTGTTTGTTCTTTTCAGCTTCACTCTACTGCTGGGACTACAAAATCTACTATTTTGTTTTTTCCTTCTTGGTAGCTATTATTTTTATTAGTTATAGTAGTAGTAGTAGTTGTAATAGTAGCAGTAGTATTAGTAGTAGTAGTAGTAGTAGTAGTAGTAGAAATATTCTTCAATCAGCATTCCTATGTATACTTACAATTCGGTCCTATTACCATTATTACTCTATTCATCCTGTTTGTTATTAAAAGTTTCTACACTTGTGTTATCTTTTAACTTAATTAGGTAATTTCTCCACAAAGTATTTTACTTTCTGACCCCCAGAACATAATCTAATTTCTTAGATCTGGCTTACCAAGACATTTCCAGTGCAAAGAGAGATATTAAAAGCCTGTACTTAAAAATCGTATTCATCGTTCAGACTTAAATCACACCCTCGTCTTTAGTTAAACCTAACGATTCAAACCCATGTTTGTAATTGAGAGATTTGATTCATTTTATTAGTTTTTGCCCTTTTATTTGTATGTCTTCGAAGTTTTAATATTCTATTCCATTTCTAATGTATTTATAATCTCGTGAATTTGAGTATAATGTATATTATACATATGTGTTTGTGGCTATATAATTCTGTTGATATTCAAAATAAGGTCTACTAAGCAGATGAGACAAACCTGAATTTCTGCGTTTATAGACATATGCTTGGGTGTGTCCGAAAAGAGTAACTGGTACCGAAATATTCATGCATAAATGAAACATAAAATTAAACTGCCGAAATTTTAGAAGATGAACATAGGTTCCCCCCAGTGTATATATATATATATATATATATATATATATATATATATATATATATGTGTGTGTGTGTGTGTGTGTGTGTGTGTGTGTGTGTGTGAAAAAAGACAAATGGAAAACAGGTTAAAATGCCGGAGAAAAACAAAAACAAGAGATTTGACCAGTTTCGTTCGTATTAACGAACCTCTTCTTTTTCTGAAGATGTTCGTTAATACGAACGAAACCGGTCAAATCTCTTGGTTTTGTTTTTCTCCGGCATTTTAACCTGTTTTCCGTTTGTCTTTTTTCACACATTTTGTCTACCACGGGATGTCATTTTCGTGACTTATCGTGCACCTTAACCATATATATATATATATATATATATATATATATATATATATATATATATATATATATATATATATATTAGGCAGATCCCATCTACTCATTAAGTAATTTTAGGTTGGCAACACCAAAGGACACCACCCGAGAACTCACCACAGTTTGTATACCATATATGAAGGGCTTGTCGGAAAAAAATCCAAAGAATATATAATCCATATAACATTAGGATAGTATTCAGGAGCGACTCAACTCTCCGAAAGCATCTTGTGAAAGTCAAATCCCCTACGGAAAAAGTCATGGTTAAAAACTGTGTCTATGCGATTCCATGTAAGTGTGGAAAAGTATACAAAGGTGAGACATGTCGTCCACTAAAGGTAAGGCTCGAAGAACACCGGAAAGCCGTAATACGTGGAGTAATCGAAAAGTTGGGGATGGCTGACCACATATGGAAAGAAAAGGGAAACCATCTACTCTTATGGGATGAAGTAAAAATTATAGATAGAGAAGAATGGTGGAGAGTAAGACGACTCAAAGAATCAGCACATATGTTAGGCGACAATGACTTACTAAGCAGACCTAGTATAGAATTCAATACAATACGGGAACCTATAATGATAAATAATAACATCTAGCAAATACTGTATCATTACTATTATTGCGCCCGAGCAACGCCGAGTTTCCTGTCTTGCATACAATACTACAACAAAACACATTGAAGTTCTTGCTCCCGTGCTTTATCTCCGTCTCGATTCTATTGTTGGCATTGGATTCCCCAATTCTTTCTTGAAACACATACTCACAGGACGTACCACGTGAACGTTGTCAACATTCATAGTTTAAATGATGCTATGGAACTGACAGGATTCGAACTTTGTACGCCAATTCTTCGTCCATATCGGTATCCATATCACCACTGCAACCCCCTATATATTATAAATGCTATTGTTGGATTAATCAAAAGATTTTTTAATATTTTTGAGGATTAAAATAGGGTTTAACGGATTTGCAATAATTTCAGGTCATTTTTATCACTTACAACGTGATTGTACTTAAAAGATGAAAACATAAAATCAATCTGAGTAAAAACAAAAAATATTTTACATATCGAAATAATTTTTTTAAAACACATTAAAACGTTACTGATGACGGAAAAATTAACATTTTAAAATGTTATTAACATTAAAGATAGAGGAATCAAATTGTTCCAAATTTTTAACGGATTCTTTTTATGCTTTCAGGGAAATTATTTTTGCTCTTCTCAATGTCTGAAAAATATTCTGTTCATTTTTATTTGATTTGAATTCGGAGTCTGTTTGTAGAAAATATACAACTCCAAAGTTTTCTGGAAAGATAAATATCAATTTTCTGGAAGTGTTCAAAGATAATTAGTTTTTAATTAAGTGAATTTATGAAAAGTATTACTACACTTTTTACTAAAAATAACATATTCGTCCCTCAAAGACGGGTTGGTGCTACCAGATCAGGCTGTCTGAAGATACTGGTTTCCTGACCTAAAATGCACCAAACATTGATGTTATTGTGTTTTTTCCTTTCCCTTTGCAAAACTAAATCATGTTCTGGAAAGTCAAAAACAAAAACACAATTTTCATTCTACAAAAAACAAATCACAATGAATAAATATTGAAAGCATAAAGCTTTTACCAAAATGACCATATTCGGCATTAAATAACTCAAAAAGGGTTGGTATGCTGTAAAACAAAACAACGAAACGAAAAACCATAAGTAAATATTTGAAGATATAAAGAACTTGAAGCATAACTTTTACCAAAATGACCATATTCGACGTTAAATAACCCAAAAAGGGTTGATATGCCGTAAAACAAAACAACCAAACGAAACACCATGAGTAAATATTTGAAGATATATAGAACTTGGAGCATAAAAACTTTTACGTAAATGGCTGTATTCGGTATTAAATGACCCAAAGAAGGGTTGATATGACGGGAAACAAAACAAACAAATCCCCAAAGACCGGAAAATAATTAAAACGTGCAGCCATAATGCTTCTCAGTAATAAATATAAACTTAATAATAAATATATACTTAATAATAAATATATACTTAATGATAAATATATACTTAGTAATAAATATATACTTAGTAATAAGTATATACTTAGTGATAAATATATAATTCGTGATGAATATATACTTAGTAAGAAATATATACTTAGTGATAAATATATACTTAGTAATAAGTATATACTTAGTAATAAATATATACTTAGTAATCAAGGGAGGCGCGAGAGTGCTCTATCCCTTATCCCTTATCCCTTAATAGACTTCACGAATGGCCTATGCTGGAAATCTCATCTCTTTGATCAATCATAACTCAAAAACCAATAAACCAAATTAGTTAAAACTTTGCACAAAATGTTTATTTGATAGGTTCTATAAGTGTGTAGAATTTCAGTATCATTAGTCAAGGTAACCCAGAGATCCAGAAAGTTCAATCATGAAATCATGTTATCTGTGTGTACGTACGCCTGTACGTACTCCGTACGTACGTATGTGCCACCCTGTATCACATCAACTATTTGATGGATTCAGCTGATTTTTGGCAAAGATGGAGGTTCTAGTGTCTAGTTGATGGCATTTTAATTTCAGTTTACCATATACCTTGATTAGTCAAACTACCAACTATATCAGTTATGAGAAGGCATTGTATTGAGGCATAGCCTTTACAAAAGTAGTGACATTCCATGAAAAATGCCAGTATACTGAAATCATATGCCCTTAATAGAGTTAAGATGAAAATTCATATACACTAAATGTACAAAAGCAAGGAAATTCCCAAATTTTTACACTTTTATTGTCATTAAGGGTATGCGAGCACAACAGGGCTATGTATTTTACTGGTAGGAATGTTTCTTCAGCGCACCTCACACACTTCATCCACTTATGCATAGAGATTTATATTGTAGTGATGTGATAATGAAATGGTTTGGTTGATATGTAGTCATACCCTTAATGACAATAAAAGTGTAAAAATCTGGGAATTTCCTTGCTTTTGTACATTTAGTGTATATGAATTTTTATCTTAATCCTATTAAGGGCATATGATTTCAGTATACTGGCATTTATCATGGAATAAATATATACTTAGTGGTAAACATATACTTAGTACTTACTTTAATCTATTATTATACTAAAGCTGAGTTTGTCTAACGTTTGTTTGCCTATATATTTTAATCACAAAATACATGTTAAAATATTCCTTAGTTTGGAGTATGAAGAAAGCAATCCATTTTAATTGTTCTAATTAGCTGTAAGTTGCAATTAACACACCAAGTGAGCAATCTCTTACAAAGTTTCTATCTGTCACTCCCACCATCTCTCAATCTATGTTGTTTGACGCCCTGTTTTTTTTATTTTACACGCTGTCTATCACTTTCACTTCCGTCAATCTCTCTATCTATTTATTAACAGACAAAGGTAATTAGAATAGTCCATTATAAACAAGAGAAAATATGATCACAAGTAATAATGCTATTTAAGGGGCTAGGTTTAGGTTTTGTCTTTTTATTTATTTAAATGGCCTGATGACCCAACAAGTTACGTCTAATTATCTCTCATATATATATATATTAATTTTAAATATATAATATTAAATTATTTTTACCTACATTTCGCTCTCATCAGTGCAGGGATGATAATCTCGGACGGTCGCACGGTTCGAACCCCTGCCACAGAGTCAACCATTAGGCCACGGAACATTACCATATTCAAGAAGGGAATTTAAGTATATATATATATATATATATATATATATATATATATATATATATATATATATATATAAAGTTATTTGTATATGTGTATATTTGTGCGGCATCCACGTTAAACTGCAAATGTAGAATCAGCACCTGCGATGTCAGAATTCTTTAACCTTTTTTAAAACCCATTATTCAAAATTAAAATTACGTAAAAATAACTTTAGAAACAAATTTTCCGACATTTTTAGCGTTCCCTTTTAGTCGATCGAACAACTACTTTTCACATCAAATAATCGTTCGTAATCGATACTTATCCCTTTTTTATTAAAAATCGATAGAAAATATTTGATAAATGTTGGTTAATTTAGTTTAATAAGATTTTTTAAATTTCATATTGATGTTTATATAATTTAAACAATCGAACTTTAGTTACACAATATTAATTATTTAGTGTGGTGCGTCTAAAATACCCGATCCAAAACAGGGAACCAAGACACTCCACAATTGGTGACCCCGACGTGATCTGCCATAGATCTATGCGGAGCGGTAAACAAAATATCCCTACGCCAAACTTATTTAAGTTTATTAAAAAACTAAAATACTTTCATTAGATCGGTGGCTTTGTGGATAAAGCTTCATCCTTAGTTTCAATATTTTATGTTATCGTGGGTTCGAATTTCGCATTAGACGATTTTTGTCTGTTGCTGTTTTTTTGTTTGTTTGTTGTTGGTGGGTTTGTTTTTTTGTTCAGTTATTTTCTCGCCGATATTGGCCATCATCATTAATCCGAATGGTATAGTTTTAAATGGATGAAAAATATTTAATAGATGTTCTTGAATCAAGAAAAGTTTAGAAAGCTGACAGAGACGGGCACTTCATCTCGCGATTTTTTCCATGTGGCTTTTTTTTCTTGAATTCTCACTTTTTGTGATGGCGATCTCTAATTTTTAGGTCTGATGTCTGTTTTGTTGGGGGGAAAAAAAGAACAATATCAAATATTTGAAATATAAAAAAATATATCCAAAATCTTCTTCCCGGATGTACCCTGAAGGGGGGCGAGGCAGTAGTTGGACGAGGAAAGGTTTTGTTAAAAGAATTGCTCCTTCAGCAACCCACCCAACAGGGTCTGGTAAAAACAAATGGAGTCGTACCATTGACGCCGATTCGTAACAGAGTATGCCTATGTCGTGCAAATGGCTACCCGCTCGTGTCGATCTCGTTGCGGGGTTGACGTGTAAATCCGAATGAACACCTCAGTGTCGAAGTTCCTTCGGCATCGTAAAAGTCTGTCCAATGGCGGCCACCGCTGCCATTGTTCGCACCGAGATCGCACTGAATGAGAAAAGGCAGAACCTAGATAAAGGTATTTGTGCTACCTCTCCTCCCTTAATTAAAAATGGTCTCGTCCAACTTTGCTCCGTGGAGTATCATATCCCCCCCCCCCGGAAGGTCTCACCCACTCAATAGGTACGACCGTCTATTTTTTTTTTTACAGTTTGTCCCGCGGCCAAATATTCCAAGAAAGGCGCGTTTGCTTTTCAAATCACGTTGGTTATTTTTAGCTTCGACACACAGACGAATGAAAGAGGGAATAAATACGAAAATAGTTTAGCTACAAAGCAACCCGGTTCGAATAATTTACGAGAAGCTTTCATTCATTTTTCTTGTTCTCCTCTCAAGATATTAATCAGTTTATTTATCTTGATTCAACACGTCAATTTATCGTCGTCATTAATTCCCCCGGCTGTCAAAATTGCAGTATCAATTTACCGTGTCCTGCTCTCTTCGCCATTTTGCTATTCTCTGTTAACGGAACCAGCCTCGATCTAACGTGCATCGTCATTTTGAGGAATTCGTCCCTACCCTTCTTTGTTTTTATTCCCGCCTCTCTCTCCTCCCTCTCTGTATCCCTCTCCCTCCCCCTCCACGTCTCTATTCCCCTATCCCCTCTCTTTCTCCCAATCTCCCCATCCCTCTTTTTATCTCACTCTCCCCCTCTCTTTCTCCCTATCTCTCCTCCCTCTTTTTATCTCTCTCTCCCCCTCTGTTTCTCCCTATCTCTCCTCCCTCTTTTTATCTCTCTCCCCCTCTCTTTCTCCCTATCTCTCCTCCCTCTTTTTATCTCTCTCTACCCCTCTCTTTCTCCCTATCTCTCCTCCCTCTTTTTATCTCTCTCTACCCCTCTCTTTCTCCCTCTCTCCTCCCTTCTTTTATCTCTCTCTACCCCTCTCTTTCTCCCTATCTCTCCTCCCTCTTTTTATCTCTCTCTACCCCTCTCTTTCTCCCTATCTCTCCCCACATCTCTGCCTCTTCCCTCCCTCTCAGTATCCTACTCTACCTTCCTCCTTATCATTACCCCTCTCCCCTCTCTCACATGACCTTTGTTTTCACCAGTTTACTACTTGCGTGCTACGTCTGATCGATCAAAATCGATTGTCTGTCTCTACCTGAATGTATTGATCTATTTGTGTACTTGATGAATGATAATTTATCTGTGTGTGCGTATCAATTTAATTCCCAATATTTTTTCTTTCTTTTTCATCTTTCTTCTTTGTTTGCATCTTTCTTTCTCTTTTTTATCTCTCTTTCTTCTTTCCTTTAGTCCTTCCTTCTTTTTCTTCATTTTCTTTTTTTGCTTTTTAACCAATCTATGTACATATACCAGTTACATCATATTTATACATTTATCTCATATTTTCTGTTCGTATCTACCTATGTAGCTTAATTTGCCCCCTCTCTCTCACTCTATCTCTTATATATATATATATATATATATATATATATATATATATATATATATATATATATATATATATGCGTGTGTTTGTGAGTGTGTGTGTTCTTTTACAGAGCCCTCCTGAGTGTAGCGAACACCTGGAGCACCCTTTTAGCTGAAGCAAAAGTTTGGGGCTCATTTTTTTTTATCCAACAGCAATAGGTACGTGAGCGGTGTTATGTTTTGCTACAAGAGCGAATATTCGGCTCATTTCCACTGATCCATTGTTGCTCCAAATAAAAGAGCGAATATTCGGCTCATTTCCACTGATCCATTGTTGCTCCAAATAAAAGAGCGAATATTCGGCTCATTTCCACTGATCCATTGTTGCTGCAAATAAAAAAGCGAATATTCGGCTCATTTCCACTGATCCATTGTTGCTACAAATAAAAGAACGAATATTCGGCTCATTTCCACTGATCCATTGTCGCTCCAAATAAAAGAGCCAATATTCGGCTCATTTCCGCTGATCCATTGTTGCTCCAAATAAAAGAGCGAATATTCGGCTCATTTCCACTGATCCATTGTTGCTCCAAATAAAAGAGCGAATATTCGGCTCATTTCCACTGATCCATTGTTGCTCCAAATAAAAAAGCGAATATTCGGCTCATTTCCACTGATCCATTGTTGCTACAAATAAAAGAGCGAATATTCGGCTCATTTCCACTGATTCATTATCGCTCCAAATAAAAGAGCCAATATTCGGCTCATTTCTGCTGATCCATTGTTGCTCCAAATAAAACAGCGAATATTCGGCTCATTTCCACTGATCCATTGTTTGTTGCTCCAAACAAAAGAGCGAATATTTGGCTCATTTCCACTGATCCATTGTTGCTCCGAACAAAAAAGCGCATTTTCGGCTCATTTCCACTGATTTATTGTAGCTCCAAATAAAAGAGCGAATATTCGGCTCATTTCCACTGATCCATTGTTGCTCCGAACAAAAAAGCGCATTTTCGGCTCATTTCCACTGATTTATTGTAGCTCCAAATAAAAGAGCGAATATTCGGCTCATTTCCACTGATCCATTGTTGCTCCGAACAAAAAAGCGCATTTTCGGCTCATTTCCACTGATTTATTGTAGCTCCAAATAAAAGAGCGAATATTTGGCTCATTTCCACTGATCCATTGTTGCTCCGAACAAAAAAGCGAATATTTGGCTCATTTCCACTGATCCATTGTTGCTCCAAATAAAATGGCGAATATTCGGCTCATTTCCACTGATCCATTGTCGCTCCAAATAAAAGAGCCAATATTCGGCTCATTTCCGCTGATCCATTGTTGCTCCAAATAAAAAAGCGAATATACGGCTCATTTCCACTGATCCATTGTTGCTCCAAATAAAAGGGCGAAAATTCGGCTCATTTCCACTGATCCATTGTCGCTCCAAATAAAAGAGCCAATATTCGGCTCATTTCCGCTGATCCATTGTTGCTTCAAATAAAAAAGCGAATATACGGCTCATTTCCACTGATCCATTGTTGCTCCAAATAAAAGAGCGAATATTCGGCTCAGTTCAACTGATCCATTGTTGCTCCAAATAAAAAAGCGAATATTCGGCTCATTTCCACTGATCCATTGTTGCTACAAATAAAAGAGCGAATATTCGGCTCATTTCCACTGATTCATTATCGCTCCAAATAAAAGAGCCAATATTCGGCTCATTTCTGCTGATCCATTGTTGCTCCAAATAAAACAGCGAATATTCGGCTCATTTCCACTGATCCATTGTTTGTTGCTCCAAACAAAAAAGCGAATAATCGGCTTTTTTCCACTGATTCATTGTAGCTTCAAATAAAAAAGCGAATATTCGGCTCATTTCCACTGATCCATTGTTGCTCCAAATAAAAGAGCGAATATTCGGCTCAGTTCCACTGATCCATTGATGCTCCAAATAAAAAAGCAAATATTCGGCTCATTTCCACTGATCCATTGTTGCTCCAAATAAAAGAGCGAATATTCGGCTCATTTCCACTGATCCATTGATGCTCCAAATAAAAAAGCGAATATTCGGCTCATTTCCACTGATCCATTGTTGCTCCGAACAAAAAAGCGCATATTCGGCTCATTTCCACTGATTCATTGTTGCACCAAATAAATGAGCCAATATTCGGCTGATTACCACTGATCCCTTGTTTCTCCAAATAAAAGGGCGAATATTCGGCTCATTTTTACTGATCCATTGTTGCTCTAAATAAAAAGAGCGAATATTTGGCTCATTTCCACTGATCCATTGTTGCTCCAAATAAAATGGCGAATATTCGGCTCATTTCCACTGATCCATTTTTGCTCCAAATAAAAGAGCCAATATTCGGCTCATTTCTGCTGATCCATTGTTGCTCCAAATAAAAGAGCGAATATTCGGCTCATTTCCACTGATCCATTGTTGCTCCAAATAAAAGAGCGAATATTCGGCTCATTTCCATTGATCCATTGTTGCTCCAAATAAAAGAGCGAATATTTGGCTCATTTCCACTGATCCATTGTTGCTCCAAATAAAAGGGCGAATATTCGGCTCATTTCCACTGATCCATTGTTGCTCCAAATAAAAGAGCCAAAATTCGGCTCATTTCTGCTGATCCATTGTTGCTCCAAATAAAATGGCGAATATTCCGCTCATTTCCACTGATCCATTGTTTCTCCAAATAAAAGAGCCAAAATTCGGCTCATTTCTGCTGATCCATTGTTGCTCTAAATAAAAGGGCGGACATTCGGCTCATTTCCACTGATCCGTTGTTTCTCCAAATAAAAGGGCGAATATTCCGCTCATTTCCACTGATCCATTGTTGCTACAAATAAAAGAGCGAATATTCGGCTCATTTCTGCTGATCCATTGTTGCTCCAAATAAACGAGCGAATATTCGGCTCATTTCCATTGATCCATTGTTGCTCTAAATAAAAGGGCGGACATTCGGCTCATTTCCACTGATCCATTGTCGCTCCAAATAAAAGAGCGAATACTCGGCTCATTTCCACTAATCCATTGTTGCTCTAAATAAAAGAGCGAATATTTCGCTCATTTCCACTGACCCATTGTAGCTTCAAATAAAAGAGCGAACATTCGGCTCATTTCCGCTGATCCATTGTTGCTCTAAATAAAAGGGCGGACATTCGGCTCATTTCCACTGATCCATTGTCGCTCCAAATAAAAGAGCGAATACTCGGCTCATTTCCACTAATCCATTGTTGCTCTAAATAAAAAAGCGCATATTCGGCTCATTTCCACTGATTCATTGTTGCACCAAATAAATGAGCCAATATTCGGCTGATTACCACTGATCCCTTGTTTCTCCAAATAAAAGGGCGAATATTCGGCTCATTTTTACTGATCCATTGTTGCTCCAAATAAAAAGAGCGAATATTTGGCTCATTTCCACTGATCCATTGTTGCTCCAAATAAAATGGCGAATATTCGGCTCATTTCCACTGATCCATTTTTGCTCCAAATAAAAGAGCCAATATTCGGCTCATTTCTGCTGATCCATTGTTGCTCCAAATAAAAGAGCGAATATTCGGCTCATTTCCACTGATCCATTGTTGCTCCAAATAAAAGAGCGAATATTCGGCTCATTTCCATTGATCCATTGTTGCTCCAAATAAAAGAGCGAATATTTGGCTCATTTCCACTGATCCATTGTTGCTCCAAATAAAAGGGCGAATATTCGGCTCATTTCCACTGATCCATTGTTGCTCCAAATAAAAGAGCCAAAATTCGGCTCATTTCTGCTGATCCATTGTTGCTCCAAATAAAATGGCGAATATTCCGCTCATTTCCACTGATCCATTGTTTCTCCAAATAAAAGAGCCAAAATTCGGCTCATTTCTGCTGATCCATTGTTGCTCTAAATAAAAGGGCGGACATTCGGCTCATTTCCACTGATCCGTTGTTTCTCCAAATAAAAGGGCGAATATTCAGCTCATTTCCACTGATCCATTGTTGCTACAAATAAAAGAGCGAATATTCGGCTCATTTCTGCTGATCCATTGTTGCTCCAAATAAACGAGCGAATATTCGGCTCATTTCCATTGATCCATTGTTGCTCTAAATAAAAGGGCGGACATTCGGCTCATTTCCACTGATCCATTGTCGCTCCAAATAAAAGAGCGAATACTCGGCTCATTTCCACTAATCCATTGTTGCTCTAAATAAAAGAGCGAATATTTCGCTCATTTCCACTGACCCATTGTAGCTTCAAATAAAAGAGCGAACATTCGGCTCATTTCCGCTGATCCATTGTTGCTCTAAATAAAAGGGCGGACATTCGGCTCATTTCCACTGATCCATTGTCGCTCCAAATAAAAGAGCGAATACTCGGCTCATTTCCACTAATCCATTGTTGCTCTAAATAAAAGAGCGAATATTTCGCTCATTTCCACTGACCCATTGTAGCTTCAAATAAAAGAGCGAACATTCGGCTCATTTCCGCTGATCCATTGTTGCTCTAAATAAAAGGGCGGACATTCGGCTCATTTCCACTGATCCATTGTCGCTCCAAATAAAAGAGCGAATACTCGGCTCATTTCCACTAATCCATTGTTGCTCTAAATAAAAGAGCGAATATTTCGCTCATTTCCACTGACCCATTGTAGCTTCAAATAAAAGAGCGAACATTCGGCTCATTTCCGCTGATCCATTGTAGCTCCAAATAAAACAGCGAATATTCGGCTCAGTTCCACTGATCGATAGTTGCTCTAAAAATGAAAATATTGGCCAAAAATTAATAAATTACAATCATGTCATTATTCTTTATCTTTTGTAGGCGCTTAAATGTAAAAAAGTAATTGTTTGCTTTTTTATTTGACTCTGGAATTAAAATGTTAATTTTATGACTTTCGACTATTTTACTGGAAATTTATGCGGCTTACTTTTTTTTACAAATTTCACCTTAAACAAGGCAGATCCCCACTCTATACGTAAGGGGCTACTGAGAATAAGTGTGTAGGTTTTGGGTCTCATCCTAAGTTGGGAGCTGTGCCACGTGATTAGTTTTAAATTTCTGCATGTAGGTACAGTCGGGGAAACAGGGAGCATGGAGGGAGTTCCAGATTTAAACATAGAAGTTTCAATAGCAAAGCAAATGTTCTTCATATGATGCATTTAGCTACAAATTCTTGTCTTTTGTTTCATAGTTTTATTTGTCTTTTGAAGTTTATAATTTAGTACTTTTCTTCTAAATATAATTTACAGTTTTTGCTATTTTTATTGCAAGCATGGGTACATTTTACGATTTCCCAAATCATATAAAAGCTGATTTTTCTCTTTGTTCCCATATATATTTATACAATGTGCTACTATTTCTATGAGATTCACTCACAAATATCATCATATAACAATTATATCTACACTTCAATTTGTCTTATGTATGCCCTATGTATAGTTTTTCTTCATTATTATTCACTGTTGCTTTGCATATAACATTAGCTGATAAACATATATGCAGTAATAATACCAATTGATGTTGTTGTTGTTGTTAGCATCCATCAGTTACAACAACTATGGATCAGCGCCGTATTGGGATGTTGCTTGTGTGCATCTTTTTGTGTGACTGTAGAGACCAATTCTTGATTTGCATGGTCTACTACAGCGTTGACATACGAAAGCTGTTGTGTGGTGTGTCAGTTCGGCTGGTTGGTCTGCCTGTACGCTCGCTCTTCTCCTAGCTCTCTTCACAGCGTTTTCATTATGGAGGGTCTTCTCACTGATGATCATTCCCTGGCGTATCTGTTTCCTCCAGGCAGATTATTTCAGCTGCAGAGGCTTCCCATGTATTAATGTCCATTGAGCAAGCCTTCATATCTCGCTTGCAGACATCCTTGAAACAGAGATGGGGACGACCCCTTTTTCTGGAGCCTGAGGCAAGCTCGCCATAGCGAAGGTCTTTAGGGATGTGCTCATCATCCATCCTGCGCACATGGCCCAGCGAGCAAAGACGTCGCTCACGCAGTTAGGAGTAGATGGATGAAATGTCTGCTCTTTGCAGAACGTAATTGTTGCCCACTCTGTCCTGCCATGTGATACCAAGTATCGTACGTAGACACCTCATATGAAAGACCTGGAGTTTCCTATCCTATGTTGAGTATGTGGTCCAGGACTCACTCCCATACAGTAGGACACTGAGAATGCACGCTCTGTAGACGGCCATCTTGGCAAAAGTAGGAAGATGGCTGTTTTCCCAGACTCTTTTAGTTAGTTTAAAGAGGGATGTGGATGCCTTACCAATCCTTTTGTTGAGCTCTACGTCCAATGAGAGGGTGTCTGGAGCAGTGGAGCCTAGGTACTGGAACTGGTGAACGACCTCCAGTGGTGTACCTTGGATTGAAATGCTGGGTGGGCAGGCGGTTGCTTGTGTCATAACTTGGGTTTTCTTCTGGCTGATGGTGAGGCCGAACAGGCTGCAAGCATCAGCAAACCTGTCTTTGGAGACCATCTTCCTGATGCGATGCTATGGCTGCATCATCGGCAAACAGCATGTTCCTGATCTGGACTGACCTGATCTTAGTCTTGGAGCGGAGCTTGGCGATGTTGAAGAGACTACCGTCAGATCTGGAGTGAAGGTAGATACCATCTGCTGTGTTCTTGAAGGCATGCTTCAGGAGAATGCAGGTTTATGTGAGGTAGACAGAGCTTGAGTAGTTGATGGGATTGGAAAATAAGATAAGCAGAAAAAGAGTAGGAAATGCTGGGAAAGATGGATGTCAGAGTCGTGGGTAGGGTAAGACAAACACCTTGCCTAAGGATATTCAAGATCGTATAGTGCTGGGCCTGGGACCCAGATAAGTACGATAACATTCGAGAACGATTCCGAATAAAATAAAAATAAGTATCACTTTTGTTGCCGTGAGATTGGGCCAGAAAAGACAAAGAACATTTCACCTTACGCCTATAATAGATTAGAACGATGTTTGAAATTTATAAAAAAAAATGTGTTAAATGAGAAATATGCAACAGCGGAAGAAAAATATCCGTTCAAAAAATTTGTTCAGGAATTCATTATTTTTTTTATTAATGTTATTTATTTTATTCAATTTGTTTTAATTACATTTTTCTTTTTATTGTTTTCATTATGTTCTTAAATTTGATTTAATTTTGCTTCATTTAATTTTTTTTATTATTAACGGGAATGACGAAAACTAGAGTCTTCCGTTACTACTGTTTCACTATTGACAGTCAGCCAATCGCCGTTCATCTGTGTGAACGAGCGGGTGAAATCTGAATGATGTTTCCAGTAAACACACACGAGGTTATTTCACGCGATCGATCGACTACTATTTCAATAGATCGATATGTGTTGTACCAAAAGTAAGAACAGAACGCGTTTAACAAAAAATAAAGTAAAAATAAGAAAAAAAAAACGGAATTAAAAAAACAAACGTTGGAAAAGATAAAAAATGGCAATACTCGAATTACTACATGTCTAACATCCGATACTTTTAAATAAAGGAGAAAGTGTAAATACGTCATTAGAATCGTCAGAGCTAAAACCGCCGACACTATAAAAGTCTGGATATGCGGCACTCCAAATGTGTGGTTTTACTGTATATATATATATTTTTACTCAATTACGCTTTTCCTCCATTTGTCTGAAAGCGAATTTGACACAGAAAATGTGAATTTTATTGATTAGAAATACTTCAATTAAAAAAAATTTATATATATATATATATATATATATATATATATATATATATATATATATATATATATATATAAGTGAAATATTTTTGAAAATCAACACATGGTGCAATTTATATGAAAGAATCATTTATTTAATTTTTTGCAAGCTTTCGTTGTAAAACAACTTTGTCAGGCGAGACTGTCTTATAGTTTTTTTCTATTCTTCTTTTTCCTAATTTTCATGGTATTAACCCCGAAAGGTCGAATCACGGTAGAGGCAGAAAAGCACGTCAAGTTGTAAAATACGTATAATATTAGTCTTATTTCTTGTTTTTTTATTCGTTCGATTTCTTCTTTTAATCTTTAATCTTGTCTAGATGATGGTAGACAGTCCAGCTACAGATGAAAGACTTCAAAATGACTTGTAACTTCGCTAGAGTCCATCTATATTGAACTACACTTTCACACAAATCCACACCCAAACACATACTTTAACGTATACGCACAGTAATCAATGCACACACCCTTACACACATCACACATACCTAAACTACACCGTGTGCGAATATACTTAAATAAAATATAATAACAATCTTTAAATTAAATTACGAAAAAATAAATTATTCATAACAGTAACAATACATCTTCAAATTAAATATAATAGTAACCAAACGAACCCGTATTCAATATAATAATAATCAAACGAAACATCTACTAATACTACCGTTTATTGTTGCAGGGTAGAAGATAATTATTAGAGTGTGTTCTCCGGAATTGTCTCATCTATTCCGTGCTTCTTTTGTTCCAGCTCGTTTGACTTGTTCGTCTCCATCAATTCGCTATTTTGATATTTCATTGTAATACATCTTCCTATTCCAGTAGTTTCTTTCCAAGAACTGCCGGCTTGTGGAACTCTCTTCCTGCTCACTGTTTTCCTCCTACCTATCGCCTTGGTCTTTTCTAAGACTAAGGCCAATAAGCATCTCCTGACTTTGCAATAATCATATTTCGTTCTTATTAGCTCCTTACATTAAGGGGCTTCATGCCTTGTCTGGAACGATTTCCATAAAAAAAAAAAGTCAGCCGGATTTTCGACTTTAGACTTGAATAGCTTCCGTCCTAAAGTATCAATTTTTCAGTGCGAATAGCCATTACCTTTTCTTTATTGTTGGCCCATGTTATTCTATAAGTTATGGCCGGGTAGAAGTGTTAATTATTATAGCCTGTAGTAAGAATTGAACTCGCAACCGCCAGAAGACTGTCACTTAACTGATTGCTAATCAACACCTTTACCGGTTGTGCCATGTGTCTACTTAGGATAACATAATAAATAACATTTCTATCCGGTCATGGTTGAAGAAAAATTGGATTTAATTTCTTTGGAAATACAATTATTCCTGCTTAGAATATTTTTCAAAGAGAAACCATTACATGACACATCATTCGTAAAAGGTACCTTTATTTCTAAACAGAACTCAAATAATGTAAGGAAGATAACTCATATTTTAACCTGTAAAGTATCGTACAAGTTACCTACAAGTTACCTTACATGAACATTTTTCCATCACTCCTCTATATTAATAATGTTTCTACGAATGTGCGTGTTTCTCGCCTATACGTGACTTACATATTACTATTTTTCTACATTTAAGGATAATCTAATAATAAATGGAATAAAAGACAAACTAACATTTTTTTTTGTTTATAACGGTTTACTACTGAAGAAAATGGCAACAATAAAAGAGGTCATTAGTAACTAAACGTTGTAAGCACATAGACCCCATAACTGCCTAAAATAATGAATAAAATAATAATGTGTCGTATAAAACAAAAATTAAATTCGAAGATTTTTTTCAAATAGTAATATTATAAGTTGATTAATTTCAGATTTGAGATTAGAAAATCGATCATTTTGATGCATTTATAAAAGTTTATGTTTTTCTTCGTTCCATTGTCATGGTGACGCTATTTTATGACTTGTTCCAGACGTTAATCGTTGAACATGTTAGCCCTCGTCATATTGACTCTGTTTATGACTTGACACTTGCAATAAAATCAGATGTTTAATCTTTGAACGCCTTAACTCGTGTGACAGAAACAAATACAAATTCTTATAGAAAATGAGACAACGTCCATAAAGCAACTTTATTGAGTCTTCCTCGTTAGTACGTGAACAAAAAGGAAAGAGGTTTGTATGTCCATAAGTATGGCCGAAGAGAAAAGTAAAGGAAGTCCATTACTATAATTTCCCATGAGTAGGGAAATGAGATTAGTTCATAATATAGAATGTTTGTACACCGGCTATGGTGCCAGGACGTGTCCATGTGTGTATGTAAGTAGTGTGTCTGTACATTGATGTGAAAGTCAGTTCACATGTAAGTAGTTATGTGTTATATTAAGTCCACGTGAATGCGGCAGTAGCCATTTTGGCTTCTTGTCGAAGTTGAACCCAGGACCAAGGTTCCGGGGAAAATGTCTGTTGCGTCCCCAGAGAGGGAGACGTGTGTTTGGCAGTGCTAAAGAAGGAAAGAGAGAGAAATAAGAGGTTTCTCGTGCCGAAGAAGAAAAAGAGAGGGCGTGTATTGCGCTCAAGTGTTTATATAGTTATGCTAGCCATCCGAGATTCGCCTAAGAGAAGGCCACTGATTTATCAAGCCAAGGAGGAAGTAGATTGCTTGAACCAATCAGCGGGCAGCTAAGAAGTCATCGATATTTAAACAATATGGCAGCTGTGTGCCGGCCCATAGCAAACTTCCACATTCTTTCTTTCTATGCACATCGTCACTCGATCAAGGCCTAAAACAGCAGATTCTGACGAAGAAACTCGTGGGAAAAAATAACTCCTCCTGGAAAATTTCCCCATGGAAACAAAAACATGACAAAGACGTTTTTCTGTCGATCGTGAACGCCTACACATTGTGACTTAGCAGCATTCTTTCTCCCACTAGATAGACACACCAGACTTTAAGAAGTGACCGAAATTAATGTAAATACAGTTAACCAACACGTCAACTACTTTTTAACTATAATAGGTTCGGCCAGTCATTTACCCTGACCATTGTTGTTGGTGGTGGTGGGATCATCAGACGTCATATTCCTTCTCAGAAATATGCTCAGCCGCTTTTTCTGTCATTCGTCTGTTTTCATATTAGTCAAGGATTGGTCCTCGACAATCATTCTGCCAGAGTCTGCGTTATGCTGGTGTGGCCGCTTTCTCTGTCCTGTGTAGTCCTAGGAGGTTCACCTTCCCAGGCTTTACCTAAGAAGGGGTTAGTTGTTTGCTAATCGCCTGAGGTACCCCTACCATTGTGTCATATCTCTAAGGAAGTAAATAAGACAGTCAGCAAGGGGGTCAGGAGCCTGCACCCCAACCCCAGCGTCCAACTGTGACCAGCTGTCGAGCACAGCAGCAATCAAACTGCCCTTTAATGTAAAACTACTTTCTAGTAACTACTTTATGCGATCAAACTGCTCTTTTTAGGGCAACTTTCAACATACTACAAAATCTCCACTCTTTGCTGCTGCCTGCTTCCTGAGATATTTACCTGTTTTCAGCCTCAGCCTCTTCAGTTTGTGCTTTGGCCCAACTCCTCTCTATCTCCTGCTCCTTACTCCAGCTCTGGCTCATGCTTCTCCAGCTCCTGCAACTCCAGATCTAGATCATGTTTGAAGCTCCTCTCCTGCTCCTTGTTTTCCAGCTCCGACTCCTGCCTTTCCAGTGTCCATCGACATCATACATTTGCATATTCCTGCCGATTCAGCTCTTGGCCACATTCACACGAACCGGACCTACCTGAGGTGCCTAATTACACCTCAGGGTCGTCTACATCAAACTCCGTGTGACGTCATCCCATGCTGTCCAGGTTCCAGAGACGTCATTCCTGTCGATCCAGCCTTTCCTGTTGCCCAGGTTCCAGAGATATCATTCTTGCCGTTTCAGTTTCTGTCGACGTTCTGTCCTTTCCAGTGCCCATCGACGCCCTGCACTTTCCTGTTCCTGTCGATCCAGCTCTTGGCAACGTCCACACGGATCGGCCATAGTTGAGGTACCTCACTAATAATCAGGGACGTCCATATCAAACTCCATGTGATGTCATCCCTGCTGTCAAGGCTCCAGAGACGTCACCAAAATGACTCCTGTTGTGAAGGTTCCAGAGACGTCACCAAACCTATCCCTGGTGTCTAGGTTCCAGAGACGCCATTCCTGTTGACCGAGCCTCTAATGCTGTCCAGGTTCCAGAGACATTATCCAGTACTTTCATTTTTCATTTCTTTTCCGTTATTTCTTCTTGTACCTTTAGTGCATTAAATACTATCTCTATATTTTACACCATTCACCTGCGTTTGTCTACTCTTCCTTGCCATATTTTTGTATGTGTCTCTTTACTAGTTGTAATATCGATCACCCGGGTGACCGGCCCCCGCAACACTATTGTAGATCGTTCATTGTAAATCGTTCATTGTAGATCGTTCATTGTAGATCGTTCATTGTATATCGTTCCACTGTCTTCTCTGTCCAAGAAAAAGTCAGTCTCATGTGATCTGAAATGTTGTTTGGAGTGTTGAGTGTTGAGCTATTTAAATAGTTTACGTGTAAAAAAAAAAATCAATTTGAATTTTTGTTTTCTTGTTTTCTGATGACCACATGTGTAAACGCTTTTTCTTAAATTTTGCACTTTATTATCAAGTTCTTTTTCATACAAAATAGCCTAGAACTTCTCCTTTATGTCCACGTTAAATTTTCGTATTGCTGAGGAAAATCCGTTTTGCAATTGACCAACATTGCAAAAGTAAAGTAAATTCGCATAAATCAGCTTTCTTGACTGACTTCATTCCAAATAAAAGAGAAGACGCAACAGCTTTAGTCAGTCAGTCAGTCAGTCAGTCAGTGAGTCAGTGAAGGAGACACCACACGAAGGGGCTCGCTTCTGTCCTCCCCTCCCCCCACCGATAACATCACATCAGTCCGTTTGTATTGTTTTCTCTCTCAGAACTTACAACATATTTCGCTGACTAACAATCAAGTCGCCCAGAATTACTAGAGTCCGTCGGTCCCACACAGAGTTGAACGTTAATATTACCGAACTGTTTTGCTTTGTAATAAACAAGTGTAAATGATCTTTCGTTATATTTAAATAATTATTCTTTTAAGAAAACCACAACAGACCACGTCGTTACAGACTTAATTCCTTTTATTCAACTGTTCTGCATGAAATAATCTTTCACTTCACAGCAATTAAAAGTTGCGGATCAAAGCCGGCTGATCGCTCACTGATCTAAACAAACACAACGTGGGGGTGAGTGATCGCTGGACTAGGCGTTTCGACATCTGTCACCTTCATCAGGGCGGCGACTTTCCCAGAGCAGTACCGGGTGCCCACCGAACCCAGGAACGGCCGAACTGGTGACGTCACGAAAGCTGGAAAAGTAAAGTACACACACACACACATATATATATATATATATATATATATATATATATATATATATATAATTACAAGTTGCGGAGCCAACCCGGCTGAGTATATATATATATATATATATATATATATATATATATATATATATATATATATATAATTACAAGTTGCGGAGCCAACCCGGCTGAGCGCTCACTGATCTAAACAAACACAACGTGGGGGTGAGTAATCGCTGGACCAGGCGTTTCGACATCATCATCTTCATCAGGGCGACGACTTTTCCCGAGCAGTATCGGATGACCCACCGAACCCAGGAACGGCCGAACTGGTGACGTCCGAAAGCTGGAGGAGTGGGGTACAGAAGTACAAAACATCCTAAACGTTTTGGAACGTTTGAATAAAGTTGTGATTAATAAAAAATATATTAGTTCATTAATCAGTATTTACAATAACTCAAATGTTTGTATTAAGGCAGACAAAGATAGAAATTAAGAAAAGGGTTTAACATACTAGAGACCATGTGGCATAACGATCGGAACAAAGAAGTTGGTTTGTTGAATTGCGGAGGTGAATATTTGCATATAAATATATATGATGGCCGGCGCGTTTCGTCATCAATATGTGATGTCATCAATATGTGATGTCATCAATATGTGATGTCATCAATATGTGATGTCTTGTAGTAGTTGCTGTGTGTAGAGATAATATAATGGTTGACTGTTGACTGTAGCAGCCACAGAAACAGGTGTGTGTTGTAATAGTTGTAAGAAAGCAACAATTAAAACAAAACGAAAAACCCGGGACAATCGTCTCACAATCAACCGTCGTTCCTGACGCCTCTCCGTTTATTCGCAAATCCCTTTTATCAATTCACCTGGACGCTATGCAAATTCCATGCACGGCACAGGCTATTTTTGCCGTTTATGTCGGCTGTATTGGCTCAGTCCATTACAGTAGTAATTAAAACAACACACATTTATCGCTCTGAGTTTTCATAATTTCTTTCCTAGTTTCATTTCTATATTTTCTTTACAGTGTAGAGTATAATTACACAGCATAATTGTAGAGCATTGCACTGTATTAGTTTTCCGGTCGCCCGTTCCGCATAAAGGCCAGAAAGTCTTGTGAAACGTCTACTTGCTTCCACACCAACACCCCAAGAGACCATCTCTAGCTTTACTATCTGCCACCTACTGTCACTTTCTGGCGCTTGTTTAGCTACGCCAGCCAATTCCTTGACACGTTAACTTAATTTCAAAGTGAAAATGGTATTTTTGTCTAATCTACTTATCCCCCGCTCAATCTTTCAACAATCAGACCATAAATACTTCAAAACAATCAAACACATGTTTATAGTCAAAAATGTTTGAAAACAATGATTACATAACTGAAGTTATGGACTCAGAAATTTTTAATTATGTGAATTAGGAGGTCTTATATAATAGAAATTTCCTCATTTTTTTTTGAATCGATAAACTTTCTGTTTTAAATCTCATTAATATTTTGTCAGTGCGAGAATTATGCAAAAGTAGACCTTACACAACTTAAGTTATGGGCTTAGTAAAGTTATTACTATAGTTTAAATCTCATTAAAATCAAAGGTAAACATTTTTAGTATGGGTTTTAGTCTTCCCCGGTGACTTACTTAAAAAATATAGTAGTAGGATTTCCTAGTAAGACAGCCTATATAAATTTGTATAAGTTTGTTGGTCTAAAAAGCAGACAAGCGAACATAATTTTCAATATATATATATATATATATATATATATATATATATATATATATATATATAGTACATGTATTGTATTAGTTTCTGTAAATGTAAATCCGTAGAAACTCAAGTGTTTATAAAAAGTGCTCAATACCAAGTAGAGCTGTTTATAAGTATACATTTTTATTTATACAAACATTATTGGTTACATATGTGCATACATGTTTCGGTTGCACTTTTCCAAAAAAGTCAACCTCATCAGACCAAGAATGTTTCGGGAATATATATATATATATATATATATATATATATATATATATATATATATATATATATATATATATATATATATAATGTGTGTGTGTTTAGGCAGCATTTTCTCATTTATACGAACATTGTCAACAATAACAGAATTCGTCTGTTTAATTATACCTATTTTATTTTTATACTTTTTTTATTTTTTCAATTTTTTTGATGGTCTTTTTTGTATTAAAATAAAAAAAAAATCCTCCATAGGTTTCACATTTTTTATTTTCACATTTTTGATTCTTCGTTGAATCATCATCAGGTGTCAAAAGCAAATGAACAAAAACGCTGGAAAAAGAAGAGAATTTTAAAAAGACGGTGGAGAAACGCGCATAGAACGTTTTTCGCATTGTTCCAGGAAGTCGTTGACGATTTAAATTCAGCAACGCTGGATGGCACCACAAAAAAAATCGCATTATGTTAAGCATTTAAAAATGTTACCACTTGTTTCATATGTGATGTTGTTAATTTTAGGTTGTTGTGTTTTTATGTAGATAGCTTCCAGTATTTTTAATTTAACAGAATTATCCAGCCCCAAAACTTCTCCATTCCACAAACGGTGGTAGTGTTTGAATTTAGTTTTAAAAAAAAGATGGCGAAGACTACGCAACGTTCGTGTCAATCGATAATAAATACTGTGACGATTTGAAATTAGCTGAACTTAGCGCGGATAACTTTAAATGTTTAATTTTCATGCAAGACTTGTACCAGGAAAAGACGCAAAAATCAGATGTAGGGTTCTAAACGAGTTAGAAAGTGAACCAAATTTAACGTTACAGAAATGAAGACTGACAGAGATTCATAAGTATTAAACAAGATTCGAAAGACATTTAAGAGTCGAGCATTGCGCACATAAGAAAGGTACGTCAGAAATTACATTTCAACTCTCTTTTTAAAAAAATTACAAAACTAAAAAAGGGATTATTTTCACGCTATTACAAACCGAAGCTAGGAGAATAAAAAAACAGGATAAATTACTGCTGTGGATACATCTATTGTGTAACGGATTGCCCATACCGTTTTAAAACCTGTCTAACTTGTAATAAAGTCGGACAGAAGAGTTCACATTGCAGAACGAATAAATGAAATAAAACTCGGGTTAAATCCACAAAAACGAACGAACATGGCAGCAGAATTATAAGAAAATATTTCTGAATAAAAATGTAAAATTACAATTAGATTCTGATTCGGACATGTCTATTATCAACATGCATACATGGAGAAGGTTGGATAAATTGACCATGCTACGAAACAACCAAATAGCCAGAACGGTGACTGGTGAAAAATTAAATTTTAGGGTGAAATTATTACCGACATTATTTAAACAGAACTACCAAAAAAGTACAAATGTTCGTATTAAAAAATACCAATAATTTATTTGGCACAGGCTTGATGCAGTGGTTCAACCTATGGGGGTTACCAACCAACATTCTTGGCCAGAAAATTAAAAAAAATCTGACGACTGAGTCAGAAAAACGAAAGAAGGAATTCGTTTCAACCATTAAAAATCTTATGAAATGGACTCAAAATAAATTATCGGCAAATAATAAAAGCGCACAAGGGCACAAAATTCACGCTGCAAATAGCTAACACTAAACTGAAATAAATTAAGTCGATTTATTTGGATAACCAGTTGAAGTTTAAAGAGAGTGAGTCACGGTTCCAGTGCGGGGATCGCTAAAGTTGCAACTCAAAGATGTCTTAGAAGAGCGAAAGACTATGAAAGGTGACTGGAATTTGAATGTCGAAGCAAACAAATCATTTTTCAGAGTTTAAAGATATACTCCAAAATCAGAAGTCTAGAATTAAAAAAACTGGAGGATATCAAATCTTATATTGATATCGGCATACAGTTCTCTCATAAGAGACACCTAAATCAAATTAGGGAACGACTATCGGAAGACACCGACAGCACTCCCCAGGAAAAAGTTAGAGTTACCAGATACGACACTTTTGAAATACAGCTACCTCAAGCAGCCTCAGAATAGAGGCAATCCAAAAAGGAAACGATACTATGGCTCCTGAGGAGGTAAGGCTTGGGAGTGGAGTGTTATGGTACCTTACCTATACGGACTACTTGAACTCTTCCACCCACCATAAATACCGGGGGCATCTGCTCCTCAGTGTTGCCACCAACCCCAGCCCGACCAGTCTCTCATTAACTTCGGTTGATTGAGGACGTTGGGATGGGGTAATATCAGTCGAGGATTCGTTCTTGACAATCAATCCGGCAGGAACTGGTCCATTTCGGTGGCCTTTTATCTGCCGGGCTGAGGTATACTGTCCTGGGTTGTCCTAGGAGGTGCACCCTCCCAGGCCGTGTCTCCCCTCTTTGGGGTGGAGTAAGTTTCTCGCTTGCTGCCTGAGGCGCCCTGACCGGGGAATGCCGATGGGGTTGCCCAGGCTATTTTTGCTAGGCCAGAGTGCTCGTTCTTTAGGGGCGCTGGCTTGACTCTTCCCGCACTTTCCGACCTTGTGTCACATATTCCTGCGGTGGGATGGAATTAAATACCTGGAACCGCACCAGTCACCAAGTAAATCAGCAAAAGTGTCGCCGGTTGCTTTGTTTCTGTTGCTTTACGTTTAAGTTTTGACACAAAATCTGCTTTCCGGTCTTTTTCAAAAGATAATCTGCCTTATATAAAAAACAGTAACATTATTTATGAATTTAAATGCAAGGGCGATGCTGTGTATATTAAGCAGACGAAATTGCGTTTAGAGACCCGAATAAACATCATATCAAATCCAAAATTAGACAGGGTAGACCTGGTTCCTTGTGCCATACCTTTTTCTCGGCTTTGGAATCGTCTATTGGCCAGCATTTAGCTGACAATGTATGCTGTGCCAATAAGTATACAATAGAGTGGTTCAAGGTCTTAACCCGGACGGATTCCACTTCTCATTTGCGAACACCACTTTGCAAGCAAAAATATTTCGTAAAGTCGTTGCTTCTCTTTGAGGAAAGTTAGTTGGCCAATTTTTTTTGGTCCCCTAAAAACTCTGCCTTTTAAACGTTTTTATTCGATTCGTTCAATAAAATTTTTTTAAACGCTTATTCTCATCGGCAGTTAATTCCCCCATTTTTGCTTTCTTGTGCGTTTTATTTTTTACATTTTTCCTGATGAGATGTGGGACGAAAGAATTCTCGAGACCAAATTTCCAGAGACTAAAATTATTCTTTTGTTTAAAACAATTTATAAATGTTGTACTTCCTAGCATTTATATATATATATATATATATATATATATATATATATATATATATATATATATATATATATATATATATATATATACACTTGAAAAAATACATTTATAAACTCGACTGTTTTTTTTTACACTTGATTCGTGCATGTCTACCCCCCTCCTTCCCTCTCGATCTGAATCAACAGACGCCCTCTCTTCCTCTTTCTTTTCCTTTATGTGTCTACCTTCCCACCACCTCTTCCCTAATTATTTGTTCCTCTTTCCACCTTATATTTTTATTTATTTATTTATTTATTTATTTATTTGCCCTGTTTGTTTCAGATTTTAGATTTTAGATTTTAGATTTTTTGTTTTTTGTTTTTAGATTTTTTAATTTTTAATTTTAATTTTTTAACGGCCTTAATTTTTGAAATGTTAAATTTCTTTTCTTCTTCTTCTCTTTCTCTATCCCATCCACTTCATTCTCTCCAAATATGATCTGAGGTTAAGATCGGATTCTAACTCTGCCTGATGAGATCTCAGTTTATAGTAACTGTTGATCGATAACATCGACATGCCAGTGTCGCAGATTTTGTACATGTCTGTGTAAATAAAACTATCATATATAACGCTCTATTTTGATATTGAGCACTTTTTATAAACCCGATTAAAATTCTCTGGATTACCACCCTGTGGATATTTTTCACCTGGATTATTACCATTATTATATATATATATATATATATATATATATATATATATATATATATATATATATATATATATATATATATAGTCATCCACATACAGCCTGTTTCGCTGTTGCACAGCTCATCAGTGCGGCTAGACCAGTTAGTGTCTCAAGCCGGGATCGAAACGCAACCGTCGAGCTGACAGTCGGCATGCTAACCCCTACGCCATCATGCGACACTGACTGAATGTAAGAGATATCTCAATGTAACGAAATGTAAACATTGCAAATGCCTGAGCTCGAAATTAGTTTTACCTAATGAGCATTGCCTTAAAGCTAAAGCTAAAGCTAAAGCTAAAGCTATATATATATATATATATATATATATATATATATATATTCCTTTTTCTCTTACTTTGATTTTTTATTTCAAAATTCTCCACTGAATATGAACTTTTGCCCACACACACCCAACTCCTTGGTTCTGACTCAATAAGTTTCAAATTGTTTTGAAAAATATGTCAAAACGCTGCTGCTGATTCTTCTCGGACGAAATCGTCTCCGGAAGGGCAGAAGTATCATTATTTGCAAACGGACAATATCACTGAAAGGGAAAGAAAGACAGAGGAAAATAACGTAACTCTTAATTCACCTACCTTTGTTTCAATTCAGCACATACTCAATTCTATTGACTCTAAGCTAAACATTCATTTGTTCCTTTTCCCCCGCCAAAAAAAAATGATATATAAAATTATTATTAATATTCATTTATTTATTTGTTTTTTTTTTCTCTTGCTTTGATGTTTTATTTCAAAATTTTCCACTAAACATGAACTTTTGCCCACAACTCCTTGGTTCTGTCTCTCTAAGTTTCAAATTGTTTTGGAAAATATAACAAAACGCCTCTCCTTAAAATATAGGAAGGGGGCGTAAATCTAACTTTGGGGAGGGGAGAGTCAAGAAATTTTATAATTAGTTTTTATTTTCTCACGCTTTATGTTCGCCTAAACAAATGCAGAGGAGAAAATGCATTGTGGATGCACTTTCAGTAGCACTGTAATTCTCGCTTCCTCTAATTTGCCACTCAGTTCTCATTTTCTATGAGTAATGTTTCTGACAAAGGGGAAATAAACGCTGTCCCCTGGAGCAGCAGTTTAGTATGAACAGTAAGTGGAGATGACTTGTGTAATTCTTTCTTTCAAATCTTGTTGCCATGTAACTAATTAGAGCACCGGAGGTGAACGTTTACCTGGGCTGATGTTATTCGCCTGATAGTCCAGAGATCCGAACCTGTAACTCCCAAGGAGGTTGTTCTATCAGCCGGTGTAAAATACAGTGACCGCGAAATTGTCATTTTGTGAATATAATTTGGACTATGCAGTTGTTTTAGGTTGGACCTCTCGATGTTAGTGGCAACTGCTACAGCTGTTCTTTCTTCAATTATTTACAAAGATAATCTTTTTTACCCATTCCTTAAACTCGAAACCATTTGCTCTAAACTCCTCTGCTGATCCCTTCTGCAAGATAAAAAGTCACAAATCAAAACAAAAGCATTAATCCCGACACCGCAATTTTCATGGAATCTGTGCTTACATCAGGGACACTTCCTATGAAGACTCTGATTTGTCATATATATGTTTCCGTGTTGCACTTATGCACAGCACCGCTTTCATCTTTGTTCTCTATCGTCCTCTCACCGATGGGGTTACTGTCATTGAGCAAATCTCTGAAAAAATTAACAAGATCATCGTTTTGCTAGCATTCATGTGTGTGTGACTTTAATGTTCACAATCTTGAATGGCTAGTCCACTCAAACAAAAAGGAAAGGAAAATTTTGTCACGATTTTTCCTTAGTTTATTATCTAACACAGATTGTTGCGTACCGGATGCTGACGAACATTTTGTAAGTCTTCTTTATCTTTTCGTGAGAACTTGTTCTGAACTGTACTCATCCACTGTTCTGTCTCCGTTGGAATCTCCTGATCACTCAGTTGTCTCCAAAACAAAATGCAGCAAAACCTCTGAAGTCCCTCTCTATCGCACAGTATCGATACTCAATGGCTGACTGAAACAGCCTCAGATCTTTCTTATCAGAAATTCCTCTGCATTCAATGTTTGAAAAGAATGTGTCCTATATCGCATTTGATTTAACTGATTGGTTAACCAGAGCTTTATACTCTCCAAGACATTCCAACAGAAACCAAACAGTCAGTCGTGGTACACTCCAGAATGTAACACAGCCATTTCTTATGTGAAACAGTGATTTCATCCGACGTATCTGCCCCCTTTATGGCGCACCAATATGCATCAGAGAGATCAGCCCCACGTAGAGAAAGGTGACGGTCTGGGAGATGTCAATTTCAACCAATTGACACGAAATAAGGATTGGGCGGATGTGAAACAGTGGTTTCAGCGACGGAGTCGGCACCCTAGGGTGCACTGGAATGCATCGGGGAGATCAGGCCCCATGTAGAAACAAGTGGAGATCTAAGAACTAGTACATATTTTCGACTGTCCAAACCTTAGCCGAGAAACGGCGCCAGCCTGGCGGAAGAGAGCGTGTAGGCTGTCTGTAGCAATTATCCAGATACAATGGATGAGTTTGACCAGCTGAACAATTTGGTCATAGGTCTTTTAGATACGATGGATGTCAACTCGTTGGGTGGTCGCGCGGCCCCCCCCCCCCGAGAAGAGAGGGAATAAGTCTTTTGGTCACTCCCCCCTCCCCCATGGTAGAGAGAGACGGAGAACGGGTCCTTTACGGTGACAGGAAAGAAAACAACCCAACGAGAGAGAGAGAGAGAGAGAGAGAGAGGGAGAGAGAGAGAGTATGAGTTGTACGCTTTTCGTCTTTGTTGTTGAGGCGAGAAGGCGACACAAGAGTTAGAACCGAGATCCCGGCCGAGCTGGTCGTGATTCCCTCGGATCCCGAGGGAGCCGTTGCCCCGGGCCCCACCATCGTTTTCCAACAGAGATTAACGTCTCAATTAATACCAACAGTCGTAAGAGTCCACACCCACCGTTTTGAGTAGACAAGTTATATCTCGATTAAGGATTTGCAGTCGTAAAGAGATTCACACACGCACACAGAGAGAAGGAAGACGGGGTAGTTAGAAAAAAAGCCATTATCGAAGAATAGACTTTGGGTTAAAGTTAAAAACCCACCGTTCATTTTTATTAAATAATTATTGTTATGAAAAGACCTAGCCGTTTGTCGAGTTATTCTATCGTCGGGTTGTCCTGCTAAGTAATCTTGCCTTCACAGAATCACGAAATCGTCATTCAGCAGACCCGGAGGAGATTCAACGCCACCACAGACGACATCACGAGCCAAGGAAAAGGTGTTCACAGTCAAGAAGGATTCCTGCGCCGAGACGGTTCTCATTACATTTTTGCGTTATAAATGGTGCCGCGACCTAGGATCATGGTACTGTGAGGAGTGCCTGGCAACCTCGGGAAAGGAAAGGGCAGAGCCAACCCACGGCAGAAAAAGAAAACAAAAAAAAAAAAACAATTTTTTTTGCCGGCAGAACACTTTGAAAAAAAAATAGACAAAAAAAAAAAACCCACGGCACAACGGATGATCTTTTTTTTTTACCGGCAGAGAGAAAGGTTTGACGGACATCGACACCCGTGTTTGAAAAAAAAAAAGAAAGATAGAAAAAGAAAAAGAAAAGAGAGAAACAGTTTAACGGGCATGTACACCCGTGGTTGAAAAAGAGAATAGAAAAAGAAAAAGGAAAAGAAAAGAGAGAAACAGTCTAACGAGCAGGTACACCCGTGTTTGAAAAAGAGAATAGAAAAAAGGAAAAGAAAAGAGAGAAACAGTTTAACGGGCATGTACACCCGTGGTTGAAAAAGAGAATAGAAAAAAAAAAGGAAAAGAAAAGAGAGAAACAGTTTAACGGTCATGTACACCCATGGTTGAAAAAGAGAATAGAAAAGAAAAAGGAAAAGAAAAGAGAGAAACAGTTTAACGGGCATGTACACCCGTGGTTGAAAAAGAGAATAGAAAAGAAAAAGGAAAAGAAAAGAGAGAAACAGTTTAACGGGCATGTACACCCGTGGTTGAAAAAGAGAATAGAAAAGAAAAAGGAAAAGAAAAGAGAGAAACAGTTTAACGGGCATGTACACCCGTGGTTGAGGAAAAAAGAGAAAGATAGAAAAAGAGATAGACTGAAAGAAAAAAACGTTTTTTTAGACTTTGAGATCGGTCTGGGATCGCGAACTTTTAGTCAATTGATTAGAAGGCCCGGACGAACTCGAAAGATAATAAACAACCAGCCCAGAAGCGGGAGACCATAGGGGCAGCAGAGAAGTGGGGTAAGTGACTCGTTGATTTCTCTTGTTCGCTTGCTCGGTTTTGTCGGTGTGTCGATTGTTGTCCAAACTTTGCACGCGGTTTGGGTAGTTCTGTTGTTGGGGTGGTAAGCTAGAACGCAAAGGGAATGGGTTCGGAGGAAGACCTAGTAAATAGTGTAACAGGTATGGGGAGAGAAGAGACCAGAAAGATAGAAAGGCCGATAGGAGGGATACGAATACCCCCCCACAAAGGGGATCCCGTCGGTTTAATGGAGTGGTTAGCAGTAATTCAGAAGAAGAGGGTGATTTATGGACTAGAAGATTTAGAGATGGTGCTGCTCGCTCTAGAGGGAGCGAGGGGCCCAGTGTCGAGATTCATTGAGGGGAGGTATGTAGAGAACCCGGGGATCACTTGGACGGAGCTCCGCGAGCAGCTAGTGAGGCAATACGCCAGCGAGCGAACCGCGATTGAGGCCGTACGCGAGTTGACCCGGCTAAGGTTAAGCAATGGCGAGGAAAGGCCTGGGAGAAGGAAAACGGTGGGGGCAGGGCGAGTCCGGGGCCCCGAATGGAGAGAGGGGGCGGAGAGGATTGGGAGGCAGACTCCGATCCTAGAAGGAAGGCATGGGACCTTCAAAATGAGTACGATAGGCCCGCACCGGCCAGACAGGTATCAGTCCGCTGGACCTGTAGAGGTGAGGGGCATAGAGCAGCAGAGTGTCCCACAAATTATGGGCGCCCACGCGGCTCGGTTAGACCGAACTGTACTAGGTGTGGTCGGTTCGGACATGAGAGTCGGTGGTGCACAGCAGCATAGATCGGAGGTGAGGAATTAGGATTCCGAACCTTAGTGTGCCACCTGACGCTAGGGTAAAGAAACAGGGAAGCGCCCAGAGGCCACCCCACAGAGTATAAAAAGTAGGGTGGCCCCCAGAATGATAAGCCTAGTGAAAGATAGCGAAATTAAATGGGAAGAAGACGGGCTTGGGTTTTGTTCGCCGGTTTATGAGAAACCGCAAGAAGCAATGAACCCCCCCGTAGAGAGAGATCGAATTAAACGCGACTGCTAGGTCGGTTGACGAGTCCAGCGAGTGGGAGGAGAGCGGCAAAATACCCCCCCACCCAGCTCCAGAAGAGACTGAGAGAAAATCGGTTAGCCAAAAAGGTAGAGGAATTACCTATGAAGTTACGGTAGAATGGGAAGAAGACGGGCTTGGGTTTTGTTCGCCGGTTTATGAGAAACCGCAAGAAGCAATGAACCCCCCCGTAGAGAGAGATCGAATTAAACGCGACTGCTGGGTCGGTTGACGAGTCCAGCGAGTGGGAGGAGAGCGGCAAAATACCCCCCTACCCAGCTCCAGAAGAGACTGAGAGAAAATCGGTTAGCCAAAAAGGTAGAGGAATTACCTATGAAGTTACGGTAGAATGGGAAGAAGACGGGCTTGGGTTTTGTTCGCCGGTTTATGAGAAACCGCAAGAAGCAATGAACCCCCCCGTAGAGAGAGATCGAATTAAACGCGACTGCTAGGTCGGTTGACGAGTCCAGCGAGTGGGAGGAGAGCGGCAAAATACCCCCCCACCCAGCTCCAGAAGAGACTGAGAGAAAATCGGTTAGCCAAAAAGGTAGAGGAATTACCTATGAAGTTACGGTAGAATGGGAAGAAGACGGGCTTGGGTTTTGTTCGCCGGTTTATGAGAAACCGCAAGAAGCAATGAACCCCCCCGTAGAGAGAGATCGAATTAAACGCGACTGCTGGGTCGGTTGACGAGTCCAGCGAGTGGGAGGAGAGCGGCAAAATACCCCCCTACCCAGCTCCAGAAGAGACTGAGAGAAAATCGGTTAGCCAAAAAGGTAGAGGAATTACCTATGAAGTTACGGTAGAATGGGAAGAAGACGGGCTTGGGTTTTGTTCGCCGGTTTATGAGAAACCGCAAGAAGCAATGAACCCCCCCGTAGAGAGAGATCGAATTAAACGCGACTGCTAGGTCGGTTGACGAGTCCAGCGAGTGGGAGGAGAGCGGCAAAATACCCCCCTGCCCAGCTCCAGAAGAGACTGAGAGAAAATCGGTTAGCCAAAAAGGTAGAGGAATTACCTATGAAGTTACGGTAGAGGGGAGCAGAACGCCCCACCACAGAATAGCAGGAAAGCCAAGCCAAAGATAGTCAAGGACCTGGGGGAGAGGCCGAGGTTGTGCTGTGTCGCATTCGTTGGCTCCACCGCGCGCAGGGAGGGCCCCCATGCGTGTGCGGTGCTGGTGGTTGTGGCGCGGACAGTTGTCTTGGATGCCCCCCCCCCCCGAGATAAACGGACATATAAGGATAGAAAGAGATGCATAACTGGGACCGATGGAGGGTCGTCGTGGTTAGATCCAAACGATCGATCACAAGTAGTAATATACCTGCAGCTGGATGGGCTGTTGCCGAACGACCAGGCAGATATATAGTGAGTTGTAAAAGCAAAAGAAAGTTGAAGTAATCGACAGATGTTCGAACCACCGTGAATATGACAGATTGTGGTGCGCCTTACGAAAGGGCACAGAAGTAATGATAAGCGAAGAGAAGGATATGAGATCCTATCTAAGATAGATAGTGTTGATACAGACGAAGCATAAGAAATCAGTGGCCCCCCGTTGCTGGGAGAGGCACTCGATGAGTAATTAGGGACAGTGTCGGGAAGCGATGAGAGAATGATCATGAAGAAATTGGAAGTTATAGGGAAGAACCAAAAGGGTTACTATCGCATGCAGCCAGAGAAGGCGCATCGATATCGAATGTCACCGGGCCGAAGTGAGCCAAGAAGGTGTTAGTCTGAGAGGATTGTTTTCCCAGAGAAGGGAACGGAAGAGAATCTGGCCGAGGTGGCCGACGCAATGATAGTGACGGTATGCGAACCAGACAGGTCCGTACCAAGAGAATTTCAGTTGTTGATACTGACGAGTGAGTGCACAGGTGCACAGTTGGATATGCAATCGCTAAGACACTTGTCGCCGAATATAATCATCTCGGCAGATTAAGGCCGAATTACCAAATCGTTTGAGATTACCGGTCGACCCCATCGAACAGTTATGAAAGTATTATAATGTGTTAAAATGCGTTGCATAGCTTTAAAAGGATTGGAGGGTTCGATTAACCCCGTCAGGAAGGGAAAATTCACGTTAAAAGGTAGAACTAGACACGAGCACGATAGGGCTTGGTCGATGTTAGTGAGAATTGTGCACATAAATAATAGGGTTAGCTTTTGCAGAAAAGACAAAGGGCGCGAGAAAGATATAGGGAGAAATTGGACGGCGCGAGCGCACCGACGGCCGAGTGCATGAGCGAGGAAGGGTTACCCTTGAGTACACTTCACCCAGATCGCGAGCGGGAGCAGGAATCGCTGCCCTGTCGGAGATCCAGGTGGATGACCAGTGAAGAAGTAGAGATTGATTCCGAGGAGAGGGTGATGGTGACGTAATTTGTAAGGGGCGTTGCGAGTTCCAATCTGTATTAACAAACTTTTAATTGCATGCATAATAATTCATTTTGTCACCTACCCACCTCCCAACACAGAAACAACAAAATGCATACGCACATACACACATACATACGTAGTCCTGATGTTTTAATAGACTGGAAAGAGAAAAAGAAGGACAGACCAAAAGAAAACAGAACAGAAAAAGAAAACTTTTTGTTCCATTTTTTAGCTACAGTTTTTTCTTAATTTTTGATTATTATTGTTTTGATTGTATTATCCGTTGTTCTCTCTGTGTGTGGGGAAAGGTAACGGTCTGGGAGATGTCAATTGCAACCAAGTGACACGAAATAAGGGCGGACGGATGTGAAACAGTGATTTCATCCGACGTATCTGCCCCCTTTATGGCGCACCAATATGCATCAGAGAGATCAGCCCCACGTAGAGAAAGGTGACGGTCTGGGAGATGTCAATTTCAACCAATTGACACGAAATAAGGATTGGGCGGATGTGAAACAGTGGTTTCAGCGACGGAGTCGGCACCCTAGGGTGCACTGGAATGCATCGGGGAGATCAGGCCCCATGTAGAAACAAGTGGAGATCTAAGAACTAGTACATATTTTCGACTGTCCAAACCTTAGCCGAGAAACGGCGCCAGCCTGGCGGAAGAGAGCGTGTAGGCTGTCTGTAGCAATTATCCAGATACAATGGATGAGTTTGACCAGCTGAACAATTTGGTCATAGGTCTTTTAGATACGATGGATGTCAACTCGTTGGGTGGTCGCGCGCCCCCCCCCCCCCCCCCGAGAAGAGAGGGAATAAGTCTTTTGGTCACTCCCCCCTCCCCCATGGTAGAGAGAGAGGGAGAACGGGTCCTTTACGGTGACAGGAAAGAAAACAACCCAACGAGAGAGAGAGAGAGAGAGAGAGAGAGAGGGGGAGAGAGAGAGAGAGTATGAGTTGTACGCTTTTCGTCTTTGTTGTTGAGGCGAGAAGGCGACACAAGAGTTAGAACCGAGATCCCGGCCGAGCTGGTCGTGATTCCCTCGGATCCTGAGGGAGCCGTTGCCCCGGGCCCCACCATCGTTTTCCAACAGAGATTAACGTCTCAATTAATACCAACAGTCGTAAGAGTCCACACCCACCGTTTTGAGTAGACAAGTTATATCTCGATTAAGGATTTGCAGTCGTAAAGAGATTCACACACGCACACAGAGAGAAGGAAGACGGGGTAGTTAGAAAAAAAGCCATTATCGAAGAATAGACTTTGGGTTAAAGTTAAAAACCCACCGTTCATTTTTATTAAATAATTATTGTTATGAAAAGACCTAGCCGTTTGTCGAGTTATTCTATCGTCGGGTTGTCCTGCTAAGTAATCTTGCCTTCACAGAATCACGAAATCGTCATTCAGCAGACCCAGAGGAGATTCAACGCCACCACAGACGACATCACGAGCCAAGGAAAAGGTGTTCACAGTCAAGAAGGATTCCTGCGCCGAGACGGTTCTCATTACATTTTTCCGTTATACTTACAGAAACCACTATTTCAATTGAAACCAAATCCCTATTAGGACTGCCAGCAACCACTGCAAAAGGGTTATAAAAGATGCGAGAAAATCATATGCCCAATCGGTTAAATCTAGAGTGTCTGAACAGAGGCTTGGTTCACACAAGTTTGGGCGAATAACAAACAAGGTTCTGAACGGATGCGTGACCTCTATTCCAACCATCATCAATGGACCAGAGGTGGTTTCGTTAGCATCTGATAGAGCCAAACTTTTTGCAACGAACTTTGTACAAAATTCCACCCTTTGCGATCGCCACCTGAATTTCCCCCATGACTGAAAACACTCTTAGCGGCATCCATATATCTGTCCGGGATGTTGCGAAACTTGATACCAGCAAAGCAACTTGTCCTCACAACATTCCAATCATAGGACCTAAAAGACTGCAACCGGAACTAGCTCCCATTCTAACAAAGCTGTTCAAATGTTGCTTAAAGGATAAATGCTTCCCAACACCTTGGAAAACTTTGTCAGTCTGCCCAGTTTTTAAAAATACTGGAGATTGGTCTTCTGCATCTCAGTACAGACCAATCAGTCTCCTGTGCATCATGAGTAAGTTGTTTTAATCTGTGATAAGTCAATCGCCTCAGCAGAAACAGTCTAAAAAGTTACAATCAAGATGGATTTCGTTATGTCAAGATCAACAACGGATGTGCTTCGTGGGGGCTTCGCTGCTAGAGAAATAACTCTCGACATATCAAAGACCTTTGATAGGGTTCGGCAGAAAGATCTACTTCACAAGCTTGCTAGCTATGGGTTATCTGGAAAAGTCCTCTCAACCATCAAATCCTTTCTCTCTGATAGGTTCATAAATGTAGGCGTTGATGGGCAGAAGTTTCAAACACATAGTATCAATGCCGGCGTGCCTTAAGGATCCATTCTGGGCTCAACTCTTTTCATGATTTTCATCAATGATCTCCCTAAACACATTCTAAGATCATTCGTCGACATTTATTCTGATGATACAACCATCTATGGCAACACTTTGAAGAGCATTAATCTTTCTGATTCTTTCTCTTCCCACCTGGAGCAGCACGTGGTGCAATAGAGAAAAATGTGGCTGGTTGCTTTTAGTGCATCTAAAACCAACCTTCTCTCCTTTCACCACCAACACTCGGATCCTCACTTTGCCCCAATTGAAATGAATGCCTCTCTCTTAGAGGAAGCCTCATACTTTGATAAGCTTCTGGGACTGATCTTCACTTCAGACTTGAAATGGAAGACTTACATCCAATCCGTTGCTAACATCGCTGGTAAAATAGTTGGATCATTCTATCGCTCCAGAAAGTATCTCACACCTGACGCAATCCTCTACCTGTATAAGAACCAGATACGTCCTAAGATGGAGTACTATTGCTACATCTGGGGAGATTCCGCTTAGAGCACCCTTTCATGCCTTGACAAAGTACATAATCAACTTCTAAATCTAGTGAGGGATGTCCTCTTCTCCTCCTTACAGCCACTTTCTCACAGAAGAGATTTTGCTAGTCTTTCTCTGCTCTATCATAATTTTCATGGTAGGTGTTCGACTGAGCTCTAATCTATTGCCCCCCCCCCTCCGTAAAACATTCACAACAAAAACTCATCTAGCTACAACCACTGTCAATAATTTCCCTTTCTTCCTCTGTGTACCTAAAACTAAACAGAGCTTCCATGAGCTGAGTTTCTTTCCTATAACTACCCGTCTGTGGAACACATTAGGACGGGGCTGCTTCCCAGCTGAGTACAACATAGTCGTTTTTAAGTCCAATGTAAACAAATTCTTGTTGAACCGTCCTCTTAAATAATCAAATTCTGCCCAATTTCAACAATTGTTTCCAATCATCACCGTCCATCTGACTAACTCATTAACTGTTACCCTCGAGTGGCCTTTGGGCTTTGATAAGTGGTGACTTTCTAGTAATATATATATATATATATATATATATATATATATATATAACAGTCGTGTGCATATCATTTCTTTTACATCTAAATTCATGCAGCAAATAACGATGAATCTTGGACAACCTTACATGTTCCAAATCTTTTGCTTATTATTGATATACTCATTCATCTTTTCCTTTATTTTCAAAAATGGAATTACAGACTACACCATTTTCTTCAATTCTCATCAAATATAGATTCTTAATGCTATTTTTTCTTTCGTAATAAAAGCAACATCATTTGTCGTGCTTTTCACCTGTCTGTCCCCTCTCCTTATTTTCTATCCGTATGTTCCCTCTCCATATTTTATCATCTGTCTGTCCCCTCCCCTTATTTTTCATCTGTCTGTCCCCTCTCCTTATTTTTCATCTGTCTGTCCCTTCTCTTTATTTTTCATCTGTCTGTCCCCTCTTCATATTTTTAATCTGTCTGTCCCTTCTCTTTATTTTTCATCCCTAAAAAATATGGAGAGGGGACCCTCTCCATATTTTGTATCTGTATTTCCCCTCTTCTTTTTCCACTTGTCTGTCTCTTCTCCTTATTTTTCATCCGTCTGTCCCCTCTCAATTTTCTCATCTATATGTCCCCGTCTCCATATTTTATCATCTGTATATCCCTAATATATATATATATATATATATATATATATATATATATATATATATATATATATATATATATATATACGTGTGTATTTAGGCAGCATTTTTTCATTAAGGCATGTGTTATTGAAGACGACAGAAATCTTCTGTTCAGTGATTCTTTTTTTTATTTTTTCCATTCGTCGAATGATCTTTTTGACGTGTAGATGGAATGAATTGATGAAGGATCCATGTGTTTGACTAACGTTTTCAATTCTCTCCGGAATCATTTTCAGGTCTTTAATGGCAAACATGAATACAAAGCGAGTGAAAGAATAGAATTTCTTAAAAAATACGCCGGCAAACCGTTCGCGTAAAATACGGACGTCTACATTTTAAAATGTGACGATTGAAACAGTTCTTCGTTTATTTATTAATTTGATTTATTATTCTTCTTATTATTTTTAATTTAAAATAGTGGCTGATTTAATTTTGTCTCGTCTAATAATTATGGAGAAGGAAAATGGAGGAGATAGGCAGTAAGTAATTTTAATAAGATGTCCCTATTTTTTTAATAAATATATATATATACACACACACACACATATATATATATATATATATATATATATATATATATATATATATTGATTTTATTCAATTTATTTGCGACAAAACAAGTTTTGTTTCATTGGTGCAAATAGCGACCAACTCATCGGGCTGGCAAAGGAATTCAAATGGCATAAATTTTAACCTCACTTTAACGGGAGATTGAAAATTGAAAATACATTGGAGGGGGAGGGGGACAGAGTTGGGGCTTTGTCTATAACGGTGACATGGGACATGAGAGGGGAGGGGGGAGGACCCCAACAAGTCGTGTTTCAAATTATTACGTGGGAGGTTTTTCACGTGTCTGTGCTGTGATGATCTTAATTTCGGCCGGGGTGGGAGGAAGGGAGATGGAGCGACGGCCAGAGTGAGTTAAATTTAAAATGAGAATAAAATTATGGTTATAACCGTCATTCCTATTTTATTTTAATTCTAATAAGTAATTATCATGTGGATAAAAATGTTTGATAATTTTAATTTAGGGTATTAATTGCTACTTTTGCATTTTATTTATTTTATTTTAATGTTTTGTTTATTATTTGTAGTGAATTTTGTTGTGATTATATTTTTTTAAATTGTGATTATATTATACCGAGATCAATACTAGTGGAATCATTTTATAAGAGAAGTTTTCTGGTGTTACCAGTTTTATCATTAACAAAACCGATTATGACAATGATAACGCCTGCCAATCATACCTACGATAGTCGCAGTGATAACAGCCTTAATAAAAGCCTTAATAAAAATAAAAATAAAAATAAAGATAAATATAAATAAAATTAGAATAAAAATAGAAATAACAAGTTTGTAAGAATATTAATGATAATAACAATAATAATAATAACAATAATAATAATAATAATAATAATAATAATAATAATAATAATAATAATAATAATAATAATGATAAATATCACCATCATTACCATCTTGCTACTTGTGAAGTCATTGGGCGAAATAAGTCGACAAGTGATGGTAGGCTAAAAAAAAAAATATATATATTTTGCTCTGAATTTTCATTGAGCATTCTCATAAACCCGGTTTCAAATTCCTTCGGATTCATACCCCCTGGATATTTGTAACAAGTTAATTATATATATATATATATATATATATATATATATATATATATATATATATATATATATATATATATATATATATATATATTGAGAAAAATATAGATATATATAATCATACATCAAAAACACAAATGAAATGAAAAGGGAAAATAAATGAATATTATTACGTAATTAAAAAGAAGTTATGAGTTATAAGTATGAGTTAAAAATATATAATATAAACTAAAATAGAATTTATGAGTTATAAACCATAAGATATGAGTTATAAGCATAAATTACAAATTAAAAATTTCTCGACGGTCGGCAAGCGAACTCTGATCACAAATCGCCACTGATTCGCAGGCAAGAGACTTACCCGTTGGCCAACACAAATTAGCTTGGAAGTTAGGAGGAATTTAACTTTGTAAATGCAAAGTCGGCGGGTATTTACAGCAAGCAGCGAAGAGTGATCAACAACAACAAACTGTGTTGTATATATATAGATATATATATATATATATATATATATATATATATATATATATATATATATATATATATATATGAGCTAAGGACTTAAGAATACTTTGCTTGAACTTTGAATTCTAATAAAATTTGATTGACACCTTATTTTATTACCTCATTTTATATTATAATATATATATATATATATATATATATATATATATATATTAATACGATAGCGTGTGTGTTCGTGTGTCACGCTTCCGACAAAAGCTCTGCGCATGCGTGCCGCACCTAGATTTTGAAAAACATTCAATTTGTGTAATTTTCGAAATATTTTCAGGTATTTCTCTTTGGCGCAACGGTTAGCGACGTAGTATTTTTGACTTCGGCCCGACTGGTTTATAGTTCGATCCCAACCAACCTCTAAGATTTTTTTTCTACATTTCGAGGGGAACGGGAAGAAATAATACATTTTTTTTATCACCTGGTTAAAAAGTCATTTTTTGTGTTGCTTAAAACTTAACACTATTTTTTGTTTTTTATTTTGGCGTTTTTAAGGGCATTGTCTATTTAATTACGTTAACTGCTTAACAAGTAGGGTATCATTGGTATTAAAACGTGAAAACCATTTATTTCCTTTCTTTTGGTTGTAGAGAAGGCCATTATTATTTTTTATTTATTTTTTTTTTTCGAACGAATGGCATATCGACCTTTTTTAGTAGATATGCACAGTGTCCACCGTACACAAGTTACTAAAAAATTATTTCACTCTTATCCAGAAGGCAAGGCAATAAAGCAAGCGTAACTTACTAACAAATAGAGGGTGCTTTGTTACATTAGGACCCGCGCTAACTTTGACTCCGTCGTTAGAGTTAGGGTCAGTGGGTTAGGGTTAGGGTTAGCTATAAAGTTTAGGGTCATTGGGGGTTAGGGTCAGGGTCAAAGTTAGCCCGGTCCCAATGTTACAGAGTACCAAATAGAGATGTAAAAATAAGACAAGGTCAATGATATTATATAGTTAACATCTGAGAAATTTTTTTTTTATTTCAAATATTTATTTAGTTATTTTGTCAAATTCGTCAATCATAAATGACGTTCGCTTATTTAAAGTGAGGTGGTCGCTAATTTCAGACTATAAAAGGCTAAAGTGTCCGATTGTTCATTTTTTAAAATAAATATACAAGTCAAATCTTATCATATGTATAGGTTAGGAACAAGATAATTAGTACTGAAAACATCATTTCGTGTAATTTACACGGGTTCCGCTAGTATATATATATAGTGATTGTTTATATTCCAATGACCAAAAAATTCAGTCTTTAATCAAATCATTTATTTTAATTTTTATTTTAATTGTGGATGTGGTCTTACAATTGTTTCTCAATGAGTAAAATGTGGCCATCAACTGCATTCATCTAAGACCGAAATGAAAAGTATATATAAAGTGCCACATCAAGCACAGAGTTTGTGGAGAAAAAGCAAAAACAAACAAAAAATATATATATATATATTTACTAGCAAAACCTACCGCACTCCGGGTAGCAATTAATTGGGAGGAAGCATTAATTAAAGAAAAGGGTTTTTTACTCAGAGAATTCCATAATTTTAATAAACTTCGGTAAATTTGTAGATTAACATCCTCAGCTAAATTATCTCCCCCCCCCCCCTCTTAAAAATGAGATTGTTTTTAGGGTAATTCTGGATTGTTACGCCAGTTAATATGTTTTTAACACTAACCCTAAGTTTGACTGGCAAGGTTAAAAACCACACACAATCGCCACAAAAAGGTCCCTCCACTCCCCAGGAAAAAGATAACGCACAGAATTCATCTTCAATGGCAAAAAATGATAAACTGCCATAAAACCCTAGAATGGCATGAAAATAGAGGATTATTTTACGTTAAATTTATATGCTAAACTGATCCCCCATTCTAAATTCTGAATTATTTTTTTGTTGTTTCTCTTTCGGCCAGGGTTTTCAGGGTATTCACACGTAATCGCCTGAAAAAGTAGAATCTCATTTTATCGAGGGTGGGGCGGGGTGGGGTGGGGTGGGGTGTGGGTGTTAATCTTCAAAAATATCAAAACTTTCAATATTTTTATTTATGCCATAAAAATAAGATATTTAATTAGTTAGATCATTTTAAAGTTATTTATTTCATTTTCACCGGAAAGGTAAGCGCAACTAAAATCAGTTGCTTAAAATTAAAATAAAAAATGGACGTATAGTAACAAAAAATTATAAGATTTAAAAAAATTAAATATGGGTAAATTTGCAGATTAACACCCTCTATTAATACCCCACCACCCCGAACAGAAAATGACATTCTGCTTTTTTAGGGGATTACATGTTAACACTATGGAAAATGGAAAGAAAGAAAAACAGATATTTTAGAAATTAGAGTGAGGGACCAGTTGTATATATATTTAACATAAAATGTTCCTACATTTCCGGGCCATTGTATCTTTTACGGAAGTTTAAAATTTTTTACTACTAACCCTAAGTCCGAGTGGCAGCGTCATAAAACCACACGTAATCTCCTTAAAAAGTAGCGACCCCCTCCCCCAAAAAATGCAGCAGATTTAACTCCCATAACAAAAAATAATTTAGTTAACTGCCCTTAAACTGGCGCGAAAAATTGAATTTATATACGAAAATTTTCCCCATTTTAAATTATAAAATTATTTTTTTTTTCTTTTCTTCTTTCCATCAAGTTAAAAAAGGTCGAAAAAATTGGGGGTGGGGAGGATGTTAATCTACAATCATACCAAAATATGAATCTCTATTTTTTTTCGTAATCTGGACAGATCACAGTGCTGCTAAACTTTTGTTTTTATTTGTCGATGAGAATACTGAAAAGGTCTTTCTAAACATTAAAAAATAAGTTTGTTGTTAAAATTTATAAATTAGGCATTAACTTAATTAATAAAAAAAGTTATTTATTTTTCACTGAAAATGTAAAAACTGCAAAAAAGGGGAATAGAAAGGGATAGAGAGAGAGCGAGCAAGACAACCACACTCTTCCTCCCACCCCCCCTTCTCGCTTCTGCCTCGCTTGTAGCAAGCTACAACCTTCGTTAAAGTTGTCAGCGAGCGCATGGAGTTAAAACTTAAGGTGTTTTTGTTAATTTTCCGATATATTTATTAAATACTTTTGATTAATTACTGTTAATATAGACGAAACTATTGCATATAGATAGCAAACATAAGCCAATGCAATTCCAAATTAATAATACTAAACATTAATTAATGATGATTGCTTTTAAATTAGTCAAAAGGTTCTCTCTTAATCTTTTATCTTCACTATATATACAGAATATCAAGAATTTATGTTGTATTATTGATTGATACACGCCATAAACTGGTATCGTCTTGGCCTTCGGGGCTTGATTTACGCCGGTCTATGGGTCTGTCCTGTGCAGTTCTAGGAGGTCCACCCTCCCAGGCTTTGCATCCCCTCTTTGGGGAGGAGTAAGTTTATTGCTTACTGTCTGAGGCGCCCCTATGCCGACGGGGCTGCCCAGGCAATTTTTAATGGCCAGAGTGCTCACCTTCTCGGGCGCTGGCTTTTCAAGTCCCACTTTCCCGACCCGAGCTTGGGTCACATCTTACTTGTGGGAGTAAGATAAAACTGGCCTTGTGCCTAACCTCCTGGGGAGGTAAATAAAGTATTATTGATTTAAATAACAGTAACCTGTTTTGATTATAATATAGGAGTGATAAATGAAAAAACATTTCGCATTTATTCATTTAGATATATATATATATATATATATATATACTCTTCATAAACTGGACATTTCTGGAAAATTTATAATAGTGTGATGAATAATAGGCGATCAACAATCTCCTCGCTATCAAACCACCATGAAGTCGCCTGCACGGCATCTGATAAGGCTGAACTGCTTGCCCAACGGTTCGCATTGGACTCCACAAATCAAACCCTTCAAAACTTTCTGCTGCTGACTGAAGCCTCACTCCCCAAGTCCTAGATATCATAAAAAGCCTTGACACCTCTAAAGCGTGTGGGCCTGATCTTATTCCTTCTATAGTCTGAAAGAAATGATTTGCTGAGCTGGCCCCTGTCTTCTCCAAACTCTACAACAAATGCCTTGCCGAATCTTGCTTCAGATGACAGATGGAAAATTGCCTCTTTAGTACCAGTTTCCTCACGCTCTTCACTAAAGTCTTTGAATCACTAATCAATCTAGTGATAGTCCACCACCTCATTAAAGCTAAACTTCTTTCTGACCAACAGTATGGATTTAGGCAGCCCGTTCTACTGCTGATATCCTAACAGTCATCTCGGAACACATATATCATACATTGGATAAAGCTGGTGAAGATAGGATGGTAGCGCTTGATATATCCAAGGCTTTTGGCAGGGTTTGGCATGATGCTCTTCCCATGAAAATTAAGTTGTATGGTATTACTGGACAGTTAGTTAGTACAATCAGATCCTTTTTAGCCGGAAGTAAGATCCAGGTTGTCGTTGATTGTCCTACATCTAAACAACATGAAATTAATGCGGATGTGGCTAATGGGTTTATAAACGACTTCTCTGATGAAACTGTGTCCGAGATTGATATATTTGCTTATGACACCACGTTCTATACCCGACGTGTAGGAAAAACGAACACATATTTGTTATTAATGGTAAACGTCTGTTGTAAATGTGCAAAGCGATTTGCAACTGAGCGAAAGAAGCAAGGGTGTTGGAAATCTGAGGGCACTTATTGTCACTCGGACTCCAGAGAACATCACCTGTTTTTCCAGTGAGTGATCATTGGTAATGACTCATGTGAGAACTCGTTGTGAGTAAATTATTACAGTTGTTTCTTCATGTCCCATATCCTGTTTGGCTCTCGGCCAAGCTCGATTGATTTACTGAGTTTTTTGCCCTGCGATTCACTATTTGGCAGGTCAGTTTCTTCTTGTCGACTATTATCACATCCAGTTTCTTGCTTAGATGAGTTTGTCCGTTTCTATTTCCATGTTTTTCAGTTTATGCTTTTCATTTTACAGTACTGGCTGCAGTTTGGTGCCCGTAACATTCACCTGCATGTTCAAAGTGTCCAGTTGATTCAGAGTTATGACAGGAGTATACAGGGTTCCACATTCATTTCCTGGAAACGCCGGAGGTGGCCCAAGGGGTGGGGGGATGGGGGTAAAGAATATAAATTTATCGAAAATTATTCCAATAACTGTCACTTTAATTAGATTTCTTCCCACCAAATCTATGCAAAGTACATCCTCCCCCCTCCCCCTCCCCCTCCCCCACCTCCAAATAAAAAATTGAATTTTATAAAATGCAAAAAATTAGAATAAAAAATAAAAAGATTAATATGGTATTGCAGGCTGGGTGCAGGATGACATAGGCTTCTTTATTCACTCCCGAACAACGCCGGGTTTCCTGCTGTTGTCTGTATACAGTTAATAGATAATTTGATTTCATGTCTTATTCTGATTTTCTTTTATTAGAGATTTCATCTGACGTGCATGCAGTCGAACGTCCATTGAATGAAAGTGGTCATCCAAGAGCAATTATAGTAAGTGTCCTCTTGGTTAGCCTCCATTTAATATGGCTGCATGGATGGTCAGGACAATTAATTATGGCGTGTGTCCTTTTGCTTCGTCCCCTGTGAATATTACTGTCTACCAATGTTTGAAACATGATTCGTTCTCTATGATTTTTAGATTTGCTCCAATCTAAATAGATTTGCTCCAATCCGAAAATAATTATCAAATCTATAGAATGGCTCGTGTTATTTGGATTATTCGGACTACTGTTCTATATCTTCAGTGTTATTCTCACAACGTTTCGGCCGATGTAACCTCCAACCTTCTTCAGGTGTATCTTGTCGAAGTCGGGAATCTTTCTGTCACACTCGGGAATCCGCAAGGAACCACGGATAAAGTACTAAGTAAAATTCAGTTCTAACTGACACTATCCTGGTGGTTGTAGGTTCAATCCTCAGTGTGGGCGATACTAAGAATATAATTGCGAAATTATTTAAGACTTCTACCCGGTCATGGCTGATGGAACGAGAGCATGCTACCCCCATAGATTAAATAAAGGGTTCCGTTCTAAATTCTGTACAGATTCCCAACTTCGATAGAAAGATTTCCGAGTTCGACAAGATACACCTGAAGATAGTCGAAGGTTACATCAGCAGAAACGTTGTGAGAATAACACTCAAGAACAGTAGTCTGAATAATACAAATAATACAAATTATCAATCCTCATCTAAAAAAATGTCAGAAACTATAGAATGGCCTTGCACCATACTCGTGTGATCCAAATGACAGATTTTCAAAAACTGCTAATAAAAAAAGACTTATATTTTAGGGCTTTTTTATATTTTAAGGTCCCAGAGTAACCATAACTCTTGTTTGTCTATTTAATAAAGGGGACCAACTGGGAAATAACCTTTTCTCACCTCATTCCCGAAATTTAATTTACAAAAGAATACTCAGAATAAACAAACCTGCATATCGTAATTTAATGTCCAAAAAATATTGTTAATCTTGTATATAAAGTAAAGTGAGATTTTCCCTATTTCAATGACTGATATAGCTTTTCATTCAAATGCTGTATACACAAATCTGTTTCGGCATCGATAATGTTGGGATTAAAATAATCCTGAAATAAAGTTCAATTCTCCCACGTGAGAATGGGGTAACCATGTGCAGATAAAATCATCAAAGATAGATATAGGACGGAAGTCTAAAGAAGGAACACAAAACACAAGGGTGTAATTTCATATCAATTTAGTAAGAAAGAGAAAGTTGGATTTAGTAAGAAAGAGAAAGTTGGATTGAGTATTTACAGTTTCAAAAAGTTCATTTAGGCATTGGTAAATTATAGAGAGGATGGAAGAGAGGATGGTGTGCGAAAACGTGGTTCGCGTGAACTTATCTGTTTTAGAGTTCTGGTAACGGCGGGAGGTCATTCTCTGTGATGCCGTCGTGGGCTGTATCACTGAGAAGACCGCCCGATGTGTTGTTGACTGGAGTGGAGTCGTTGAAAAAGAGAAGGGGAAACCGTATGCAAGGGTTTTTAAGGGCTGGCTCACGTGACATCTATACTAAAAAGGGGGTGCAATGCCTGACAGCCAATCCGTGAGGCCCTTAAGGGACATGGCAACAGCCAATCAGTGAGGGGGGCTTTAACAAATTCCAACAATAAGGCCAATTAATTATCAGTTTGTTTTGTTTACTTTCATCGATTTTTACAATTAATCCTGTTCAACAATTTCTCTTAAGATAGTCGTCCATACGGGAAGTCGGAGGAATGTTTATTCTCACACTCAGATCTACTACAACTACCACCCACGTTCACTCGGACGTCTTCTTTAGAGAACGCATATGTTCATAACATCGTTTCTTATTTCTTATTTCCTTCTTGGTATTTTATGTTAATACTGCACGCCTGTTCTGTGCAGTTCTAGGAGGTCCACCCTCCCAGGCTTTGCCTCCCCTCTTTGGGGAGGAGTAAGTTTATTGCTTACTGTCTGAGGCGCCCCTACCGGGGAATGCCGACGGGGCTACCCAGGCAATTTTTAAATGGTCATAGTGCTCACCTCTCGAGCGCTGGCTTTTCAAACCCCACTTTCGCGACCCGATCTTGGGTCACATCTTACTTGTGGGTACTCAGATAAAACTGGCCTTGTGCCTAACTCCTGGGGAGGAGTAAATAAAACCTACTTCTCATTAATTAGTAAACAAATAAATTGAATTAAATGAAATAATAATTTTTTAATAATTCTTACCTGTAATTTTTTATTTATCTCCTCTCCAGGAGGTTAGACACAAGGTCAGGTGTGGGTTCTAATAAAAGTATTTCTGTAGAACGAACTGGATTCGAAGCCGGCACATCCAGATCCTCAGTCCATGCCATTAACATTAACTACTTAGCCCCCATAATAATATTGTAAAGTAAATTTGGTGCTTCTGCAGAGACGGGGGCCACTGTTTCGATCGATGGCGGCGGAAACTGCCGACTCCTCTTCGGGGGAAATCGTGCGAAAACGTGAGTGACAGAAAGAAATTTGATTTTGGAAGATAACTGTTGAATTGACAATTGAGGATAAGTTAAAATTATGAACATTTATTTATTGAAACAAATTAAACATTATGTACAGCAAATAAATAAATAAAACTTTGATAAACATTTGAAATTTAACAAAAAACGAATAAACTTTATGTACATCAAATAAATAGCAAACTTTTTATTGAAATAAAAAAAAACGTAATAAGTAAAACTAAGTAAAACTTTGATTTGAAAAAAAAAAAAGAGTAAACAATTGACTGAACGATAAATGTGGAAAAAAAACAAGTTTTTTTACAGGGTATTGACTAAATGATAAATGTGGAGGAAAAAAGGGTGCTTGTGCTGATGGTGTCCGGACCGAAAATAAATAATGAAGACATAATTGTAGTATGTATGTGACCGGGATGGAACAAAGATATCATACACCAAAAGTTACGAAAATTGATCAAGTAGTTTTTTTTTATCACAAAAACAAAAATTGTTTTTTTTTTGTTTCGATGTTCGATTTTCAAGACGCATCAACGCTAAACAACGGAGATAAAAGGGCCAAAACTTGTGGATTTGGCCTTTTTAAAGCATTCTTGACTTTTACCTATATTTTTTGGGAGAGTTACTCTAAGGGGCCATAACAAATCTTCTACTGTTCGTAGTGAAACTGCTCAAAATAGCCAAATCCACAAAATTTGGCGTTTTTTTGGCGTTTTTTTGGCGGGTTTTTCTAAAGCTCGGTTGCCTGCCCTTAGTTGCAGCCCTTTGACGTATGGTGGCGTATGTGTAATTGCCAAGATGGCGTCTCGAACAACAAGAATCGTAAAATGTGTTTTTTCTGTGATTAAAAAAAAAATACTTGATCAATTTTCGTAATTTTTGGTTTCCGATATCTTTGTTCCATCCCGGTCACATACACAATGCAGATATGTCTTTATTAATGCAGGTTATGTTTTTATTATTTATTTTCGGTCCGGACGCCATCAGCACAAGCACCGAAAAAAGTTTTAAACCGGGTACAATTTTGTGATCAGTTCAAAAATACTTCCAACTGAAATTAAATTATGCGCTTGCAAAAAATCAACAATTTTGCAATTATCCCCGAGTAAATGCAAGAACTCTTCAAAATTTAATCGGTTTACGTCCATTTCGTGAAAAAGTAATTAACCCAATATTAGTTATCTCCCCCAAAATCAAATTTCTTTCCGTCGATCACGATTTCTCCCGAAGAGGAGTCGGCAGTTTCCGCCCCCGTCTCTGCAGAAGCACCGTAAATTTCGGGAATGAGGTAAGAAAAAAGTTATTTCTCAGTTTTCTCCCTTTATTAACTAGTCAAACAAGAGTTATGGTTACTTCGGGACCTTAAAATACAAAAAGCTAATTTTGTATAAAGCTGAATTGTGTTTCTTTCTTCGTTAACAACGACCTGAATATTTAACAATATGTCATCTGTTTCCAGCTCGGATCACATTGGCTGCATTTAGTTGAACTTATTGGTAACATACGAACTCACCTATCGATCACTTTTGGATTGTCTGCTCTATCGTCGAGTGCTATGTCACTCTCTCCTACGTACTTTTATGCGTCGACTTCATTAAATCTCTTGATTGTGAAGTTCGTGTCAACATCTTATGTTCATCTCTTCCATTTATGTTGAAATAACATATTTATATCGTTGTTAAATATTACCTGGCAGGGTGAGTCAAAAATAACAGGGCAACCGAAACATTTTCAGTTGATTGATTGATTGTTAGCTTTTATGGCATGTCAACAATCGTTGGGTCATTTTGTGTTGTAACCGTATATATGTTTTGTATACGATTGATTTGTAGATGAATTGATGTTGTAGGTGTATATTTTTGCAAACAAATAGGATTTAAACTATGGATACTATGTAACCCTAACCCCTAACCACTACTTCGGTCAGACTGGACCTGGGAGGAGTGGTAACTAAAGGATGACTTCACTTCCAAAAGCGCCTGAATTGGATGCTGAGTTTGCCAGTTGGGGGGAGGGGGGGGGGCTTCATTAGTTCAAAGGGTTGGGAAATAGGGTAGGCAGGCAAAAAAAAGATAAAAAGGGCTGTGAAAGAGGGATTTCTGGGTTGAGTAGAAGCGAACAAATTGCCCAGAGTTATCTATTCAAGGCATAGATGCACCCTTGCCAGGTACATTTTTAGTTCAAATACAAAAATTTATTGATATTTACATAATCTATTATTAGACTAAAGCTGACTTAATCAACGTTTGTTTCCCTAAAGATTTTTCCTATATATTTTAATCACACAAAATGTATACTAAAATATTCCTCAGTGTTGGGATTGAGTTATGTTTGAAAATAAAAACTTCCATTTGAATAGCTTAGTAACAGGAGAGGGGGAGATATAGTGAGCAAACAGAGACTAAATTTGAATTTTGTCTTTTTGTTTTTTTTATATTTACCTGGCTTTGCAAATTCACTTTTTCCTGGTTCAAACAATCTAACCCGAGCTCAATGGGTGGGCCAACGTGTCAAATATTTTGTAGTAAATTATTAAATGTGTGTGTGCATTGACTGTCCAGTTACATCTGACTGCATTTTAAAATTAAGTTTTCATATAATTTATGAGATGCAGCGGGTTATTCGGTATGATTGATGGGATCTGTCCTCCGGGGGTAACCTATGCCTATGTGAGAGGGAAGTAGGTGATTGGGTTGGTTTGCTTGATTTTCTGACATAGGGTAAGATTTGAAGTTGGATTTCAATTGGAGCAAAATGTCAACGAAAAAAAACATTCAAAGTCCGGATAGATAGGAACGTTTAAATCCATGTTGGGGATGGTCCAGCAAATAACAATTCGTCTGACATATAAATATTTGATTCAGAATAGCCTTTTTGTTTTGTTTATACTTCAACTATGTCATTAGTACAAATATATTTATACTTATTCCAGCTAATAAAACTGTTAGAATGGAAGCATTTTCACTTACTCACCGAAACAGAGTAAATGAAAGTTACCATGTGCAATGATACTGAGTTCTCTTCCCATAAATAAATGCGGAAGAGAACTGTATATTTTCACATGATAACTTCCCTTTAATCTGTTTCGGGAGTAAAGGGAAATGTCACCACTCTAACAGTTTTCTTAGCCGGAATAAATATTTCCAGATGCAACTTCAAGTGTGTGTGTGTGTGTTTCATACTCACATTACTTACATATTTACAAATTATCTTGTGAGTTATGAACGAACTGCTGATTTTTGGACGAATAATCATCGCCCATAATATGTGTTGATCGGATCAAAGAATTGACTTTGGTGAAATGAGGAACGATCAGATGATTTTTGGATGAGTAATTATCACACCAGATATGTAGGATTCGTTAAAGGGAGAAATAGAAGATAGTATATGATAGTGGCATAGCAGATGACTTGATAACAGAGACGACTGCTAGCAGTGGTTCGTCCGTCTCTAGGTGTGGGTGGGGAGATTGCATTTATTATCTCTCTCTTTCTACATTTCTATGAAGAACCCATCTGTATATAAAAGAAAAAGAAAATTTATACATATTAAATGAAAATATCCTCACCTCCAACAAAGGTAAACAGGAAAGATATGGTAGACGAAAAAAGTCCCAGAGATAAACAGCTAAAAGTCCAACGAGATGGAATCAACAGGAAAGATATTGAATCCCCCACTTCCTATATTGCCCGCTGCAGATCAGATACAGTTACGAAGCAACTGTGCAAGATAACACTTGTGACATAGAATTGTCTACACTCTTGTAGGTTTTAGTGAATATAAAATGCTTGCAATATGGATTAGATTCAATTTTCTATCATGAAGTGTCAAGGAGCATGGACAAAAACAATTTTTCCATGCTCCCTGACACTTCACGACCATTTTGTGTGGTATCAATGTGAATTTTTTTAGGGGGGGGGGGAGGGAGTTTATGGAATTTCTGGCAGATTATTATTATTTGTACTCACTAAGAGTTCTCACACAGGTCATCATCAGTGATTGCTCACTGACAACAACCGGTGGTATACCCTTGGAGTCTGAGTGACAACAAGTTTCCCCGTAATTTCCAGTATTCTCCACCTCTTTTCGATAACCACCACAAATAACATTGTGGTATCGCAACAGCCGCTTACCATTGATTTCTCGCTGGTAAGGACCATTGGTCCTCTCTGGGATTTGGGTGGCAATAAGTCTCCCCATGGTCCCAGCACTCTCCGCACTCTTCCAGTGGAGGTCTGGTTTGTGCTGTCCCTCCTTGGTCTTCTCATTCTCTCTGACCCTCTATAAATATTTTGTGTGGTGTCAGCCTAGACCGGAACTATTTTGGGGGGGAGGGAAGGGGAAGAGCTGATGGTGTTTCTTACAATTTCTGTTCATTGGTTCATTGTTGTGTGGGGTCAGCTGAGGCTGGTGTAATTTATTGGGGGGAGGGGGCTTATGAAGTGATGTTTCTTGCATTTTCTGTTCCTTGGTTCTTCATGTGGTTTTGTTTTCTTCCTGTTGTAAATTCCATGTGACTGGTTACCCTTCGTAGCTTATGCGTGTTGGTTTCTGCATTCGAGGATTGCCGTCCTTTGTATGGTTCAAATGATCCCTTTGATTTCAATTTCTCCCATTCATTTTTCCATGTTTTGGGGGATTGTTCCTAGTGCGCCTACGATTATTGGTATTATACTGACTTTTTTCATGCTCCATTTTCCTTTCAGTTCTTTGGCTAGTTCCGTGTATTTGCTTTGTTTTCCCGTTTCTTTGATCTTCACTCTGTAGACTGCTTGAACAGCGAAGTCTACAATTTTGTAAGATTTTTCTTTCTTATCGATTATTATAACATCCGGTCTCCTTTCTTGTATGAGTTTGTCTGTTTGTATATCCATATCCCAGAGGATTTTATATTTTTCGTTTTCCAGTACTGTTTCTGGTTTATGTGGTTACCATTTGTCTGCGTATTCGAAATTCAATTGTTTGCACAGTTCCCAGTGTACGGCTTTCCCCACACAGTCATGTCTGTTCTTATATTCTTTTTAGGCTAGTTTGCTGCATTCACTTATTATATGATTTACTGTTTTGCCTCTTTGTCCACACAGTCTGCATTTACTGTTTTCCTGGGTGTTATCTATTTTAGCTTTAATGTAGTTTGTCCTGATCGCATTGTTCTGTGCAGCTATCAGTAAAGATTCCGTTTCTCTGTTCAGGTGTCCTTTTCTTAGCCATGCCCAGCTATTTTCGTTGGTTTCTTCTCTTGTCAGTCTTCTGAAGCGTCCATGTAGTTGCTCGTTGGAACGGTGCTGCGATGATTAGCTTTTCTGTGTTTTTGAGCTATGTATTTCTCCAGCTATTTTTTTAGTCTTCCACACAATCTTCTATACTTACTAGTCCTCGTCCCCCTTCGTTTCATTACATGTAGAGTCTGTCCGTATCGTTTTTTGGATGTAGTGCATTGTGCATGGTCATTAATTTTCTAGTCCTCTGGTCAAGGTTCCTGAGTTCTTCTTTAGTCCAGCCTATGAATAGTCCAGAGTATCTTATTAGTGATACTGCCCAGGTGTTTATTCCTGTTACTAGATTCCTGCTATATAATTACGTTTCTAGGAGTTTTCTTGTTCTTCGTAAATATTCTTTTCCAATCTTCTCTTTCATTTCTGTAGATTTGATGGTGTCTGTTTCCAGAACTCCAAGATATTTGTAGCTATCCTGTTCGCCTAGCGCCCTCATTTCCTCTTGATTGGGGAGTTCCATGCCCTCTGTCGTCTCCAGTTTTCCTCTTTTTATTTTCAGTAGTGCACACTTTTCAATTCCGACTGAGGATTCTGGTTATATTTATCAGCTTTTCCAGTTCCTTTTTATTATTATTATTATTATTATCATTATTAGCAAAATAGCCTCCCTACAGTTGTTTATTTTTGCTAGGCTGCTGCGTCAGAAATGAACACTCACCCGTAAACCGATGGCGTCCCAGTCATATTTTTTGGGTGGTGAGACATTGATTTTCTTTGTTTAGGACCAAACATTTTTTTTACCCTCCCCCCCCCCCCCCCGCCTAAATTTTATTTTTACCCTTCTCCACCCAAAGAAATATTTTTAGTTAAAAAGAAAAAAAGAAAAATTTCGACCCCCCCTTAAAAAATAAAATTTTTACCCTCCCCACAAAAAGAAATTTTTTAGTTATAAAAAAAATTTCGACCCCCTCCAAAAAAGATTTCCGACCCCCCTCACGCCCCCTCCAAAAAATCTTTTACCCAGAGAAATATTTTTAGTTAAAAAAAAAATTTCAACCCCACACGATCCAAAAAAAGTTCCGACATCCCACCCCCCCGCAAAAAAGAAAATTTTACCCTCCCCTACCCAAAGTAATAAATATTTGTAGTTGAAAAAAAAAAAATTTGACCCCCCTCCCCCCAAAAAAAATGTTTTCACCCTCCCCCTAAAAAAAGGCGCCTCGGTCATATAAAAGAACCAGTTTTGATATTCATGTTTAAATATGCTATTGGAGGCTCCTATATCAAAGAACCAGTTTTGTTATTCTTCCAAAATGGTCACCCATTTAGAATTGCCCGTGATATGCGTTGCTTAACTCCGACTTATTCTTCTTCTTATTATTATTAAGTTGAGTGTTGAGTTATCATGCACATGTGTGGCCTCCGAATCAATGTGTGAGTCATGCTATGTACGCTCGGAGCGAGTCACTGGCGAGGTCAAAAGAGACATCCACCTGTTGATTGGCGGTCGTTAGCAGCAACAACAACAACACAGCACATAAAACATAGCAAGTCACCAGGTAAACAAGGGCAGCCCAGGCGGAAAGAATTTTTAGAAAAAAATCTGCAACTAATTGTGGAGTCGTGAGACATGCCAGGCCGTGGGTATTCGAGGTGAACCAATGTCTGTGCAATGGAGAACAAGCAGGCAGGCAGGTGGAGGGGTGAATAAAGACGTTAGAATGGGAGTTGGGTGAGACACCGAGAAGAGGGGAAAATAGATGTAGGATGGCGGTAGGTGAAAACAGAGGTAAAAATGGACATATTTTAACGGGAAAGAAATCCAATTAAAATGGGTCTTTATTTAAAACTAAATAAATATCTAGGCTGCATACATGGATTCCTTTATTGATCGTCGTTATTATTAACCTACACACACATGCACGCATACATATATTTATGTATTAACTCACCACATCCAAAACACTTACAGAACAGCGTACAACAAGTCAACTATATCTGCAATAAACCTAAATATTTAGTTTCTTAACAGTCACAGTCCCAAATACCCACATCCAAAAACAACTGCTACACCTTACCTGCAGCTCCAATGTTATATTGTGACGTGGACCCTGGCATTGGAAGGACCATTTTTAGACGACATTGGCGTCTTTGGGATTTTACCAAGAACCACACTGACAATTAATACAAATTATAAAATGCGGGTTGTAAATGGGAGAAGGAAGGAAATGGATGATATATACGGGCGTGCATGCATATTAAATGGAAATGAAATAAAGTTTGAGAGAATATTAGGGTCACCAGCTAGTAAAACTCTGTTCATGTTAATATGAACAGAGTTTCGTGAATGTAAATCAAGGAAAACATTATTAAATAACAAAACATTTATAAGCTATAAGTTTACATGTAGTCATTTTAGTGAAGAAATGTTCATTTGGGAAAGTTTATACAACTAGTGTTTTTGGTAAGAAAATGTTCAGTGAATATCAGACATGAGAGCTAAGGATGTGTATGTCTTTATATATTTGTTAGTGTGAATATGTGTGTGTGAGCATTAGATAATGTGGCATTGTGTAAGTATGCATAGGTTTACCTTGTTCTGTTAGTATGTGTGTAGATGTGCGCAACATGAGGAAGCTTGTATGTGAGTTTTGACGTGTTCCCTTCTTTTTGCCCCCCCCCCCCTCGCCAAAGGTACGGAGAGGGAAGGGGTTACGTTCTTGGTCTTTTTCGAGGTCTCTGTGGAGAACTCTGTTTTTTGTTCACCAGGACACTGTTTTATAAGTTTTGTTAATTTGACATAGGCGTGCTAGATTTTTGGTTTTAAAACGATTTTCATTGGTTGAAAAATATTGAGTTAGCACGTTTCTGTGAAAACTAACTTGCATTTGAAAGTGAAGAGGAAAGCATATATAGGAGAAATAGGCAGTTTGGGGTAGTTTTAGATCTTTCATTCGGAAAATCCCTCTACATTCCATATTCAAAAAGAATGTGTCCTGTATCGTCTACGATATATCCGATTGGTTAATAGTTGGTATTGAGAGTGTTATACTCTCTAAGAAATTCCAACAGAGACCAAATAGGCAGCAGCCATGGTTCAATTCTGAATGTGCTGCTGCCATTACTCATTGGAATCACTTTTTTAATCTTTATCAAACGAAATAGATGTCACGAAACCAAAGCCGCTTTCAAAATTGCTCGCAACCGCTGCAAATGGGTAATAGTAAACGCAAAAGAGTCACATGCTTGTTCTGTTCAAGCCAGAGACTCGATTCCAATGAGTTTGAGAAAATAACAGACAGGATACTGAACAGATGTAAAACTTCTATTCCAACAATCATTAACGGTCCTGGGGTTATTTCATCAGCATCTTATGAAGCTAAACATTTTGCAAAGGAACTTTGCTATAAGTTATTGCTGCTCTTTCTCTAACAAAATTATACAATCGTTGCTTAAAGCAAAAAATGCTTTCTATCTCTTTGGAAAACCATGTTGGCCTGCTCCATATTTAAAAATACTGGTGAACAGTTGTCAGCATCTCAGTACAAACCTATCAGTCTCTTATGCATCATGAGTAAGTTGCTTGTATCTGTAATAAATCAAGAAATTATAAAGCACCTAATCAAAAATAATTTACTTAGTGACATGCAATACGGATTTCGTCCTGCAAGGTCAACTGTAATATACGTTAGAATCAGTGAATTCTTTAACGAGGGCTTTGTTTCTAGAGCAATAGCGGCTGACATATCAAATGCGTTTGATAGGGTCTGGCACAAAGGGTTGCTTGACAAACTTTATTGCTATGGAATATCTGGCAATGTCCTCGCAACCATTGAATCCTTTCTCTCTGATAGGTCTTTAAAAGTGGCTGTGGATTGGCAGAAGTCTGAAGCACATAGTATTAATGCGGCATGCCTCAAGGATCTACGCTGAGCCCAACCCTTCTCTTAATCTATATTAACAAGCTTCCTAGTCACGTTCTAAGATCACTTGTCGACATCTACGCAGACGATACAACTGTCTATGGCAACACATTGAAGAGCACTGGTGATCAAGCTCTCGTTGATTCCCTTTCTTCTGATCTTGAGCATGTGGTGCAATAGGGGAAAAAGTGACTTGTTACTTACAACACTTCTAAAACCAAACTTCTCTCCTCCCATCATGAACGCCGCGATCCTTGTTTTGCCCCAGTCAAAATGAATGGCTTTCTTTTTGAGGAAGCTCCTTACTTTGATAAGCTCCTAGGACTAACTTTCACTCCAGACATCAAATGGAAATCCAGTCTTTTGCCATGACCACTGGAAAAATAGTTGCTTCATTCTATCACTGCAGGAAGTACTTAAGTCCTGATGCAATTATTTACCTAGATAAGAGTCAGATCCAACCCAAGATGGGGAGGTACTGCTGCCACATCTGGGGAGGTGCCGCCTAGAGCACTATTTGTTACCGCATCTGGGGAGGTGCCACCTAGACCACTATTCGTTGCCACATCTGGGGAGGTGCCGCCTAGAGCACTATTCGTTGCCACATCTGGGGAGGTGCCGCCTAGAGCACTATTCGTTGCCACATTTGGGGAGGTGCCACCTAGAGCACTATTCGTTGCCACATCTGGGGAGGTGCTGCCTAGAGCACTATTCGTTGCCACATCTGGGGAGGTGCCGCCTAGAGCACTATTCGTTGCCACATCTGGGGAGGTGCCGCCTAGAGCACTATTCGTTGCCACATTTGGGGAGGTGCCGCCTAGAGCACTATTCGTTGCCACATCTGGGGAGGTGCCGCCTAGAGCACTATTCGTTGCCACATCTGGGGAGGTGCTGCCTAGAGCATTATTCGTTGCCACATCTGGGGAGGTGCTGCCTAGAGCACTATTCGTTGCCACATTTGGGGAGGTGCTGCCTAGAGCACTATTCGTTGCCACATTTGGGGAGGTGCCACCTAGAGCACTATTCGTTGCCACATCTGGGGAGGTGCCGCCTAGAGCACTATTCGTTGCCACATTTGGGGAGGTGCCACCTAGAGCACTATTCGTTGCCACATTTGGGGAGGTGCCGCCTAGAGCACTATTCGTTGCCACATTTGGGGAGGTGCCACCTAGAGCACTATTCGTTGCCACATCTGGGGAGGTGCTGCCTAGAGCACTATTCGTTGCCACATCTGGGGAGGTGCCGCCTAGAGCACTATTCGTTGCCACATCTGGGGAGGTGCCGCCTAGAGCACTATTCGTTGCCACATTTGGGGAGGTGCCGCCTAGAGCACTATTCGTTGCCACATTTGGGGAGGTGCCGCCTAGACCACTATTCGTTGCCACATCTGGGGAGGTGCCACCTAGAGCACTATTCGTTGCCACATTTGGGGAGGTGCCACCTAGAGCACTATTCGTTGCCACATCTGGGGAGGTGCCGCCTAGAGCACTATTCGTTGCCACATCTGGGGAGGTGCCGCCTAGAGCACTATTCGTTGCCACATCTGGGGAGGTGCCGCCTAGAGCACTATTCGTTGCCTTGACAGAATTTAGAACCGATTTCGAAATCTAGTAGGATATGATCTCTTCCGTTCCTTACAGCCTTTTTCTCACAAAAGAGACATTGCTAGTCTCTCTCCACTCTATCGTTATTTCCATGGCAGGTGCTCGACTGAGCTCCAATCTCTGGTTCCTCCTTGTAAGATATTCACAGCAACAACTCGTCCTCCTACCACAACGTATGAAAACTTTTCTTTCTACCTCAATATGCCAGCGTCAAGCAAAATTTCCACAAACAGGGCTTCTTTACAAGAGTCTCCCATCTGTGGAACACATTACCGCATGGCTGCTTCCCCACAGATTACAACTTGGTCGTCTTCAAAGCCAATATCAACAGATTCCTATCTAGAACCGTCACCACAAATATTCAGACTTGGGGCTGACTATCATCCACCTCATTAAGCCTTATCCTCGCGTCGCATTTAGCCTTTATAAGTACAAAAAGGATAGCACAACTTTCAAAATATTTAAACTTACATTAAAATCAGGCTATATATCACGTTTTATGTATCCATAATAGGGTTAGGGTTATAGTATACATAGATACAATAAAGAAATAGATAAAGAAAGAAAGAAAGAAAGAAAGAAAGAAAAAAAGAAAGACCTAGATAAAGAAAGAAAGAAAAAAAGAAAGACCTAGATAAAGAAAGAAAGAAAGAAAGAAAGAAAGAAAAGGGGTAATTTCTTTATCTCTTTCTGGAGTTTAAATTTCTACGTGAAATCAAAGCCTGAATCTTTAACTGGCCGAACGCGCGTCGCCTCGAATGAAAACCAGATTATTTTTACAGATATACGTCTCTCCTAAAAAGGCTTCACACTTTTTCATTCGTTTATTCATTCATTTGTTCGATTCACTTGGGATCCTTCGTGATTTAACTGCATTGATCTCTTTGGACGAAGATGCCACTGATTAATAAATGACCTAGAGGAAATTGCAAAAGAAAAAAACTGTCATGGCGGCGACAGTTAGTAAACGTATCCTAATAAAGGATAGAGCATGACTTGAATGGAGTTATTGTAGTAGTTAAGTGGTGGGTGTTTTGGTTGTACGGGGCTAAAGGAAACTAAACTGGATTGCATTCGTCTTGAAAATAATCGCAAGGAAGTGAATGAGAGAACAGGGAAACTAATGACAGATTTATGGCCGGAAATGATGTCCCAAAGATGGCGCCATTTCGCATTGCTTGAAAAAAAGATGGCATTGTATTGTGTGTCTCCAGAATGTCCACACATCTTTAAAGCATGAATGTTTGGTAAAAAAAGACGCATTTACAAGTATTTATTTGGGAAGATCATTTTTTTAGATACGGAAAGCTATAATCTATTATACTAAATGTGAGTCAATCAACCTTTGCACAGTTCGTTTCCCTACTGCGTTTTTCTATATAATTTAATAACACAAAATATATGCTAAAGGTATTTATTTAGGAAGTTTAGTTTTTTAGATACGAAAGGCTCTATAACCTAAAATGTTGAACGTTTCTCCAGCTCTCCTGAAAACTAATCCATTCTAATGCTACTACACTACAATAACATTTACCTTTCACGTCAATGTCATATCCTAACTTTTTTTCATGTTTCAGAATTTGTTTAGATGAGGATTGATCATTTGTCTTATTCGGACTATTATTCTCGTCTTCTATTCTCGTTGTTATTTTGACAACGTTTCAGCCGATAGAAACTCCGAGCTTCTGCAGCTACATATTTTCGAACTTGGATTAAATAAAGGGTTCAGTTCGAAATTCCGTATAGGTTATTGAGTTCGACATAAGGATTCCAAAGTTCGAAAAGATGCACCTGAAAAGGCCGGAGGTTATATCGATCGAAACGTTGTGAAAATAGAAATTAAGATGAGAATAGTAGTCCGAATAATCCAAACTTCTTTCAATCTATTATTATAATAATTATGGATTCAGTTGTTTGAAAAAATCCATTTGATTTCTTCTAATTAGCCGAAATTTTAATTAACTAAACAAGTCGCCCATCTCCCACTTAGCTGTCTATGTACTTCTCTCGATCTATCAACTCTCTCTCTCTCTCTCTCTTTAGAGAGAGAGAGAGAGAGAGAGAGAGAGAGAGAGAGACTTTTTAATATTTTAATGTCTCTGTGAAAGAGTGATTATCTTTTTTCAGCATTACCTCTTAATTACTTTATTTTGCCATCTAATTTACATAGTGTGTTCGTAACACCGCAACCATGTATGTAAATTAGATAACAAAATAATAATTCTCTTTACTTCCATAAGGAAAATATAGAAGAAAAGAGATTTATTATTTTTAGTTATGCAAGAAGAATGTCTTAACAGACATGACGTCACAGTTGATGAATTTTCGAATGAAATCAAAGTAGAATAATTAGTTGTAGTGGTTGCGACCCAACGGGTCACGGATACGTCTAGTAGTAACTAAAAGTTAACTTAGTAATCCTTCAATTTTCATAAAAATCGCTATGAAAGAAATGCTATTCATTTACCCCTGCTATAATTTCCCTTAAAATAAAATAAATAAACAATGCAAACGAACTTCTAATATTTCTCTCACTTATTTTTCTGTTTTTTTTTTAAGAAGTAAAAGTGCTGTTGTCTATTGAAGAAAGTGTCATTTTCGGAGAGGGGCGAATTCTATGGAAGTACCTAATAGTAATAATATTAACTAGCGGGACCCGTGTAAATTACATGAAATGATGTTTTCAATATTAATTATCTTGTTCCTAACCTATACATATTTGAATCAAATATGATAAGATTTGACTTGTATATTTATTTTTTTTAAATACAAAGATTCGGAAGGTCGTTTCTTTTGATGTAAGCGTGACATACAAAATAACACACACACTATCGTATTAAAATGTGTCTTTCCGGTCGTCCGTTCCCTACCTCCCCTCCCCCCTTCGATGTAGAAAAAAAAATCTGAGAGGTTGGTTGGGATCGAACTATAAACCAGTTGGGCCGATGTCAAAAACCGACGTCAAAATCCTACGTCGCTAATAGTTGCACCAAAGGAAAATACTTGAAAATATTACGAAAATTAGGTGACTTGAATGCTTTTCCAAATCTAGCTGCAGCGCACATGCGCAGAGCTTTTGATGTAAGCGTGACACACGAACACACACGTTATCGTATTCATATATAGATAACCTCTTATATAATGATATGCAGACTGTCTCTGTTTCAATATTTATATGTATAGATAGTTATTCTTTTACATGTTACACTAAGGGAAATAATTCAGTATATATTCAAGCGAACGTATGAATCAGCAGCAGCGAATTCAATGTATACTAATACAACTGTTTTATATACTTTTTCATTGTGACACATTGAATGGAGTTTATTGATTTAATAATTAATTAGATTTGCAACCTGTTTTTTAAAAATTGGCGATGTTCGAACATCGCCCAAGTATTGTTCATAGACCGACTTAACTTTGAAGATCATACTTAATAGCAAGTGTCAGTCAGTTTTGAAATAACTCGGAGGGTGACTAGTGCACAGAGGTTATAGGGTGAACCGCTGAGTTGGCAGTTGACAACGGCTTGTCTGTGCAAACTTTAAAAAGTTAAACACCCAGCTTGTGCTTGATATTTGAGGGATAATGAATGGAATAGGTGTGTTTCTTTTTAGGTGTAGATACTCTCTGTATAGAAAATCAGCTGATAGTCGACTACAATACTCCGAGTAAGTTACGAGGATCATGTAGTAATATTTGGTTGATAAAATGGAATGTTAAGAATAAATTATATATTTTTAAAAGACAAAAATTACCTGGCAGGGTAATGCCTGAGTGGATAAAAATGTCTGTAGCGTTTATTAACAGGCAAAGGTAATCACTTTCCCTTCGTCATCGCTTTTTAACCCTCCTCCTCCTCCTCCTCCTCCTCCTCCTTTCTCTTTCAATATTGATAAAGAGAAACAGCGAAAAAAGAGTAGTAATACAATTTAACCCGTAGCTGGAGAGAAAAAAAGAGAAAAGATTAGAAAAAGGGGTGAATACAGGCAGCAAAAATAGACTAATTTGGGGTTTATCTTTTTATTAATTAAAAAAAAAATTAACTGGCTTTGCAAACTCAATTTTTCCTGGTTCAAATAATCTACCCTGAGCTCAACAGGTGACAGTTTTTCTAGTAATAAATTAACCTTGATTTTCACTGTGAAAAGCGTCTTTTATCAAACGCAACAATACGATTACAGATCCAGTCCTATTAATGGGTGTGAAATTCAGCGCCAGAATAAGTAATAGTATAGATTGCAGGTGCGAACATTGGCTTTTTTGTGTCTTATTCTTTTTCTGATTTCTGGACAATAAAAGAGTTTAGTGAGTTCAACTGATCAATAACCAGGCAGATTTCATTCGATTTCATTCGATTTCATTCGATTTCAATACGAATCAAACATGCACGTTCCTCTGATACTCATTTCTTTTAGTCTTTTTTTCAAGTTTTTCCGGAACTGCTCCAAGTGCTACTAAATTACTGTATTTTTCATGGCAAGTTCCACGTAGTATAATTCTTCGGTTTCAGTCTGAAGTTGGCTTGGAAAGTCTACTTTTTGGCATGTTTTTTGTCCTTTTTTAATGGAAATCGTTCCAGACAAGGCATGAAGCCACTTGATCTAAGGAGCTAGAAAATACTACTTCAAGGTCAAAAACCAACCAACGATAAGTGTTAGATGGATAGATCCTGACCCAGAAAACAGCAATTATTCCCCCTTTATCAGAAACATCGGTCATGGAATGTGAGGACTGAAGGACAAAATAAGGGAAGCAAGAGTTATGCGGTTACCAAAAGTAAACCAATGGTCAACTTTCTACTCTCCTTGTAGCGTGAATGAGCTTGTCGGGTTAGGATTAGGGTTTTAAAATCCATGAAAATATGTAGCGTTTCATTTTCGATTACTGCCTCCGGTGTGTGTGTGTAACATTTGTTGGTGTGTATGTGTGTGTGTGTGTGTGTAACATTTGTTGGTGTGTATGTGTGTGTGTGTAACATTTGTTAGTGTATATGTGTGTGCGTGTGTAACATTTGTTGGTGTGTGTGTGTGTGTGTGTGTGTGTAACATTTGTTGGTGTGTATGTGTGTGTGTGTAACATTTGTTGGTGTGTATGTGTGTGTGTGTGTAACATTTGTTAGTGTATATGTGTGTGCGTGTGTAACATTTGTTGGTGTATAAGTGTGTGTGTAACATTTGTTGGTGTGTATGTGTGTGCGTGTGTAACATTTGTTGGTGTGTATGTGTGTGTGTAACATTTGTTGGTGTATATGTGTGTGTGTAACATTTGTTGGTGTGTATGTGTGTGCGTGTGTAACATTTGTTGGTGTGTGTGTAACATTTGTTGGTGTGTATGTGTGTGTGTAACATTTGTTGGTGTGTATGTGTGTGTGTGTGTGTGTAACATTTGTTGGTGTGTATGTGTGTGTGCGTGTGTAACATTTGCTGGTGTATGTGTGTAACATTTGTTGGTGTAACATTTGTTGGTGTGTATGTGTGTGTGTGTAACATTTGTTGGTGTGTATGTGTGTGTGTGTGTGTGTAAAATTTGTTGATGTGTGTGTGTGTGTGTAACATTTGTTGGTGTGTATGTGTGTGTGTGTGTAACATTTGTTGGTGTGTATGTGTGTGTGTGTGTGTGTGTGTGTAAAATTTGTTGGTGTGTATATGTGTGTGTGTGTGTGTGTAACATTTGTTGGTGTGTACAACGTGCAGTCGTTTGTACAACTCCCGGTGAACTACATTCCCAACTCAGTTATGTCTACTTTTATAATCTTTTTTCGAACAACTTCTTGCATTCACTTATGATGTGCTTTACTGATTTTGTTTCCACAACACTTTTTTCTAACAGTTTCAGTTCTCTTGGATTCGTGTAACGTTCTTTCTGTTTTTATAGTTCTGTTTACACTGCATTATTCTATTTCAACTTACTTGGGGTTGGTCGCATATGTTGGTTGGCTTCCTCACTCGAGGATTATTATTATTATTATTATGATTATTATTATTATTTTTATCATCATCATCTTTATTATTATTATTATTATTATTATTATTATTATTATTATTGATATTATTATTATTATTGATATTATTATTATTATTATTATTCTTTTTATCATCATCATCATCTTTATTATTATTATTATTGATATTATTATTATTATTATTATTATTGATATTATTATTATTATTCTTTTTATCATCATTATCTTTATTATTATTATTATTGATATTATTATTATTATTATTATTCTTTTTATCATCATCATCTTTATTATTATTATTATTATTATTATTATTATTGATATTATTTTATCATCATCTTTATTATTATTATTATTATTATTATTATTATTATTATTATTATTGATATTATTATTATTATTCTTTTTATCATCATCATCTTTATTATTATTATTATTATTATTATTATTATTGATATTATTATTATTATTATTATTGATATTATTATTATTATTCTTTTTATCATCATCATCTTTATTATTATTATTATTATTATTATTATTATTGATATTATTATTATTATTATTATTATTGATATTATTATTATTATTCTTTTTATCATCATCATCTTTATTATTATTATTATTATTATTATTATTGATATTATTATTATTATTATTATTATTATTGATATTATTATTATTTTTATCATCATCATCTTTATTATTATTATTATTATTATTATTATTATTATTATTGATATTATTATTATTATTATTATTATTGATATTATTATTATTATTCTTTTTATCATCATCATCTTTATTATTGATATTATTATTATTATTATTATTATTATTGATATTATTATTATTATTCTTTTTATCATCATTATCTTTATTATTATTATTATTATTATTATTATTATTATTATTGATATTATTTACTCACTCGAAGTTTTCTCACAAGCCATTATCAGTGATTGCTCTGGCAAAAGTTAGTAGCATTCCCTGGAGTCTGAGTCAGAACAAATTTATTCAGATTTCCTGCACTCTTCTCCCTCTCTTTCGATAATCATTGCAAATCATTTTGCGTTATCGCAACATCCGTTTACCATTGATTAATCGCCGATAACGACCGTTAGTTTTCTCTGGAATTTGCCTTGCAAGTATTCCAGTACTCTCCACACCTTTCCAGGTGATGTCTGGATGTTGCTCTCCCTCGTCGGCCTTTCCATCTACCTTGACCCTTAGCGACCATTTTGTGTAGTACCAACCACTAAAGTTTTTCCGTAGTTCAACTTACCCATGATTGGTTGGCATTCGTTGGTTATATGGGTTAGTTTTCACATTCGAGGATTTTTCTTAATATTTTGGCTGCTTTTATTATTTCTGTGCGTTGTATATGGTTAAACCTCCTTTGATTCCAATTTCTCCAAATTCTTTTTCAGTTTTTTCGAGACAACCCCAAGTGTTTCTACAATTATTGGTATTACAAAAGTGTCTTCGATTCACAATTGTTTCTTAAGCAAAATGGGGGCGGCTGCAAAGTTTGCACAAAATAAATATTTGATTATGATTGGTATGATTGCAGATCGATATTCATTTTGTTTGATCTCATATTCATCTCAACCCTTCCTCCCGACTCTCCTACATGAAATCCCCTGGATGGATCAAAGCAAACAGCAACCACAGTACCGGAAAGAAGTCTTGTCTATACATAGTTTGCATTATTGAACCATGGCTGGTAGAGCTGACCAGCTTTCGTCAACTGCTTTTTGCAACACTCATGCAAATAAACCACTTCATCTATCGACCAATCCAACACATTCACCCAACGGACGACCGACTGACAAATAAAAAAAACAACAAACTAGACGATTCTTTTAAATACATAGGAATATTTTTTCAATGGAGACTTTGAAAGAGCTCTTAGCTACAAATTGCTTTTGAAAGATTTACGATGTGTGTGTGTAAAGTTTTTAAATATACATTTTTATAACACAAAGGTTTTTGTAATAGCTCAATAGTGCTAGAGATCTAATAATTTTTCAATATTATGGGAACCTCAGTAAATTTAGGGAACAAATTTTCATGAAGATGTTATGTGATTGAAGTAGGCCGAAACAATTGTATGCAAATAAAAACTGTTCAACGAATTTATGAAGATTTGATCCCTATATTTCATATTCTTAATTCCTCCTAATAAAATGGAAAAGATTTATTATATCATATAATAAATAAATAAATGTATTTTTAATTTTTCAGAGCAGATAGATCATTTCGGCTGAAGGAATACAATTGTGGAAAATATATTATCTAAATAAAAGTATAGTTAAGACTTAAAGCTCGAAATCAAAGAATAGCAAAGTAAAATAAAAAATAAAAAATAAAGATTAAATTTAAACGTTGATTAAGGGATTCAAAAAACTTTCTTTTCTTTAATCCTGAAATCTTTGAAATAATTTGGTTTAAAGAAACCTCTAGAATTTGATATTTTATCAACTATTAAAATAGGGAAATATCTTGCATCTTATTAAATTATAGAAATTATTTTGATTAGAGATTTTACTTCAGATTATATCTTTATTTACTCCAGGTGTAATTAAAGGTATTATGTGATATACAATATGTAAATATCTTAGGACAGGGATAATGTTACATTTAAATGTTATTATGGGTTAAAGTGGGGCAAAATTCAAAATTTCATTTCTGAAGTCTAGAGGCATTAAATGGAATTGTTAAGATGAAGGGGATTGTGTCAGTGAAAAGAGGAGGGAATATATTTAATGACACTGTTTCAAGGCGATCCATAATACAGGCCTGGCAAACATGTGACTGGGGTCCACGACTGGGGGTGGACATTTGAAGACCAAAATTACTACTAAATAATAATTACTAAGAAAAGTTTGAGTAAGAAATTTCTTAGTAATCTCCAGTCATTAGCAACTATACATATTATTAGGAAGTAGCTTACAATGGGAGGTGACGGTGGTAATGTGGATAACGACATAAAGTATTTGATTTTGTAAAATGTTGAATTTGCTTTCTGATTGTATTATGTAATTATATTTTCTGTAATCAATTAGTCAATATCAACAAATTTACTCATGATTTTTTAAATATCAAAAATGTGTCTAATTCATGGTGAATTAAGTGATTTTTTGTGAATTTAGTTCTTTTATATTTTTGTACTTTTTACATTTGATTTGAAGCAAATAAATCAATTATTGTAAGCTGCTTCCTAATAATATGTATAGTTGCTAATTAAAGAAATTTCTTACTCAAATTTTCTAAGTAATTATTATTTAGTATTAATTTTGGTCTTCAAATGTTTGCCCCCAATCGTGGACCCCAGTTGCATGTTTGCCAGGCCTGTATTATGGATCGCCTTTCACTGTTCACATTTTCCTGGGATTTCATCTGGGGTCACTAGGGTCAAATTATCGATTCCAATTATTGCTTACAAATGATGCAATTAAAAATAAAAACCTAGGCTAAGATTAAACACAACTCAAACACAACTTTCTCGAGTAAAATTTTACAAGAAATCCAATGGCGAAGATTATTTTGTATTAGAATTTTTACAATTTATTTATATACAAATTTGTATTTATTTTCTATTTATATGTTATATAATTTGTATTTATTTTCTATTTATATGTTATATAATTTGTATTTATTTTCTATTTATATGTTATATAATTTGTATTTATTTTCTATTTATATGTTATATAATTTGTATTTATTTTCTATTTATATGTTATATAATTTGTATTTATTTTCTATTTATATGTTATATAATTTGTATTTATTTTCTATTTATATGTTATATAATTTGTATTTATTTTCTATTCATATGTTATATAATTTGTATTTATTTTCTATTTATATGTTATATAATTTGTATTTATTTTCTATTTATATGTTATATAATTTGTATTTATTTTCTATTTATATGTTATATAATTTGTATTTATTTTCTATTCATATGTTATATAATTTGTATTTATTTTCTATTTATATATTATATAATTTGTATTTATTTTCTATTTATATGTTATATAATTTGTATTTATTTTCTATTTATATGTTATATAATTTGTATTTATTTTCTATTTATATGTTATATAATTTGTATTTATTTTCTATTTATATGTTATATAATTTGTATTTATTTTCTATTCATATGTTATATAATTTGTATTTATTTTCTATTTATATATTATATAATTTGTATTTATTTTCTATTTATATGTTATATAATTTGTATTTATTTTCTATTCATATGTTATATAATTTGTATTTATTTTCTATTTATATGTTATATAATTTGTATTTATTTTCTATTTATATGTTATATAATTTGTATTTATTTTCTATTTATATGTTATTTGACATGTGACTTCATTTATATTTTGCGATTGGTGACTAGAAGGAGGAAGAAGAGGAGTAATAATTTTATTAATCTTTTTTTCTTACAATCGAGTCACTGCTTATCAAGGCTTACAGGCCACTCGAGGATAAGTGTTATTGAGTTTGACAGATAGACGGTGAAACACCGAGGGGTTAGCAACGATAGTTGTAAACTGATCAGAAAGTGATTATTTAAGAGGACGGCTCAACAAGAAGTTTTTACATTGGAGTTGAAAACGACAATGTTATAGTCAGCCGAGAAGCAGTCCCGTGGTACTGTGTTCCACAAACGGGCAGTACTAGGAAATAACCTTTGCTCATTTTAGGTACACAGAGGGAGTGACAGTGGTTGTAGCTAGACGAGTTGTTGTTGTGAATGTTTTACCATAGATTGAAGCTCACTTGAGCACCTGCCATGAAAATAACGATAGAGCAGAGAAAGACTACCAATGTCTCTTCTGTGAGAAAGAGGCTGAAGGGTGTAGAAGAGGACATCGCTCACTAGATTTAGAAGTCGGTTTTGTACTCCGTCAAGGCAGCAAAGGGGGCTCTGAGCGGCACCTCCCCAGATGTGGTAACAGTACCTCCCCATCTTAGGGCGTATTTGACTCGTCAGAAGTGAGATACTTTTTGGAGCAGTAGAATGATCCAACCATTTTTCCAGCGACGTTAGCAACAGATTTGATGTAAACCTTCCATTTCAGGTCTGGAGTGAAGGTAAGAGAGGCATTCAGTACAATTAGGGCAAAGTGAGGATCTAAGCGTTGGTGGTGAAAGGAGAGAAGGTTGGTTTTAGATGCATTAAAAGTAACCAGCCCCCCACTACCCCATTGCTCCAGGTGGGAAGAGAAAGAATGAGAAAGATCTTGATCATTAATCCTCTTCAAAGTGTTGACATAAATGGTTGCGTCATCTGAATAAATCTCAATCAATGATCTTAGAATGTGATTTGGGAGACCATTGATGTAGATCAGAAAGAGAGTTGGGCTTAGAATGGATCCCTGAGGTACACCTGCGTTGACTTCTGCCCATCAACGACTACTTTTATGAACCTATCAGAGAGAAAGGATTTGATGGTTAGGAGGACATTTCCAGTTATTCCATATCTAGATATCTTGTGAAGTAGACCTTTATGCCGAACACTATCAACCCCCTTTGATATGTCAGAAGCTATTTCTCTAGAAACGAAGATCCCGTCAATAGATTAACTGATCCTGTGTGATATTACAGTCAGCACATCATCTGTTGATCTTGCAGGACGAAATCCATATTGCTTGTCACTGAATAAACTGTTTTTGCTGAGGTGGTTAATAACTTCCTGATTTATCACAGATTCAAGCAACTTACTCATGACGCACAGGAGACTGATTCGTCTGTACTGAGATGCAGAAGACCAATCTCCAGTATTTTTAAATACTAGGCAGACTGACGAGGTTTTCCAACGTGTTGGGAAGAATTTCTCCTTCAAACAACGATTTAACAGCTTTGTTAGAATGGGAGCTAGTTCCGGTTGCAGCGTTTTAAGCACTTTGATTGGAATGTTTTCAGGGCCAGTTGCTTTGCTGGTATCCAGGTTTTTGATAAGTTTGGCAACATCCCGGACAGATATATGGATGTCGCTAAGACAAGGGTTTCAAGTGACCATCCTAACTATCAAACTACGAAATAGGAGGGGGATTATTTACGTTAACATTGAGAAAACTATATGTTTATAAAAAAAGAAGTAAGATTTAAAACCGACGGGGAAGGTTATGTTTTGATAGTATATATATATATATATATATATATATATATATATATATATATATATATATATATATATATAATATTTATAAACAAATATTAAATGATATTTACCTACAGACGACGCCGTTTCGAGCTAATTGCTCTCTTCAACATAAAAAGGGATAATTTCAGACGGTCATGAGGCACAAACTCGGTTCACAGATCCACCTTTGGGTTTGCATGCCCATTTCAAATTACCGCGTGGTATGGAGAATTAAGATAAATTTATGCCATTACAGCATACACATTAAGACAGACTAGAAAACTCGACGACATTACTAGGAGTCTTGCTTTGTTGCTAAGTGAATGTCTATTTGTAAATATTTCTTAATAGTGCTCACCTTTAATTTTAGTTGAAAGGGCTCAATAATATTATTTATAAACAAATATTAAATTATATTTACATACAGACGACGTCGTTTCCAGCTAATTGCTCTCTTCAGTGTAGGAAGTGATAATTTCAGATGGTCATGAGGCGCGCGAACTCGGTTCACAGATCCACATTTGGGTCTGCACGCTTTCACCCTATCCTCACAACCATTTCAAATTACCACAAGGTACAGAGAATTTAAGATACATTTATGCCATTACAGCGTAAACATTAAGACAGACGACCTTACTCAGAGTCTTGCTTTGTAGCTAAGTGAATGTCTATTTTTTAATATTTCTTAACAGTGCTCAACTTTAATTTTACTTAAAGGGGGAAAAAATTATATATATATATATATATTTATGGCAATTAAACTACACAGAGGCTTCCACGTTTCATCCCCATAGGTAATCGTCAGACTAAAATATAGCGGACGCTCACCAATAATCGAGTGGAAAATTATACAACAGGCCAGTACATGTAGAAATTTAGACGACCCATGTAGATTATGCCTAAATAAGAAATTTGAAATCCTAAACTTAAAAAAAACCCAAAACCTATTAAACTGAAGAAGTGAAATAGCAAACAACTGCTTACACAGTATAAAATTCACCTTAGGTTAACAATACATAATAAATAAATAAACAAATAAATAAATAAAAAACTAAACTAAACTGAAACTTAAAATATACAAGCAAGCATGTGTTAAAATAAGGTTACCCATTATTTCGACATAACAAAAAAACAGGATGGGCCACCCTATAGAAAACAGAACAATAGAATAGGAAATAGAAAGTAAAATCAACCGAACCTTTGTTTGTGAGAAGCCCAACGATTGGCTACGAGAATAATAAAGAATCTGATTGCTTAACTAGTTAGACTAAACACCACATGTATATATATAAACACCCGACAACACAAACTCCATGCATTTTAGCCTAACGATTCCCTACGGGGATAAAACGCAGAAGCCTCTGTGTAGCTTAATTACCATAAATATATTTTCATAACTTACTACCTAGCTCTACTAACGTATTGAGCGTTGTTGCAGTAAATACTGAAAATTGATACATAAAAGATTATATCTCTTTATATCCTTTTATGTGGATACATAATATATATATATATATATATATATATATATATATAATATTTATAAATAAATATTAAATTCTTAATACCTACATACGCAAGCGTTTCAAGCGTATTGCTCTCATTAGTGCAGGAAGGTAATAATTTCAGATGGTTGGGAGGCACGAACCTGGTTCACAGTGTCAGCCTAGAATCTGCAAGCAGACGCCATATTCACTCAACCAACGGAAATTCTCACGTAATTAAGGGAAATTAAGATCTATATGTACCTAGAAGTGGGCACAGATAGAAGACTGGTCGAGAGTGTTCTACGAACGTATTCGGAACTTTGCATTAGAGCTTTTTGACAGTCTATTTTTAACATCCTTGAGAGTGCTCAACTTTAATTTCTTAAAGGGACTTAGTATGATATTTTATAAATAAATATTAAATTATAAATACCTACAGACGCTAGCGTTTCAAGCTTATTGCTCTCATCAGTGCAGGAAAGTAACAATTTCACACGGTCAGGAGGTGCAAACCCGGTTCACAGAGTCAGCCTAGAACTGAGGTCCTTGGATTATGTAGACCATAGATGGGCTAGAAAATAGATAAGTTTGCGTACTTCCGGTGATACGGGCAAAACGGAAGTAACCTAAATTTACGGAGAGAAAAGTATAATGTAATTAAGGAAAAGAAAATAAGGAATAAGATGACTAAAAATTCGAAGAAAAAAGGAAATAACTGGGCGAAACAACAAAAGACGGTCAATAAAAATATATATTTTAATTCAGGAATAATTAGATTAATAATTATAGCTGATGATGAATGATTAGAAATACAAATAGATAAAAGGATAGGATACGTATATGTTACCACCTGGATATAACGAGACCATAGTTCCATGTGAATATATATAATTATTAAAAATAACACCGTCAATGCAACCCTCAGCCAAACTAATGCTATATATAAGTTCTCATGCCCCTTTAAGGAGTGTCTCCCTACAACCGAAACAGAACAAGTACATAACACCTATATTGGCCATACTACAACAACTCTCTCTCGATGTCTAACTTATCATTTATCTGATATGAGCGCCATCCAACGTCACATTACTTCACATAACAAAAGACTACAGTCGGCCGACATGCGGAGAATATTAACATCTAACACCAAAAGCGTACACAAAAATAATTGCATAAACCGACTTAAAATACTAGAAGCAATGTTCATTAAAACCACACAGCCCAATATTTACAAAATATCTTTCAACACCGGTACCAACATACTAAATGTATTTCATAATTAAATGAAAATAAAGTAATAAAAATAAAAAATAAATAAATAATGAAACCAAATAAACAAATAAGCAAACAAATAAAATAAAATATAACAAGACAAAAATAAACATACAATAATAATCAACTCAACCCCACCCTCTCTTTTCCTTCATTCACCCTTCAAGATATCTATAAAAACAATAACACAAGTCTTCTCATTTATAATTAAAAAAAACTACTCCTGAGGACGACCAATAAGGTTGAAAGCGCTAGAGAAATGGCCGAATTACGAACAATCAGCGAAATATTATATGGACTGCCGCCTGAAATCCGAAAGATTGCTCGACGCTTCGAAAACCTTAAAAAGAAGTTATGTAGGAATACATCCAATTCAAAGTCAATACCCTGAAAGGGGCCGAGGCAGCAGTAGGGGGTGGGTTGCAAAAGGAATTGCTCCCTTAGCGACCCAACCAATAGGTCTGGTAACAATATGTAATGGGGCAGAGAACGGATTTCTCTGCAGGAGCAACGATCCAGAGTCTGGTCTATAGTGAGTCGAAAACTGTACTAATTCTGGTCACCACCAAGCTCTGGAACACAATAACACTTCTAACACTTAAAACTCCCGGTGAGAGGTAGAACCTCAATTTATAGGCTTGTAACAACCTTCCACCCCCATTCTTAACATACATAAATATCATCTCTTTATCTCTGCTCATGTTGGTCTTATCGCCACCCCTCTTGAAGACCGGCACCAGCAATCGGTATGTATCACTTTCTTTTTTTCCCCACAGTTATGCAAACGCGAAAATTCCATGTTGTTCAACAAAGCCTGTTTGAGTAATAACTTGCTGCCTAAATATATATATATATATATATATATATGATTCTTTCCAAATATGACCTAAGGTTAAGATCGGATTCTAACTCTCTCTGATGAGATCTCAGTTTATAATAGCTGTTGATCGATAACATCGACATGCCAGCGTCGCAGATTTTGTACATGTCTGTGTAAATAAAAATAATCATATATATATATATATATATATATATATATATATATATAAACGTGTCTATATTTTCTCCCCCCCCTCTTTCCTTTACTCGTTTACTATTTACGCGTCGCTTACCTAACCGTTTTCCTTTCTTTCCCGCTCTTTTATAATTGTCTTCATTGTTCTTTCTTCCATTTCCACTTTCTTTCTTTTCTTGGTCATAAATTATTTTCCTGTCTTTTTTAAAAAATGATTTCATATCTTTATTTTCATCCATTTCTCTTTTCTCCTGTCTTTCACCCTCTTTTATTTCGTTTCATTTTCCTCTTCTTCTTCTTCTTCTTCTTTATTGACTTTCTTTCTTCCTTCATTTCTCTTTCCCTCCGATTGATTCGCGGATTTTACCTCTACTTTATGAACTAATACAAAATCGTCGATCGATAATCACTTGACCGACTTATGCTACTAATCGAATATCCAGGCCATAACGAGGCACTTTGGTAAAAGGAGAAAATAATAAGGTCTCCATAAAAATAATTCCCAGCCCACATTAACAAGATCAAATATATATATATAGTAACGTAAAAAAAGATATATAAAGAGTCTGTCTGTCCTCCACACACAGGTTCGTGTTCAGTGTAATGGAGTTTGATAAAAGAAATTATCGCATGGTTGAAGCTCAAATATTCAAAACTTGCCTCTATTGATTTTGTGACCGAGAAAGAAGACAAAACTGGAATATAAATGTGCGACCACTAAGAAACATCAACAACAAAATCTGAACTCAAATAAAAGAGAAGAGAATATATATTTTTCGACCAATAAGGCGCATTCAAAATAGTTCCACAAAAACAATTTCGGATGCTTTGTTTGGTCATTAGATTTTTTCTAAGATGTTAAATTCTAGCATCAGTTGTGCGGATATGTACAGAGATATGACAGAAGTAAATTGACACCCCCACAACCAATAACTGAGACATGTTCAAAGTTGGAAACATTGATCGTCATTTTCTTGTGTGTTTTTCCCTTATATATATATATATATATATATATATATATATATATATATATATATATATATATATATATATATATAAAATATAAATGTTATATATATATATAAAATATAAATGTTAGTAATCCGAGGCAGGAGCAATGTGATATAGGTACCGGAAGGTTGAACAGGTGAACAAAAATAAATGAGAAGAGAGAATATGAAAAAAATCTCAAATCAATTTATTAATATTTCACGGTAATATATATATAAGGTTAATACAACAAAAGATATACAGGGTGATTCATAAGTCACTTAGCTAGTTATTTTTGAAATTCTAAAGTTAAAAAATACGGTAATACAAAACAGAAAGTTTATTCAACAAATTCATTTATGGGAGTTTAAAATTACAGCAGATTTTCAAAAGTTCCACCTTCGTTCTGCGTGCATAGCTCCATTCTTTTTTGTAAGGAATTTACGACTCTTTGTAGCATATTTGATTGATTAATTTTAACAAACTCGGCAGTGATTTTTGATTTGAGGTCGTCATTGCCTTTCAACAAGTGTGGGAGATTCATCAAATTTGGCCATATGAATAACAATAAAAATTCACTCTTCAATTAAATGACATACTGCCTGAAAAAAAAAGCACATATGATGATTTACACAAATTTAAATAAATAAAAATAAATATATATAGAAACAAATATATAAACGAATAAATTTAAAATAACAAATAGCAGTAATTAGAGAGTAAGATAACAATTATCAAATGTTCATAGTATGTTTGTGCTTCATATGGTAATCATTTTAAATAGCTAAGTGACTTATTAATCACCCTGTAAGAGGCAACTAATATCTTTAATTAATGAACATCCGGATAAAAATGAAGCTCAATATACTGGATAGAGCATTAATAGCATTAGATAAAATGAAAGAATAAAATAAGGTGCGAATCAAATTTTATTACAATTCAAAGTTCAAGCAAAGTAACTTTGAATTGTAATAAAATTTGATTCGCCCCTTATTTTTTTCTTTCATTTTATCTAATGCTATATATATATATATATATATAATTACAGATCAGAGTTATATCATAATGTGATTTAATGTCAATTTTGGAGCAAAAGAAATCTTACACATGTTTCAGGGGGAAATTGAGAGCATACTTGAATAAAATCCAAGTTATCATATGAACATCCCCCGTCCTCAGACACAGTTGCCACATGAAAACCACACAACATCCACATACAATTTTTATTTATTCATAGCTCTATTGCAATTTTAAAAAATAATTTAGTATTCATGAGATATGGAGAAACTTTATAAGGTTTTAGAACCACCTATAACTATTAAAGTGTGATTTTCATAGATAAATGTTTTTGGGGTTGATATATCGTAAAATAGACCAATCAAACCAGTATGTGTGTTTAGAGAATTTCCTGCATTTTTCGTGCAGTTGACTTTTGACATAATGTCATCCGCCCCTTTTAAAACTTTCATGATTTCCCCTTTTATGTGAGAGCTACTGAAGATGAATTTGCCTATTAAGCATCTGTTCCCCTTGGAGTTGGCTGCAACTCATATAGAAGATGAGATGGCCACCTATTTTGTCTGAGATCAACATAGCTTAACAGGTATAATTAAACAGACGAATTTTGTTATTTTTAACAATGTTTGCATAAATGAGAAAATGCTGCCTAAATACACACACAATATATATATATATATATATATATATAAATATATATATATTTATATATATATATATATATATATATATAGTGTGTAGATTTCAATTTTGTGTTGAGAATCTGAATAACAGAGCTCAATGTAATTTAAACAGAGCAAAACAGAATTCTCTCTCTCTCTCTCTCTCTATATATATATATATATATATATATTTATATATATATATAAATATATATATATAAATATTTATATGAAGCAATCCAACAAAAGATATAAGCGTCAACTAATATATTTTTCGCTCTTCTGGCTAGATGTGATGGGAGTCCGTCTTATTTTGCTCAATTCGGATTTAGCGGGTTTTCTAATTAAACAACGAATTTGGATTTGATTAGAGTTGCACATGTTGGGATCTCGGAACTTTGATTGGACTTTTTGTATTATTTTGATTGATTTATTTATCATTAACATTGAATATGGACACATTTCGCGACTGGATAACTTTGCCGGCCCCTTCAATTTCACATATTTGGACTGCTGTTTGTATCTTGGAGTAATGTCCTTCCTGATTATGCTTCTCAACTTGTATGACCTGGATGGACTGTATGGATTCAACAAAAGTATGTTTTTGGATTGATATGTTTGATGTTATGTATTTTTATATATTTGTGTATATAATTTTTTATATATTTTCAAAGCGTAATTTTATTGCCTGTAGTAGTATAACTGCGGTAATGGTCCTCTGAAGAGAAGAATTATCTTTGAAAACTCATGAGCTAAGGACTTAAGGATGCTTTGCATGAACTTTGAATTCTAATAAAATTTGATTGACACCTTATTTTATTACTTCATTTTATATTATAATATATAAATATTTATATATATATATATATATATATATATATATATATATATATATATATAGAGAGAGAGAGAGAGAGAGAGAGAGAGAGAGAGAAAGAGGTACATTGTTGTATATCCCAGAATGTTTTTGTTTTATCAATCTTTTTGTGATCATCTCAATCCTTCGGATAATCCTTCTTGTATTCTTGTCCAATTGACGGATGTAGACTCCGTAGTTGTTTTGTTCCATTTTTGTTCGCGAGTTCTTTCGATTGACTTCACTTAATCGTCTATAGGCGTAGGGTCGGACTTGCATATCTATGACTGCTAAGTTCGAGCTGTGCAGTAAATTTATAACGTTTTAAAATAACGTATGTGTGATGAGATTCCGTATTTGGAATGTAATCACGTGTTAGGCGCGTGGTTGATTAAAATTTACAATATTTAAAAAAAATTTTACAATATTTAAAATTTACAATTTACGATATTTCAAAAGGGTAAAACGTAGAGTTTAAAAAAAAATACTTTTATTGGATTCATAATTAATGTTGTTTATTGTGGGACGTTTTGTCTTTATGTACAAGGCTTCTAAGATTTTCAGTTTTTTTACATTAGAATCCTGGTGTATAATTTTCGTGTTATTGACTAACAGTTGTCTGAATTGCAAATGGGGGAGTTGTGTTGCTTCAAATGTCGGCAGATTGAACTTGAGTCTGAAAGGTGTAAGGTGAGTCTTCGGGAAAGAGTAGTAGAAGTGTGGCCGATGTAACAGTTAGTTTTATTATTGGAGGAGATACATTCTGCCAAGGGGGACTGAAACTGATGAATTACATTGGTTTGTTCTACTACGTTTTTTTGGTCTGAGATGTGTTATTGTTGATTATTATGTTGTGAATTTTTTATAGTAAATGATGAATCTAATTCTTTTATTAGTATTAACAGAAAATATATGCTTGTATATTATGTTTTTAATCACCTTTTCGTGTATTTTAAAGTTATAATGCAACTGGTTACGGTAGAATATGTTTAGCTCTTTCTTAGTTTTATCTAGGTTTCTAATGGTAATTGGAAAATTGGTTGCTAATTAAGACTTGTTTAATGTTTTTTGATTCATTGAAAAATATTTTGTTGAGGAGATCAATTTAGCCAAGTTTATTACATTTTTTTAAGATTGCTATTTTACGGAGGTATGAACATTCGCTTTTGTAGTCCAACAGGCAAGAATTAATGGAGGTAGTTTTTTTTTATATGGAGAAGTGATGAGTTCACTATTGTTGGAGTCGACAAGTCAATAAGTACATCTAGAAAAGGAATTTTGTTTAGTTCATAGGTGAATGTGAGTACAGAGTTTGTTTGAAAGATAATTTGTAGTTCTTTAATTTCATTATTGTTGTCTGCTAGAATAAGGATATCGTCTACGTACCTTACATAAATGGAGGGGTTAGTTAGTGATTGTATTAAACATTTTGTTCTCAAGACTAGACATATAAATATTACTGAATGTTGGTCCAAGTACAGAACCCATGGAGACGCCATCAATTTGTGTGTAAATGTTTCCTTTATGGTCGTAGAAGGGGACTTCGGTTGTGTAGATTAATAATAACTTTTTGAGAATTCTAGGATTGCTTTTGAGAAGAGGGAGGGATGCATTATTGTATATGCTATTAATTATGATGTCGATTGTTTCATGGACTGAGATGTTAGTGAATAGACTGTCGACGTCCAGTGAAGCAGTAATTTTATTACTGACTTTTGTAGTTTGAAGAATCTCTACGAGTCCTTGGGTAGCCTTTATGCTATATTTGCTTGGTAAATACATAAATACGGCACAATCACGTTGACACACCGGTTCCCGTTAGATCACCGAAGTTAAGCGGCGTCGAGCCTGGCCAGTACTAAATGGGTGACCATTTGGGAATACCAGGTGCTGTATATGCTCTCTGCTTATCTCGGCATTGTTTCCAGTCGTCTTGTATTACTACTTGCCATTGGAAGCAAGCAATGCCGACTCAGGAGAGTGGTTGTTAGGGATTGCGCAACCCTTGCAATTACAAATTCACGCGCGGGCAGCCCCTGGCGAGTCACTCATACGTCGAAATCGACGGGAGAGTCCATCATATATTTATAAATATTATATTTATTTATAACCTACAGACGCTAGTGTTTTAAGCTAATTGCTCTCATCAGTGCAGAAAAGTTACAATTTAAGATGGTCGGGAGGCGCAAACCCAGTTCATAGAGTCAGCCTAGAATCTGCACACAGTCACCCTATCCTTGTGTCCACCGGAAACTGTTATGTGATTAGGGGAAATTAAGATCTATATGTACCTCATGTTATTTCAGTAGTTGAACACTCTTGACGACAGCTGCCTATAACAGGTTTAAAACTCTCGCTGATTTATCAGATTGTTCATAGTGGCCGAGTGGGTTAAGGCGTCAGAGTGTGGGTTATAACATGACTCGTGTTCCAGGGTTTGAATCCTGCGACCGGTATAAATAATTATCTCTACACTGACGATTCCCGAAACGATAAAACGTATATGTATGTAGATAAACAAATATTTATAATTATATATATATATATATAAATATATATATATGCATAAAGTGAGTTGAGATCAACAAAATTTGAACATTGTTCCAAGAATTCAAAACCAACGAATTATATCGCGTATGATCGTTTCAAAGACAATTTGGAAATATTTTATTCACTATATATATATATATATATATATATATATATATATATATATGATTATTTTTATTTATACAGGCATGTACATAATCGGCGACACTGACATGTCGATATTATTGATTAACAGCTGTTAAAAACTGAGATCTCATCAGGCAGAAAGAAAATCTGATCCTTACCTCAGATTATATTTGGAAAGACTGAAGTGGAAAAAAAAAGAAAAGAAAAAAGAAACGGAATTCCAAATTTAATATTGGAAAGATATGGTCAGAACCGTCGAAATCAAATATAATAAAACTCATGTTGAGGATAGAGAAAAGAGAAAAATAAAAGGGGGTCAAATTTCTCGTGGTACATTTTCACGGCTGTTTAATGTCTGGATATGTGTTAGTTGCTTCAGCGTGTCAATATTATGTGGGATGTGGTATTGGGAAGGAAGACACAGTCTTCAGTCTGGCTTTATTATAGGTGGAGGGTGGGGGTGTTAAGTCATTTAGATCTAATCGTGTTGATTTTTCATTTTTATTTTTGTTTTAGTTTTTTACCTTTTTAAAAATTCTTTATTTTATTTTATTATTATTAGCTAGTTGTTATCAGCAATGATGCTAACAATTGGAAAATAAAATAAAATTAACGAAAATTAACTAAAAATTTACTAAAGTTAACTGACATTATATAAGGATGGTAATAACAACAACAGTAATAATAATAATAATAATAATAATAATAGTAGTAAGTTTATTTTTTGTGTGTCGTCAGCTGAGGCCGGTGTAATTTATTGGAGAGGGGGGAGCTTATGAAGTGATGTTTCCTGCAGTTTCTGTTTCTTGGTTCGTAATGTGGTGTTCTTTGTATGGTTTTGTTTTCTTCCTGTTGTAAATTCCATGTGACTGATTTTCCATCGTAGCTTATGTGGGTTGGTTTCTGCATTCAAAGATTTTCTTTAAGATTGCAGCTGTTTTCATCATTGACATCCTTTGTATGGTTTTCGATGGTCCCTTTAATTTCAATTTCTCCTAGTCTTTTTTACCAGGTTTTTGGGGATTGTTCCTAGTGCTCTTACGATTATTGGTATTATACTGACTTTCACATGCTCCATATTACTTTCAGTTCTCTGGCAAGTTCTGTGTATTTGTTTTTCTTTTCCGTCTCTTTGATTTTCACTCTGTAGACTGCTGGAACGACGAAGTCTACGATTTTGCAAGATTTTTCCTTCTTGTCGATTATAATAACATCTGGTCTCCTTGCTTGTATGAGTTTATCTGTTTGTATATCCATATCCCAGGGGATTTTGTGTTTTTCGTTTTCCAGTACTGTTTCTGGTTTATTATTATTTACTCACTAGGAGTTATCACACTGGTCATCGTCAGTGATCGCCCACTGCCGACAACCTGTGGTATTCCCTGGAGTCTGAGTGACAACAAGTCTCCTCAGACTTCCAGTATGCTCCCCCTCTTTTCGTTCATCACCGCTGATGACCTTGCGGTAATCGCAACAGCCACCTACCAACGATTTGCCGCTGATAAGGGCCATTGGTCCCCTCTGGGGCCCGAGTGGCAACAAGCCTCCCCAAGGTCCCAGAGCTGTCCGCGCTCTTCCAGTGGAGGTCTGGTTTGCGCTTTCCCTCTTTGACCCTCTGTCCATAATTTTCGTGGCGTCAGCCTATGCTTGCGCCTCTCTCGTGCGGTTGTATTTTCCCCGGTTCTGTTGTCTTGTGCTTTGGTTATTACTGTTGATGTTATTAGTTAACTTTAGTAATTTTGGTTAATTTTACTTTATTTTCCAATTGTTAGCATCATTATTATTTCATTGCCGCTAACAACTAGCTGTCCTTGGCTCAAATTAGTAATAATAAAATATAAAATACAAGAAAGAATTAAAAAAAGGTAAAAAACTAAGGCAAATAAAAAGATAGATCTAAATGACTTAACACCCCAACCTAGAATAACGCCAGACTGAAGACTGTGTCGAACCACCTAGAATAAAGCCAGACTGAAGACTTTGTCTTTCATCCCGCATAATATTGACATGCCGAAGCAACTAACACATATCCAGACATTAAACAGACGTGAAAATGTGCCATGGGGAAGATGACCCCCTTTTCTCTTTTTTTTCTCTATCTTCAACATGAGTTTATATTATATTTGATTTTCAACAGTTTCAAATCTAACCACGTGACTTTCCAATATTAAATTTTAAATTCCGTTTCTTTTTTCTTTTTTCTTTTCTCTTCTTTTCCACTTCATTATTTCCAAATATGATCAGATTTTCTTTCTGCCTGATGAGATCTTAGTTTTTAACAGCTGTTGATCGATAACATCGACATGCCAGTGTCACTAATTATGTACATGTCTGTATAAATAAAAATAATCATATATATAAAAGCTCTATTTGATATTGAGCACTCTTTATAAAACCGGTTGAAATTCTTTGGATTTTTATCCTGTGGATGTTTACTTTACCTGGATTACTATATATATATATATATATATATATATATATATATATTATTTCATAAAATGTTATAAGGAGATATCATGTTTTATGTATCGATTTTCTTTAATAGTGCTCAATACGTGAGTAGAGCTAGGTAGTAAGTTAGGAAAATATAGTTATGGAAATTGCAATGAATATATTTTCATAACTTACTAATATATATATATATATATATATATATATATATATATATTAGACCTCTTCAAAATTGACCTTTTTCTTCAAACATATGGAAACTGCTATTATTCCCATTCTCCAACGTCTAAATTAGCTAAATATACCAGTTATTGTGATCTTGGACCTTGGCTATGCCTGCCTCAAGAGCCATGTAATTTTATTGTTGACGTTTTTCAAAAACGCTTCAAAATATGGGATATTATGTCCTTATTTTCATTGTAGCTTTCCAGAGGTTGATGCTATAGCATTGAAAGTGGTACCAAATGAAAGCTAATAAAATTTTCTTGCATATGGTAGTAAGCACAATAAAACACATGAACACCTGTGTAAATTTTAATGCACAAACAGCTGGGACACTACAAAAAATCAGTTTGGTAGTATGATAGCACTGCACTGACACATATATTGCATAAGAAACTGTCAGATAGGATGTTACTAATACATGTATTATCACTTGTTCAATGTGGCTTTTTTGAAACTGTCAAATTTTTTCCTGTGGTACTCCACAACTTGTAGTAAGCAGCTTCTTTGCTCTGGGTCACTTGTGATCTGAGTTGCAAAGTCACTCATTAGTTTCACACCTCTCTCAGCCACATCATTGGTCACTTTCACTGACCTCACAAACTTCTGTGCATTCCTGTAGCTGTCATTGTCTTCCCAGGTGTGAGCCAGTCACATTTCACTCGAAGAGCATCAAACAGAAAGTGAGACTCTGGCCCTACCAGGTCTGTGAGAACTGTAGCTGCATTGATGACAGGAAACACTGGCTTGCCTTTCCTGTAACTCTCAGGTTTCTCTGTTTCTGTCAGCTTGACTGCGAGCTTCTCTTTTGCAGACTTGGTCATGCTGGCATGTGAACTGAACAAGGTGAATGGCACTAGTTCCTGGGTCAGATACCAGCAGTGGTTGTTCATTTTCTTGAGAACAGAGGTTGCCAGTTCATAGTCATACTGCTTGTATTGCAGCATGTTCTTCATCAGCTGCAGGTCATGGATAGGTGCATCAGCTGCAGATGTGGTGGTCACCCAGTGGCTGGTGTAGAATAAGGTCAGGAACTTGTTCATCCTCTCCAGCTTGAAGATAGTGTCCGTGTTGTATTTTAGTTCCTTGGAAAACATGAGCATCTTCATACAGTAAATGTTCCTGGCCATCCAGCGGTCTTGGTGAATGGCACCTGGCTTGGCCCAGTGGATACCTCGAGGAGGTTCCTCACCAAGCAGGATCAGGCACAGCTCTGCCACCTCTCTGTAATCTGCCCTCGGACTTGCTTCCTCAAGGAAATTGCTTAAGACTGCAATTGTGCTTGTCTTCTTCTGTTTCAAGTCTTGTTCAACTAGGCCCAGAACTCTTGGGCAGTCCTTAACCAACTTGTCCCACTTCTCTTTCACATTGCTGAACATTGGGTTGTCAGGACTCTTGACCTTGCTGAACACAGCCTCCCATACACTTCCAATTATTACCTCTGATATGTGATGGCGACAAGCGAAGTAGAATACCTGTTTGCCTAGTTTTTCTTCAATAAGCTTCGCTGCACCCTTGTTGATGCCACTGTTGCTTGCTGTGGTATCAAATACCAAGCCTACAATGTTGTCTGTGAGACCCCATGCTTCTATCAATTCCAATGTAGCATTACACTGTTGGATTCCTGTGGAACTTTCTATGAAGGGCACACCAAGCAGCTTCCCTTCTTCATACTGTGGAGTACCAGAGACGAGCACTGCAAGACTTTCCACTGGGTATCTTTAACCAAGAACATCCCGTAGAAGTTTTCCATCCCAGTGTAGTGTGCAGTAATCTGGCGGACTGTCCTTGAAGTTATACATGTAACTTTGGCACAAGTTATGACGAGTGTTTATCCTATTTCGTCTTGTAGTAGAGGCTGATATAACAAAGTCATCAAGATCTGCGCCTCCTGCCTTCAACACTGCAGACACCATGGCTGTAGTCTGGTTGTCAGAGAGTGACAACCGATCTGCAGTGCTACAAATCTCTTCACTGGTCATAACTGAGTGTGGAAAGTGTAAGGTTATCGTACTTGGTTTTGATGAACAGCTTGGTGTTGTCTCAGTGTAATCTGAACCCTCACTAGTACCAGAGCCTTGACTGTTCTCTGGGTCTTCATCACTTGAAATTTTCCCAACTTCTGCTGCTGCAGCAGTCACTGATGATAACATTCTCTCTTCTCTTTCTTCTCGGAAGCTTTTTTCTCTAGACTTCTTCTCAAACACCTTATCATGACCTGACATGTGTGCCAGGCGAGTTGTCTGTTGGTCCAAGTAGAAATTGACGTCCTCTTCCTTGGTCTCCTTTGTGAGCAGCCTGTTGCTTCTTATCTCCTCCACAACATCCTTTGCTCCAATATCAAATAACTTGTCTAAGTCCTTCAGAAAGTTAGCTCGTTTCTCTTCCTCTGGTTTGTTATTTCTTCCCTTGTTTTTAACAATTTTCCTGTACTTTTCATGGAGGATCATGAAACGGTTGACTGCATTTGGTCTAGTTAGTGTTTTAATCCTTGCCATATTCCAGAATGGCAAAACGACATCCACTGTATCATGGGCTAAAGACCTATTGTCACTGTTGGGATTATCATTCCTCAAATGCAGGAAATACTGGAACATCTGGCGATTAGTAGGAAGTTGAGAGCCCCTGATGCTGGAGCTGGGTTGCCCAATGAGATACACATCACTGAATGACCTTGTGGCAGGAGTTGCCACCTTTCTTCTCTTTTCAGTTGGTTCATCCCGTTCACTTGTATCGCTGACCACTTTCCCACAGCATAGTTGTCTTCCAGATGCCATGTTGTCAGCAGTTCACAAATCTTAACAAATCAGCTTTAACTTACAATCTGAAATGAAGAGATAAAACATACTTAGTGATAATAAATTATATACATGCATTAAGAGTAACATTTTTGAGATAAAGTTATGTATTATATGATGGCATCCTTTCCAAGCATAAAAAATATATATGTTTGTGCATTAAAATTAATTAAAATTAACACAGGTGTTCATGTGTTTACTACCATATGCAAAAAAATTTTATTAGCTTTCATTTGGTACCACTTTCAATGCTATAGCATCAACCTCTAGAAAGCTACAATGAAAATAAGGACATAATATCCCATATTTTGCAGCGTTTTTGAAAAACGTCAACAATAAAATTACATGGCTCTTGAGGCAGGCATAGCCAAGGTCCAAGATCACAATAACTGGTATATTTAGCTAATTTAGACCTTGGAGAATGGGAATAATAGCAGTTTCCATATGTTTGAAGAAAAAGGTCAATTTTGAAATGGTCTAATATATATATATAAGCTGAAGAGAGCCGGATGGGTAAGACCTTTCGTGCTTGAAACCGACGGTACGAATGTTGTACTAATTTTTCTGTACCAGAATAAATAAATATTATGCTCTTAATTTTTAACTTTAATTCTTAATTAATCGAGCACTCTGCTGGGATTTTTCCTACCATTTTACAAAGAAGTTATATATATATATATATATATATATATATATATATATATATATATATATATATATATATATATATATATATATATATATTCGACTTCGTCTTTTCAGGTGTCTGCCAAAGAAGGGGATGTTTTTTTTTTGTAATTGACCTTGATCGTCGGAAGTCGATGGGTCCCCCACATAAAGTCGCCCTTGGGACTGTATGAAAAATTGATGGACATTTTCAATTTCATTTCATTAAGTTATTAACTTTTTCGTTAGTAACAACTTTTTAAAAATTTACTTTTTTTGCCATTCTTTTTCTTTGAACAGTCTCTGGTAGATAATAATTTTGTCTTCTTCCCCCACCCCCAACGTGCTATTATCGTCAGCCTGTTTTAAGTAGCTTTAACGTTTATTGTCCATGTGTTGTGCGCGGAGGGTGGTTAGCGACATTTTTCTTTTTTACCTGAGCAGGTGTTTCTGCGTTCTACGTCATTAGGTCATGCGGTGACGTCGCTGAATTTAAAATAGGGCATCCAGCCGCCGTTCCCTGGGTATTTCCTTCATAGGCGGATATATTTTTAATATATAATATAAATAATAAAATTACTTTTTAATATTTATATATTCATATATATATATATATATACACACACAATTGCGGCGTGATAAAAGGTGAGTGAAGAAATACTTTTTACTGTCTTGACTTTTAAATACTTGTATTTTTGCGTGTGTGAACTACTTTTCAATAAATTCGGGCGTGGGCCTCTCTTGACTTTAGCGTACCTATTCAACGAAGAATGATCTCCACGTTTACTCACAAATAATTTGGCATATTTTCTTTAAATTATCAATTATCCTATTTAATTTTGTTTCGTTATAACATTGTTTGCTATATTTATTCTTGAAGAAGCTTTAATACGAAAAGTTTCAACGACTCCGTCGAAAAAACAAAAAAACAACAACCCACCTTTTCAATTCGCGCGCACATTTTTCTTATGAATATTTCGTTGTTGCGCCCCAAAATCTATTTTAAGTTTTAAAATTTATATTTAAAAATCTTGAAATGTCGGCATAAAAATGTTAAATTCAAATAAAAACCTCGAGTAATCATGTCTGACTTGCATAAGTTTCCGCCTTTATTGAAGGAAAGTTATTTCTTTCAAAAACATTTCAAACAAAAAATAAATAAATACAATATGGATAATTTTTTCTAATAAAATGTCAATGACGATTATTGTTGAAAATCTGCTCGCAAATCCATATTTTCAACGGCCCATTAAAATGGAATCCGCGGGGTCTTGTAAAATTGTAATACCTGGAAAGATATTTTTCATTTAAAAAAAAAATGATATAACTTCTGTCAGCTGTCGTCATGAAGTTTGTACTAATTTCTTGATTTTACAAATAATTTTACGATTCTGTGAGAAAATTAAAATAATAATAATAAAGTTAAAATAATGAAATCCAAGATGATCAAATGCTATTATTTTCTTTTAAGAGCAAACGATGTCTTGTCCGTATTTCCCTGCCCCCAACCCCCCACGAGGGCAAAGTTAGACAGACACAAGATCGGTTATTAATGTGAGGGGAGCCCCCCCCCCCCCCGGGGAGCCCCCCCCCCCCCCCCCAAAAAAAAAGGGGCACTCTGGATTGGGAATAAAAATTACCCCAGTCTAGAAGGGAACAGGTCAAAACGTCACCAAATTTTTTGGCCCCCGTTCCGGCGTCTCGACGGCTAGCCGCACCACTTCTGGGGGTGTTTCCACTTGTCACCAAACTTATAAAATATTATAATAAGAATATTGTTTGCAATGTGAATCGAATATGATAACGGTGATTTGCTTCGAAAAGCATCTCGGATCTACATGCCGGCTATTAAAAATATATTTTGTATATTTTATTATTAATAAAAAGCTTCATATTTTTGAAAACCTTTTCATTATTACAAAAGTAGAACACTGATACAAGTAACAAATTATTTGACGATAAATATCACTTAAAGAATTTGGTGACCGTTTTGACTTGTAACCGTTTTGACTTGTAACCGTCTAGAAGGTCCTTTAATAAGAAAATTATAAACCTAAGTTATCGTTCTTCCTTAGCTAGCCTCGTTCTCGACTTGTTTATAAAGATGCCGACTATATATTTCCGGACTAGTTTCATTTCGGCGTTTCACGTGTACGATGAGCCTTAGTGTTTGTAATGTTTATTTTTGGTGTTTCTGTATGAGAACCCGATTGTGAAATATGGCAGTTAAAAGTGACAGGAAAACTATGAAATACTTACAGGTCATTGAAAAATATTTGCGTACACCGAAAATTACGGAAAATAATCGAGTATTTTTATTAATGAAATTTAACTATGAATTGTAGTCAAGAGCCGTCGCCATTTTTTAGCCATTATTAGAGATTTTCGTCTTATTTAATAACTCAAGTCTCACTGATTGATGTCATTACAGCATAACATCGCTAAATTAATTTTATTTTTTATTAAAATTCGACTCTTATCATTTTCCGTGAGTGTACGCTAATATTTTTCAACAACAAGTAAGTATTTCATGAAGTTTTCTGTTATTTTATTTTTAACTGACATATTTCACAAAAGTTTAAGTAAAAACAGTTTAAGTAAAAAAATAAGTTTTCAGTTTAAATAATTTCCGTGACTAATATAGAAAAGAAGTAGATTTCTCGTCTTCTGACAGAACGAATACATTTTAATCGTAGTCCGAAGACCAATATAAGTTGATAACTTTTTTCAATCTTTTTATTTAACAATTTGACTTATTACCCCAATAAAATTGCTTAATTCTTAATTTTATTTGTTTACTAAAAGTAAACAAATTAAGTGATGTTCATTTATTTCAGTTATTTTCATAGACGTTTAAGATGTTTTGTTCGTATTCACTTGCCTCCCCACGAGGGCAATATTAGAGATAGAGTCGGTTTCAGACTTGGATCCAGTCCTCGGTCGGAGTGGAAATCTTTCTCTACATGAACATTTTCCCCCCCAATCCAGAGTGCCCCTTTTGGGGAGCTAGATATCCACGACATTAAACACCGACTTCATGTCTAACTTTGCCCCCGTGTGGTGTCAAGTAAATAGGGGTACAAATTTACTCTTTTCCCACTAATACTGGATGTGACACGCGGTCGTTTTAATAGTTACCCTCAGAACAGGGGGGGGGGGGTAGACGGTTGCAGAATCGGCTCCGTCGGCATCTCCTGGTGAGGCCCCCTCAGGCGACCGGCAATAAACCAATCCCTCTTTCTTTAAGCGGGGGTAACTTACCGAAGTGAAAGGAAATTTAGCTCACCTCAAAAAGCCATTCTGAATTGGGAACAACAATTTACCTTTTTTTTTTTTTCATTTAAATAGAAACATAAAACGGACACTTGAGAAATGACATGTTCTTAACGCTCGTCGGAATTACTTTTTTAATGTAACACACATAAATAATCCCTTCACGCAGTTAAATTTATTAAAAATTCGATTTAAAAGAAAATCTATAGTGTGGGAAAATTTATCTCGACACTTTTTATTTTGATATATTTAAACATTCGTTCTTTTTTTTTTAATTCTCGTTTTTGCTGGCACATACAGTGCATGCTTGCCTGTTGAGTGTTGATTATTGCAAACTCTGAAATCACGATGCAAAACTTATATCGCCTGTCATACATTTTATATTTTGTAAAAATGAAATAATCTACGCTTTCAGTTGTAAAATAAATATTTCAACATATTAATGTGAGATTGTCATAATTAGATTTCCACTGTTTACCTAGTTTTTGACAGCCAACGCCCTTTCTTCGCCGGTGTAAGTGGCACATTAGATCTTGTCATTGCTCTCATTCTGAAACGTTAACATGAAAACTTATACGTTTACGCTGTAAAACACTTGTACTGACTTCCATTAAGATGAGATTGAAAAAGTAGGTCCATTAATTCGATATAGATATTTGTTATATGATAGAACAAATAAACTTAAATTATTTATATAAAAACTAGTTGGACCCGAATAAACCAAGAACTGCAATTCCCAGAAGTCAATTGACCGGAAAGACTCTTTTCACCTAGAGTACTAAGCATTTGTCCACGATATAAAAATATTCCTAAGTAAAACACTGGATTATACTAAACCAAAAACAATAATCGAATAAGAAAACAATAAAAACGAATACTTTTTATTTATCTTCCTCCCACAGCGGTAAGATGTGACACAAGGTCAGGAAAGTGGGATTTGAAAAGCCAGCGCCTGAGAAGGTGAGCACTCTGGCCTACAAAAAATGTCTGGGCAGCCCCGTCGGCATTCCCCGGTAGGGGCGCCTTAGGCAGTAAGCAATAAACTTACTCCTCCCCAAAGAGGGGAGGCAAAGCCTGGGAGGGTGGACCTCCTAGAACTGCACAGGAAAAACCCATAGACTGGCGGAAATCAAGCCCCGAAGGCAAAGACGATACCTGCCTATGGGGTGCAGTATCCATCGGAACAGATACTACACTTTGATCTTGGCCAAAAGGCCAAGAAAAAACGAATACTTAATTAATGAGATGTTTTCTTTTTGCGAAGCAATATGCAAATTAATAGGTTAGTTTCTAGTTAGCTGCTGCTGATTGATTGTTATATCAGCAATACTAGCAGCCATTGTTGACTTTCGTTCAAAAGGGGACAATATTTTTTCGGATAAGGTAATTTAAAATTACTACTACCGAAAGACAAAACAACATACAATCATAATTTTAATGCATAAAAAAAGATAAAAGATTTATTTATTTACTAATTAACATTCGGACGTTGATCGCATCGACATGACTGAGTATATTAGAAAGCTGTTAGTGAATATGAAATTGGCATTTTAATCTGATTGTCAGTGCAACAAATAGTTAAACTTTCTAGAGAAAAGAAACAAGAAAACCTACTTTAATTTCGTCCTTGAAATCAATTTACAAAATGAAGTATTTATCTGTCTTTTTGTTCGTCCACTACAGACTTGAAATTACTTGCTATACATGGAGAGTGTCATAAACTATAAAAATTTCAACTGCTTAGGAATAAATAGAATCCTAAACATAGTTTTTGATCTTCCATTATGGAAGATCAAAATCTATGTCTATGATTCTATTTATCATGGAAGTGGCTTTTCGGTCAATAAAAAGTGATGTTAATACAGGGTGTTTGAGACAAATTTGACTCTTTTTGAAAAGGGAAGAAAAACGTCATATCTTGGCCAATAATTGATGCATTCTCAAAATTTAAAGTGTATTGCTTAGAGGACATTTTACCGAATATAGTTCACTCGTAGAAGCCGCTCTGAACGTCCACAACAGCCTTCAGTCGGGCCTTTGAGAGATGTCTAAACACCAGTTTGATCTTGGCAATCAACTCATCCATAGTGTTGCAGGTGGTGTCCTTGTCAACTGCACTCCACACATAATAGTCCATGAGGTTGCAATCAGACGAGTTTGAGGGAGGGGGGCAGATATTAGAACTGGTGAATTGGTGAAAATCCTCAGACATTCACTTTTGGGTTTTCCTGGAGGTGTGACAGGAAGTGAAGTCCTGCTGTCCCATAATATAACCTTCCTGCAGCCACCCTCTACACCCAGTGTTTGACAACAGTGAACAGCAACTAACCATCTGAATTGAGTTTGAATTCCTTTTTGAAGATGTTGGGTGGCATTATGTGGCCTTTGCTGGAAAAGCACCCAAAGATCATCATAATTAAAGGAACTTGGTTTTAATGACATGCGAGACTTTGTGTGAACTATAGGTTAGGCCCATGTTGTTCTTGGTGTTTACTCTCGACTGGGTGTTTGACCTTGTTGAGGAGTTACTTGACTTTCGTGGAGCAGCTCTCTTAGGCCTTGGCATTGAGTACTTGGCTCTTGCGACTTTTGTATGAGAGGTAAACAAAGATCTTCGTTCAGCGTTGATTTGATAGTCGCCACTATGACGCCCATCTCTTTTGCCAAGGTCCACGTTGCCTTGCCTGGATCATGCCACACTCTTTTATTTTCATTTTTTCAACTTCTCAATAAATTTCTGTTGTACAGACACAGAACACCTGCTCTGATCCTTCCTGCTAGCCACTGCTTCCACATCTCCATCACAATTCTCCAGCTCACATCTTACACCCTTCAAAGGAATTCAAGGAGCACTGAACTTCAGCTAAGATTTCCAGATTTTTTAATCCGACATGAATCATCATGATGTAGGTCACTCTCTCTTCCAATATTCCGGTGCTTTCCAGTCATCCATAGTTTCCAGCTCTCAAACCCACCAATAGTACACAGAAACAGCTATCCGTTGCACTTTACCGCTATTAAATCGTTCTGAAATGAGAGAATGTAAAATAACTATCAAATTTGTCTCAAACCCTAATCTGTACATGATTGTTTTAATGCAATCAAAATCAACTTCAGTCAACTTCAGTTTTATGATATGTGTATTATTTGGATTATTCAACTACTATTCTCATCTTGGTTGGTATTTGCACCACGGTTTGGCTGATATAACCTCTGACCTTCTTTGGGTGAACCTTTTTTCGAATTCGAAAACTGGGACAGAATTTTAAAATCTGTATTTAATCCACTAAGGTAGATTGTTCTCATCCCATCAGCCATGACCGGGTAGAAGTCTTAATTTTTATGTTGTTCTTAGTTATAGCCTGTAGTAAGGATTAAACCTTCAACCTGTAGAAGACTCAATCACTTTGAACTGATTGTTAATATACATGCCACATGTCCATATCAGTTGAATGTGATCATCTCATTGTTACAATCTGGTACTACCAGATCAGGGTTTCTGAAAATACTGGCTTTCTGACCTAAAATGCACCAAACATTGATGTTATTGTTTTTTTCCTTTCCCTTTGCAAAATTCAATCATTTTCTGCAAAATTAAAAACAAAGCAACAATTTTCCTCTGCCAATCAGCCAAACTAAACACCATGAATAAATATTTGAAGATATAAACTTGAAGCATAACATTTTTTACCAAAATGACCGGATTTGGTATTAAATAATCCGAAAAGGGTTGATATGCTGTAAAACAAAACAACTAAACAATCTCATTGTTACAAATTATATTTAAAAGGTTCATAAAATGTTCGCTCCTAAAATGAACACTAACATCATAACCCGTGTAACATTTTGCAAATAAGCATTTAGAAGATTTAGAATCATTGTAATTTCATTGAACTCCCCTCCAAAAATGAAAACAACTTTTTAAAATGTTTGTGATCATGTTACAAATCGCATGATCAATAAAGTTAAAATAAATCAAATCGATAACTCAAGTTTTTACTTTTGCCCAGCAAATAAGTGGAAGTTTATATGAATTATGCAGCATCAGCTCCCTTTTTGATAAAATTCTTAATTTTTTGTGTGTGTATTTTGTGTGTGTGTATATATATATATATATATATATAGTTTGTTGGCACAGTGGATTGGGTACTTGACTGCTGATAACATTTGGATTTAACCTGCCATTCGGGTTTCGAATCTAGGCATGGATACACTTTCTATCTCTAGTCACACTGATTATATTATCATTAGATAGAAATATTATTATCATAGTATCACTAGATAGAAATATTATTATTATAGTGTCACTAGATAGAAATATTATCATAGTCACACTGATTATTATTATAGTGTCACTAGATAGAAATATTATTATTATAGTGTCACTAGATAGAAATATTATTATTATAGTGTCACTAGATAGAAATATTATTATTATAGTGTCACTAGATAGAAATATTTTTATAGTATCACTAGATAGAAATATTATTATTATAGTGTCACTAGATAGAAATATTATTATTATAGTGTCACTAGATAGAAATATTATTATTATAGTGTCACTAGATAGAAATATTATCATAGTCACACTGATTATTATTATAGTGTCACTAGATAGAAATATTATTATTATAGTGTCACTAGATAGAAATATTATTATTATAGTGTAATTAGATAGAAATATTTTTATAGTATCATTCGATAGAAATATTTTTATAGTATTATTAGATAGAAATATTATTTTTATAGTCACACTGATTATTATTATAGTATCATTAGATAGAAATATTATTTTTATAGTCGCACTGACTATTATTATAGTATCATTAGATAGAAATATTTTTATAGTCACACTGACTATTATTATAGTATCATTAGATAGAAATATTTTTATAGTCACACTGACTATTATTATTATTAGATAGAAATCATTAGATAAAACTAAACATCATGAAAAATGAACAAAATCAGAAGGAGAGAAAGAGTGAATGAAATTGATCTGTTAGTTTCTTTAATAGAGAGAAATGTTGCTTTGTTTAGTTAGAACAGCTTTGTTTTTGAATTAACGTTCTTCGCTTGGTATAGCCTTCAAGACATTGATTGAAAGCATGTGTCTATTGCATTGGCGATCATTGAAGCCATAAAAACCTCTTATAAATATAGCACTGGGTGGCATGAAGAGAACTTGGAAGTGAGAGGTTTTATCCTCTAATGACATTTATGATATTAGTAATAACAACAGAAACTGTTGCTTGGAGTAAATTTTTAAAGTAAGAAAGCGATTGGAAATATCAAAGAGAATATACACACGATCATACATAGTAAACAGCATTTTTATGGAGTTTTTATTTATGAAGTCAATCAAATAAGGGAAAAGTTCACTTTATTTTATATGTAAGATGTATACATATATATATATATACATATATATATATATAATGATTATTTTTATTCATGCAGACATGTACAAAATCTGCGACACGGGCATGTCGATGTTATCGATCTACAGCTGTTAAAAACTGAGATCTCATCAGGCAGAATTAGAATCCGATCCTTACCTCAGATCATATTTGGGAAGAATGAAATAGCAGAGAAAAAGAATGAGAAAGGAAAGGAAAAAGAAAATTTAAAATTTGGAAAATCACGTGGTCAGATTTGAGACCGTTGAAAATCAAAAATATAATATAGAATAAAAATAAAATAAAATAAAATATACTCGTTGAGGATAGGAGAAAAGAAAGAAGAGAAGGGAGGGAAGTGGAGAAAAGAGGAAAACTTGTAACTAATGTCTAGACATGTCAATGTCAGGTTGATTTCTAGGTAGGCAGGAAGACATAATTTCAAGTCTGTCTTAAATTTAGGTGAGCGGTTGTGGCAGGGTTTTAAAAAAAATTTAATATTTAATCTTGTTAGGTTATTTCGTAATTTTTTTATTTTATCTTTTATTTCTTTGCTGTTTTTCAATTCTAAGATTTATTTTTGTTATTAATTCATTCATTTTATTAATTTAAGCCAGAGACAGCTGAGAATTAGGAAATACAATCATTTAAGATAATTATAATAATTCAAGTAATTCAAATAACTAAAATAATTAAAAAATTACTAAAGTTTACTAACATGATATAATGATGGTGCTAGCAGCACCCGTGATAAAAATCATAATAATAAAAATTAATGATAATACTACTATTAATAATAATGATAATAAAATAAGATACTACTACTACTAATAATAGTAATGATATCGATAATCATAATAATAGTAATAATGGTAATAATAGTATTTATATCTAAATTGTGTCAAGAATTCTTTTTTACTTACCTGAATAAATTTGAACAAAACTATTATTCTTTTTATTTAAGTTTGTGATAAATTAAAATCTATAATATACATTTATAATGTTTCTTTATATTTATAAAATATTTGTGTTTCTTTTTAGTTTTCTCTTTGCATTTAATGAAAAAAATCTTTTATTATCAAAGTTTATTAATATAGATAAATGTAATAAAGTCATATCAGACATAACGGTATGACTGATCAATTGACACTGAACTGTTTGTAGAAATGTAGAAAAATGAATTATTGAAACGTAGGGAATGATAAGAATCACTGTATATTGGTTGACACATGTGTAGAAAAGTAAAAGACAGTTAAAAATGTGGGAGGACAAAGACATTTCATTTATTAATAGTTTGTCTAAGACAAACTGTAAAGACAGTAAATGAGACAAGCAAGACATAAGATTCCATACAAAATACATTGTTCCCATACATGAGAAGAATGCATAAATTATTTATGTAAAAAGTAATGTGGAGACTTACATTTCTTATTGTATCATTTATGTTAAAAGACATGCCTAAAATTCTTTACTGTATGACATGAGAGTTCCCAACTGAAATCTCCTGTTCACAAGATTTAACCATTTTTTTTTACAAAGGAGAATAACTCTAGCCTAGAAATCAGTTACTCCCTATAGGAGAAAAGCTCTAGTCCAGCAACACCTTCAAATGTGTGTTATTGGGTATGTTTAGTTACTATTGTTCCACCCGAAAATTTTAAAAAAAAAGTTTTGAAACTGAAATTAAAAGAAACAATATGGCTAAACATTCTGTTCATTTATCTTTTGTAATATTTTGAAAAATCAAATGCCTATTTGGCAAAATGGGTCAAGAGACCAGGTTCAATCCTTGGTCGAGTCATATCAAATACTTAGAACAAAATTATACGTGAGGCCACCTTACTAAACACTCAGTATTATAAGGTAAAGGGAACAATCCAAGGAAAGAAATAGCACCCTTCCCTACCTCTCAGTGTTATAGCCAATGAGAAGGCAGCGTTTGGGTCGCCATCAACTACAGTTGATTCATTTATATTTTAGAATAGTGAAACACGCATAACCAATGAGATTTTAATAGATAATATGGTACACCTTTGCAAACGATATTTATATATAGATGGCTGTACGACAGAATTCCTGTTTTTTGCTTCAGAAACACGGGTTGTATTATACAAAAATGATTGTATTCATGATATTGTAGCCGGTCGAGACACATAGTTATTCATGAATGCTGTCTGTATTTGTCTGCCTGAAAGGTTTGTGTATTATATGTTGGAGAAATTGCCAACACCTTAAAATCATTAAAGCTTTCTTGCTGAAAGCAAAACAGCCAGAGTTAATTGTTAGGAGTGAACCCAATATTGGCTATAGTTGGTTAACTTCTTTTTTTTGAACTGCAAATGCTATTTGTCTATCATTAGTGGGTTTGATTAAACAACATGTTCTAACACTGACTCCATGGTTACTCAGAGCAAAAGAAAAGAACTGGATAAAAATACTTTTTCCCTTCTTATATGGTTTTATTTTCCAAAGGGAGAAATCAATGCACCATTCTTTCACTACCCCCCCCCCCTCGCCACTCACAATTCTCTCATTCCGGTTACATTGGCTACAAGAAAATTATCTAAGCCGACTTCTAAGTAGACAAATAGTGACAAACTTTTTATAGTCGGTATCTCAAATCAAAATGTTATTTTCATTATATCTAAAAACTTTTAATGTGGCCACATAGATCTTTTAAAAAGATAAATAATGGTACCAAATTTATTGAATTATGACCGTTCAAAATTTGTTCAAAATTCGTTGGAAATTAGAAAATTAGCCGTTTTGTGTGCTATTGGTCCAGAAACCAATGTTCAGTTTATAACTAAAAATGTAGGCTTCTACAAAGTTAAAAATCCTTACAAATGTAATGTCATTTTATAGTAAATGAAAATCAATCATAATGAAACAATAATTATTACATTAACCCACAGAAAATGTGCAAAAATGACACAGAAGCACAACTTTGGCTGTTTATATAAAATCCATTTCAGCAGCTAACACATTGAATTTTCTTAATAATTCAAAGCACGGTAGCGATCATACTAGATTTTTTGTTAATAAATCAATAAAAACAGCCCTCAGATTTGGACACACAAACATTTTTTTAGTATTTCATTCACTAATTTTCAGCTTGAATTTTTATTTGTGAAAGATAACCTAAAACTCTATTAAGCTCACCATATTGACAACTAGTCCTTTTTCTTTAAGATGGTTGCTATCTTTATATGCATAGAAACCAACAATATTGTACACATTAACTTTCAAAAACAACTTATTTTTCCTTTAAAAACTCGCCTGTCACTAAAAATAGTAACCTAACTTAATAGCCTAGAAAAAATACTATTAATAACACAATAGGGTTCCGTCTATGAGTTAAAGAGAATCGCTCCTGTCTATTACAGACTAGTGGGTATAATGAATCATCGCTTATCACGGCTATTGGAGAGTAGAAAATGGAGCTTGCGTTTCTTTTTAGTAACCTCATAACTCTTGCTTCTCCCTTATTTTGCCTTTTAGTCCTCACATTCCATGAACGATGTTTCTAACAAAGAGGAAAGAATTGCCGCTTTCTGGGGTTTTCTCGGTTGTTTTGAATGAGTAGTATGTGGAGATAGTCAATAATCTCATAGTGTAACAGCAAGCAATCTGAGGCAAAAAGTCTCGGAAGACGAGTAGTACAGGCAGATGTATTTATTTTGCACGCACGTGGCCAACGCTGAATATAACACCTTTTTTCTCACCGTAAAACTCTATTTTGCCAAGCTACTTGTTCCAGAATGACCAACGTCTAACGCAAGCTCATCAGACGTCCGAATCCCATGCTGACTGATTCGAAAAAGACCGCTTCTGAGCAAGCAGGCGGTGTTGAGGCAAGACAGTTCCCGGTGCGCATGTCTTCCGGAAAAGGACGGTGCTGAAGACAAAATGTCCCCTTCCTGAATTTTGACCGGCTAACATAGAAAACTCTTGCATTTACACATAGTATTCATCATTAATCTATCCATCTATCCATCTCATTAACTCTTAGTCTTGATAAGTGGTGACTCATTAGTAAATAAAAAAGAAGTCACTCGAGGATAAAGGGTGAATGAGATGATGATTGCGAGAAGATCAAAAATAATGAATGGAACGAATAAAATTTGATTATTTATGAACACAGTTTATGACCAGTGTTTATTCACAGAAGATTTAAAGATAACCATGTTGTAATCCTCAGGGAAGAAATTGTGTGGCAATGTGTTCCACAGATGGGGAAAAAAACTTTGTTCTACAGAAATTTTGTTTGATATTCGGCACAAGGAGAAAGAAAGGAAAGTTCTTTGCAGTGGTGGTAGGAAGACAACTTCTTGCTGTGACAGGAGAAACCAAGGTCGAGCACTATCCATGGAAATAATGATAGAGTAGAGAAAGACTAGCAACGTCTCTTCAAGAAATTGTGTTCTCTATGGAAATACATTTACATCTGGAATCTATTATTATACTAAATGTGAGTTAATCAACATTTGTTTCCCTACGGCTTTTCCCCATAACATAAAATACATGCTAAAATATAATTTAGATCTGGGATTGGGTTATATTTGAAAAAAAAATTCAGTTTTAATTCTTCTAATTAGCTGTAATTTATAATGAACTGATCAAGTCACACCCCCCCCCCCCTCTCTTTAGCTATCCATGTATTAGGTTGTCTGGAAAGTTTTGAGCGTTTTTTAGGCACACAAAGATATAAGAAGATTTCTCCTTTCTTAGCAATATTTATTCAATGAAATAATTTCCATTATGAGCAATAACCTTAGTCCATTTATCATGAAGCTTAATTATCCCATCGGCATAAAATTTCGACGGTTTTGAAGAAAAATAGTTTTCCACGTGTATTTTGACTTCTGTATTATTAAACGTTTTTCTGCAAAGAGAAAAATAAATGGTAATCAGAGGGTGCAATATCAGGAGAGTATGGTGGATGAGATAAGACATCCCAGCCAAGTTCATGCAACTTTGTTCGGCTGACTAAAGACACATGCGGTCTGGCATTGTCTTGTTGGAAAACGACACCCTTTCTGTTGGCAAGCTCTGGACTCAGTTGTTGCATCTTCTGTTGTAAGTTCGAAAGCTGACGACATCAGAATAAATGGTTTGATTTTGTGGAATAAATTCATGATTAATAATGCCTTTGAAATCTCACCAAACACAGAGCATAACCTTTTTGACATGGATATTATTTTTTGGCTGCTGTTTTGAAGGTTCACTACGCAAACTCCAAGTTGTTTAAAAAATGTTATTTAAAAAATGGCACATCATTATTCCGTTTCAAAAGCGAACCACAAATCAAATATCTGTTTAAGCGATTTTGCTCGGAGAGATTGTGTGTTACCCAAACATTATAGCATGAAATATATCTTAGTGACACCAAATGGTCATGAACTGTACTTTTTGAAACTTTCAACTCTTGCACAAGTGCTCTAGTTGTGACATTTGGATTTTCTTCAGTCTTCAAAACGTTGGACTCATTGACAAGTGAAGTTTGAAAACTTTTTGCTAACATTACATGCAGAAAATCCACAATGACAAATAAATAAGCTCGGACTCCTAACCAATTATGTATCTCACACGATAGACAAAATTATTAAGAGACTATTGAAACACTACAAGCCACCTACCGAAAACGAAATATTTTTGCGACACTTACTTGCTACACAGCAACAACAAAATGGTGAATCTTTGGAACAATTTTAAAAAAGAATTATGCACCCTGAGCAAGGACTGTAACTTCTGGCCAATGATTGCTGAAGAAATTCGAGACAAGCGCATTATGATGCTTTTATCAACAGACTTCAGAATGTTCAAGTAAGACCAAGACTACTTGAAAACAAATGTCTTAACCTCAGAACAGCCTACGGACAGGCTTATACATTTGAAATTGCTCAATAAACAGTCTGTGTTCTCCCTACAGTCGGATACGATTGGTGCTGCTTTGAACAACCCACACTCTTATTGTTCATCCCCTTCTTGTGTGCATAATTCTTTGGATCCCTCCTCTCTGACTTCTTTCTCTAATCAGGAAATTCCGAGCACTGCTAATCCTTCAGAGTTGCCTATCACCGCTGCTTCCACATGTCATAAATTCCACTTTTGTGGGTTAAGTCTACACCCTCGGTTTTCTTGTCCATCCAGAGATGCTAGGTGTCACAAGTGTGGGAAGTTGCGACATTTTTCGAAGGTGTGTAGGCCCACATCTTCTAAAAATAATTTTTCTAAAAATTCTCCTGCCTCCTTTATGGTAGCTACTATAACAGCTGCGTCTCCAGAATCCCTCTCGAAAAATATAATGCGGACTAAAATTGATGGCATTTCTATTGATGCATTAATTGACACCGACAGCTCTGATAATTAATGCTCATAACTGGAAAAATGTTTCCCTGTTCTACTCGTGTGTCTATGGCAAATGCTTCTTTATCATCACAAGTAATTGGATATTGTCTGGTTAATTTACTTTTAAAAAATATTTCATACAAAAACATCAAACTTTTGATAATGAAAAACCTTTGCAGTGACGTGATACTGGGGCACGATTTTCTTCAGCATCATTCTCGTATTGAGATTCCCTTCGGAGGACCCAAACCAGTCCTTAGCATTTGTGGTTTAACAGCAGTCAATGTTCAGTACCCATCTCTCTTTAATTTATCTCAAGATTGCAAACCTGTAGCGATGAAATCTAGATGCTACTCACTTGAGGATAAACAGTTCATAAAAACCGAGATTACGAGAATGCTTGGTGAAGGAATCATTGAAATGAGTGAGTCTCCATGGAAGGCACAAATAGTAATAACATCTTCTTAAAACAAAAACAAAAAAAAAGACTAGTAATTGATTACTCTCAAACAATAAATAGGTTTACTCTACTGGATGCGTACCCACTACCACGGATAGATGAAATTATAAGCGAAATTGCTAAATATAAACTGTATAGCACACTAGACCTTAGAAGTGCCTATCACCAAGTGGCTATCAAACAAGTCGATCGACCCTACATGGCTTTTGAGGCAAATGGCCGCCTCTACCAGTTTAAAAGAATACCATTTGGAGTAATGAATGGTGTTGCCAGTTTTCAGCGAATTATGGATAAAATAATTAGCGATGAAAAATTGGAGGGCACTTTTGCCTACATTGATAATGTCACAATATGTGGACACAACTATGCAGACCATAATCGTAATCTGAAATGATTTATGGCAACGATAAAAAAATACAACCTCACACTAAATAACAATAAATGTACTTTTAGCGTAGACACCATTAATTTACTAATTTGATTTTAATATCGTAACGGCTAATAATTGGAAAATGTTTCCCTGTTCTACTCATGTGTTGATCAGCTTACTTTAAAAAAACTTTTATATAAAAACATCCAACTTTTGATACTGAAAAACCTTTGTAGTGACGTGATACTGGGGCACGATTTTCTTCAGCATCATTCTCGTATTGAGATTCCTTTTGGCGGACCCAAACCAGCACTTAGCATTTGTGGTCTAACAGCAGTCAATGTTCAATACCCATCACTCTTTAATAATTTATCTGAAGACTGCAAACCTATAGCGATGAAATCTAGACGCTACTCACTTGAGGATAAACAGTTCATAGAACCGATCTTACGAGAATGCTTGGTGAAGGAATTATTGAAATGAGTGAGTGTCCGTGGAAGCCCCAAGTTGTAATAACATCTTCCGAGAACCACAAAAAGAGGCTGGTAATTGATTACTCTCAAACCATAAATAGGTTTACCCTACCGAATGCTTACCTATACCACTGATAGATGAAATTATAAGTTAAATTGCTAAATATAAATTGTACAGCACACTAGATCTCAGAAGCGCCTATCAAACCAGTGGATCGACCCTACACAGCCTTTGAGGCAAATGGCTGCCTCTACCAGTTTAAAAGGATACCATTTGGAGTAACGAATGTTATTGCCAGTTTTCAGCAAATTATGGACAAAATAATTAGCGATGAAAAATTTGAGGGCACCTTTGCCTACATTGATAATGTAACGATATGTGGGCGCAACTACGCAGACCATAATCGTAAGCTGAAACAATTTATGCTGACAATTGAGAAATACAACCTCACACTAAATAACGATAAATGCGTTTTTAGCATAGACACCATTAATTTACTAGGGTACACCGTGAGCAAAGGATCTATGTCACCAGACCTTGCTATTCCTCTGGTAGTGGAGACAGATGCATCTGATTATGCAATTGCTGCATCTTTGAAGCAATCCAGATACCCTGTAGCTTCTTTCTCAAGGACCTTGTTACATTCAGAACAGCGACACTCGGCAGTTAGAAAAGGAGTCTTATGCTATAGTGGAGGCACTCAGAAAGTGGAGACACGATTTGATTGGATGACATTTTGGACTAATTACTGATCAAAAATCTGTTGCATTTATGTTCAACACCAGGACAACAAGCAAAATCAAAAATGATAAAACAGCGAGGTGGAAAATAGAACTCTCCTTTATTTCTTTTGATGCAAGCTACCGACCTGGTAAAGAGAATGCTACAGTTGACGCACTATCGAGGGTATGTAGTTCGATACCAAACCCGGATGAGCTTTGTACTTTACACAATGAACTGTGCCACCCAGATATAACAAGAACGATACACATGGTACGAACCAGAAATCTACCGTATTCGTTGGACGACATAAAGAAAATTTTTAAATCATGTAGAATATGTGCAGAACATAAAACACAGTTCTTCAGACGTAAAACCGGGACGCTGATAAAAACGACTCAGCCATTTGAGAGAATAAACATTGATTTTAAGGGTCCCCTACCATCTAAAAATGGGAATTGTTACATGCTAACCGTCATCAATGAATATTCGCGATTACCATTCGCATTTCCTAGTCCGGACATATCAGCAAACTCTGTGATACAGTGCTTATACTCTTTATTTGCCATTTTTGGGGTTCCAGCCTACATCTATTCAGACCGTGGAGCCTCTTTTATGTCTGAGCAACTGAGACAATTTCTTCATGAACGACGCCGCCATACCACCCTCAGGGTAATGCCCAATGTGAGCGTTATAATGGTATAATATGGAAAAGCGTACAACTAGCTGCCGCAAACTGCAAATGTCCGATTGCCCACTGGGAAGATCTCCTTGAATCTCTGTATGCTATTAGGACGCTCCTATGTGCAGTCATAAATGCCAGCCCTCACGAGAGGTTTCTTACCTTATGATTAAAATAAAATGGGGTTGAATAATTATTACAGTACATATGTGTGTATTTGTACACATCATAAACACATATATATTTTAGATGGCAAAATAATAAATCTCTTTATTTAATATCTTTTATATAATGAAAATAATAATATAGAAGTACAGAGATTTTTGTTTTTTTTAGTTATGCAAGAAGAATGTCTTAAAAGATATGACGTCACAGTTTATGGTATTTTTGAATTAAATCAAAGTAGAATAAGTAATGATTGTGAGATAACGGGTCACAGGTATGTCTAGTAATTACTTCAAAAATTGGAAGCATAAAACCTTTTATCAAAAAGCTGGATTCGACATTAAACAACCAAAGAAAAGCCGTTGATATGTCACAAAACAGACAGGCATTAAATGTTTGCCCCCCACCTGCATCATTTCTATAAATACCTCTTATATTTTTCAAATAAACAATCACAAAATCCTTTTATGCTCTATTTACTTGTAGTTATGTTTTTAACGGATCTTTATCTCTAGTCATTAGTCATTTCTTTCTTTTGAGATATAACCTAATTTTCCGGCTGTATTTTTTTGTTATACATATGTAGAAATGTATAAAAAGGAATAAGCGAAAATAATCAAAGACAAGTCACATAGAACAATTACAATTAACACAGGTTCATGCTGATTTATTTTTTGATATTTTGGTTCATTTTTAAAACTTTGTCAAAAAAAGCATTTTATTCGATGTTGAGGTAGTGATAGGAGAAATAAAGGGCTCAAAAGAGGTGTTGGTAAAGTGAGGGATTGTATTAGGATGAGAGGGAATGTGTTTATAGATGATTGGTTGGTGGCAGTGCATATTAGAGGGTGAGGGGAGAATAAACAAAGGAGGAATGTTATCATGGAGATAGGGTTATTTGTCGAATGTTGCGTGATGGAAGGAGATTCTTGAAAAAGTAATAGGAATGAAGACTAAATGCTTTAACTTTGGTAGGGTATTAAGGGTTAAAGCAGTGGCTTTCTATGACATTTTTGCTTCCTTTGGGGTTGCTTAATGGTCTGATCCAATGTTTGCAAAGTTATACACACAGCAGTTCTTTATTTGCGCTTTCCATTTCTGTTGAGCAATAATAAAATCTATTTGGTTTCGACTGTGTCCTTCAGGAGATGTTCGTGTCACAAGTCTGCATTCTTTATGGTGATGTTCATGTCACAAGTCTGGATTCTTTATGGTGATGTTCATGTCACAAGTCTGCATTCTTTATGGTGATGTTCATGTCACAAGTCTGGATTCTTTATGGTGATGTTCATGTCACAAGTCTGCATTCTTTATGGTGATGCTCATGTCACAAGTCTGCATTCTTTATGGTGATGTTCATGTCACAAGTCTGCATTCTTTATGGTGATGTTCATGTCACAAGTCTGCATTCTTTATGGTGATGTTCATGTCACAAGTCTGCATTCTTTATGGTGATGCTCATGTCACAAGTCTGCATTCTTTATGGTGATGTTCATGTCACAAGTCTGCATTCTTTATGGTGATGTTCATGTCACAAGTCTGCATTCTTTATGGTGATGTTCATGTCACAAGTCTGCATTCTTTATGGTGATGCTCATGTCACAAGTCTGCATTCTTTATGGTGATGTTCATGTCACAAGTCTGCATTCTTTATGGTGATGTTCATGTCACAAGTCTGCATTCTTTATGGTGATGTTCATGTCACAGGTCTGCATTCTTTATGGTGATGTTCATGTCACAAGTCTGCATTCTTTATGGTGATGTTAAAAAAAAAGCGGTTAACATGTTTTTTACATGTTTCCCAACTACCTGACTTCTGCTTTGTAAGGAAAGCATATTTCAAAGAAGATTTCATTAAAGACTAAGAGAACGAGCAACGAGCAAAGAGATAGGCCAACCAGATGAACCAGTTGATCTGCCGCTCCTGACAACCTAACCCGACTGGTCCAAGAACATGATAAGTGGCGGGATTTTGATCTCAAGTCAAGTCGGTGTTGATTTCAGGTTTCTTGGATTTCTGCATGCTACTGGATCAATCCATCCAACTCCACAGAAGTGCAGTTGTCTCATCGTGTACGCATCTTTTCAGGGAATATCCATTGTTTCTTGAGATAATCAGAATAAGTCCTGGATTAGATTACCTCTGCATTCTTCTTTGAAATAACATATCGCTCTCCAGCCGTTGGTCAACAAACTTATTTTACCATGTGTAGAATGCGACCTGAAGATGGGAGTATGCCACACTTCTACTTCGGGCATAAGTGTCGTCTCGAGGACATATTCTGAAAAGTATTACACACTCACGAGGCCTCCTTTCAGTCTCGAGAGACGATGAATACCCACTGTAAGCATGCTTGCACCTGTTTTAATCCGGACAAAATCATGAGAGGTCAATTGATAATCCTGCTGGGTGACCAACAGATGGCTTTGTGTGCAGCAAATCATCAATTTGTTTATTTACACTGTGGTAATCTCCCTTAATTTTGAGATGATATCTTATTTTGCTTAAATGTAACCCTTCCTTTTTAAGTGGCAGCCATGGTGTTAAACATAAACATCTTTCGCTCAAAGAAAAATTTGAACTTCTGTTTAAGTTTCGAGTTCTAGCAATCCCTGATTATTTAAAAACATAAGAGGTGTATAATTAGTCGGTTAGGGTTGTGTTGGTGAATTATTTCCATGAAATTGGATGGTCTGGTAAAATGGTTAATCCAGTGAGGTTCTGGAACCAAGGCGTTGTGCCTATATAAAGTTGTCCACTTTGACTCTGTCGGGCTATTGCTCCAGGCCTGACACGGTTCTCTATCAGGTGAATACCTTGATCCACCTTGACTATTGTCCTGGTTGGTTGAATAGGAACTACTTTGGCATCATTTTGAATTATGATTCAACTTCAAAACCCGGTTCTTTTAAGTAGAAAGTTTAGAAATTGAGTTATGCTCTACCTTAGCTAGCCTCTTTCTGAATTGGTTTATAAAGATGGTGACTATTTTTCTGGCCTAGTTTTCATTTTGTTGTTTCATGATGAAACTTTCTCTATCAAGGATGCCGGAAAATCGGTATTTGAGATTAATTAGGAACATGAACTCTAAATGTTATTTTCTATTGTCATTACATAAATCTTTCTTTTCATTGCTATGTCGAAAATTGAGAAATAGTTTAGGAATGAAAAATCAATAACCATGTCTGCTTGCTATGATTTTGAAATAATTTTTGTTTGTTTCTTTTTAATTATTTTGTGTTACTCATTTTTTCATTGTACTTTTGTTTTTATCTCATTTGTCATTCGTTTATTTTGACTTTTCTACAATCATGATATAATCAGCAGAGATGAGAACGCTTCTGAAATGAATTTGCAGCTTATATGAAGTTCATTTTGTTGTTTGCAAATTGACAATGTTTCTTCATGAACAGACAGAATCTGAAACGAAAAATAAAACAGGTTATGAAAGAAGATAAAAATTATTAAATTATTGAGTTTAGTAAATTTTTCATGTTTCACAATCTTTTAGATAATGGTTGAAAATTTGTATTTTTCTGACTATTATTCTCATCTTAGTTGTTAACTTCACAACATTTTGTCCTATGTAACCGACCTTCGTCAGGTGTATCTTTTTCAATTTGTTAACCTAATAGACGAACTTAAGAATCTTTATTCTCTCTCTCTCTCTCTCTCTCTCTCTCTCTTCCTCTCCTTCTTTCTCTCTTAAGTGATTGCGGTGAAGTGGATTAATGACCTGGCTTTGCCAAGTTCGAATCTTGTTGGTTTCATAGCACCATTTTCACTATGGATGTTGGCAACCTTCATGCCCCCCCCCTCTAAGTACCTGATTCTAGAAAGAATTGAGGAAACCAATGGCAACAGCAGAAAAGGAGCCAGTCAAAAAAGTTGTACGTTTCATATGAATTTTCATTTTTAATGGTCACTCGTTATCTTTAAGCAACTTTTCTTGCCCCGTCTTTAAAAGTCTCTGATTAAAAGAAAATTCAAACAGCATTACACAAACATAAGTTTCTGTAAATTGCATGCTTCGAATCGTGATCGTGTAAAACTGTGATTCGACTCATTTGTGTCCCTGAAAGTGAGGATGTGTTATCTATTTTTATAATAATGATCTTTTCTCACAGACGTTGCTAAACTTTCTCTACTCTATCATTATTTCCATGAAAAATGCTTAACCGAGCTGCAATCTCTGGTTCTTCCTTGTAAAACTTTCGCAGCATCTTCCTGCCACCACTTCCTCTGTGTGTCAAACAGAATTTCCATTAACAGAGTTTCTTTTCAAGAACTTCCCATCTGTGGAACATGTTGCCAAAAGATTGCTTCCCTGAGAGCTACAACATGGTCCTCTTCAAATCTAATGTCAATAAACACTTGTCATAAATCGTTCTCATAAGTCATAGCCCTTATCCTCAAAAATCAGTAGTGATGCGGCCATTATTTATAAAGTTATGTTGCATTTGTTTAATAATTGGTCTTGACTGTTTTTTTGTTTTGTTTGTTTTTTTCTCTTGTGTGGACTTTTGTTCATTTTATAGTACATGTCCATGAATACTTCTGATGTAAGCTGTTATTGTAGGAAACAAATAACAAAAACAAATCAATTAGAGATTACTGTAACTCACCGTTTTGTCTGGTTAATATATTCTTAAAAAGGTATTTTTTTCTTTTCTCATTGGGGGTTTTGAAATTTTCGGCAATTTCTGTCGCCTATATCAACCAAATAGGAAATGACGAAAATCGGTAGAGATGTGCTCATTATTTAGAAATGCCATAGTTACATTGCATTCGTTTAAAAATTGCTCTCAACTGTTTTTTGCTTGTTCTTCATTTTATGATCCTATTCTATTTGACCCATGCATCTCCCTCCTTATCATCGTGTCGTCAATGGAAGCCACATTCATTGTTACCCAGAATCACTATTAATGCATCTTTTCCAACTTAAAAATGTTTGTCGAATTGTGGACAATACTTTTGTGTGGGCCACCTTCATTGTTACCGCGAATTAATCACTACCAGTGTTCAGAAACTAAGCATATCCACCAATCAACTTCAACTATTTGACACTTTTCTCTCTTCATATATCACTAAGAATCTCATTCTAACTGGTTTTTATGAGGATTTTATTTTAGTCTAAAACTTATACAGAATTTCTAACTGAATTCTTTAACTAACCCACGAGGGTTGTTTCGTCAGCCATGATCGGGTAGAAGTATTAATTCAATTTTATGTTATTCTTAGTTATTGAGGATTGTAAAAATAACAACCAAGATGAAAATAGTAGTCCGAATAATATAAATAATATAAATTATCAATCCTCATCTAAAAAATTCCTAAACATAGTAAAAAAAGCCAGCAAGCTTACATTAAAGGATTTTCTTCTTCCAGACTAGTTTTCCTACCAAGGCTTGAGAGGCTAATACACGCTATTATTTCACTCGTAGCCAGAAAAAGAAGAGATGAGTTCATACCTTTTCGAAATGACTCCATAGCTTTGGTGAAACTTTAACATGCCACGCCTAGTCCAGAATTAACTAATCCTGAGTGCAAAAGAGCTGCCTTGTGTCAAACTTGCTTTCGTGGTGGAGATGAGTAAATGCTCTTTTTAGTATCGACTTTATTTTTATCTTTGCTTCCTTACCCCAACCCCATCGATTTGCTGCAGGAGTTGTGTTACCCATAACATGGCAATGAAAAATAGACCTAGGCCCGGTTTTAGTATTGATAAAGCGAATGGTAAACATTGTGGAACCATGCATCAACAATATGTTAATAAGAATACCCACATTTGGAATCTCAAAGATAATAACATTCGGCTTTTTCTTAAATGGCAGTTGATTAAAAAGATGAGGTCTTATATGCCCCTGGACAGGTACTGTGGACTTTGTAAGAATGAAACCTTATTTATTATTAAACGTAAAGATCCGTTGTTAAATTTAATAATATTAGGTTTTATCTAGTTATATGCATAAAAACCGGTACAAATATAACCGCTTTAAAGTACCTTAACCCCTAATTATTTATCCCCCCCTCCCCAACTCCTCACTATTTTTGGCTTACGTTAAGCTTTTTAACACGGTAGATAAATTGTGTTCTATGTGTATTGCCTTTTTGTTGAATAATTTGAATATAACCCTTCCTTTCTTCTTCCAGACACCTGAATTGCTAGGTGTATATTGTTCTTGGATTCTTTAGACTACATAAACTAACTATATTTGATAGCCCTCCACTTATGCAATCTGGCTAATTATTTTCTTTGACTTGAGAAATTAATACATTTATTTAATTTAACCACATATTTTAGCACCCTATTCTATTGAATCTGCCCCTACATTAGAAATTGTAATTTGGATTAACTATAGGATCAATTATGATCCTATAGTTTTACCCGTGTTTGTACTGTTTAACTTTACCTATCAAGATATCAGGATCATTTTCCCCTTTCCATTTAATAAAAAATAATCAATATTGAATATTCCTAAAATCTCTGTAATTTTTAGTATTAATTCCTCCTTCCCCTCCCCCTACTATTTAGATTTTTAAAGGCCATGGCTTAAGGAAGGAAAAATAAATTTCTTTTATTTGAAACACCTTGTTTTGAGCAACTGATGATGTAATAGATATTGTACATTTACAATCTTTATTCCCCTCTTTTGCGTCTCTCTCTCTCTCTCTCTCTCTCTCTCTCATATATATATATATATATAATGAATAAAAATGGAGATAAAATGATCTGACGTAATGAAAAAGGAAAGCCAAAAACTATGTTATTTATGTATTCATCAACGTTTCGTCTTTATTGAAAGACTTCCTCAGGATGAAGAAACAATGTAGAAAAATCATACAGAATATTAATTTTGATTTGTCAAAAAGTGTCCAAACTTCAGCATGGCTGTAGATGTGAACAAGCAAAAAATAAAAAATCATGATTTTGGTTATGGCGTTATCAGCAGTAGTCTGTCTCTTTAAAATGAATGGGATGATGGCTTCGACTTATTAGCTTCCCATGTCTATTTTTAGCTAGGAAGTTTGTCTGGGTCAACATATGTCATAGCCAAGCTTGGCTGACTGGATGTGGGGGCGGATGGGGCATTATATTCTAAACTGGAAAGGGAAAAGAAAAGAAAGAAAAACAATTTTTATATGAATTATCAATCATATGATACTTGAAAAGAAATTAAGCGTGGAGATTTTTTACTATTTTGAAACTCAAATTATGATTAAAGATAAAAAAGTATTGGCATAAGGAGAGGGGGGGGCATCATACCTGTGAGCTTAAATATTCAAGTGGGTGTATTAATTTATTCCTATTTGATTACTTTATTTGTGTCTCATTAATTAATGAATAAATTTCTTGCAATATGCGGAAATATGTATAAAAGTGGGTTGGAAATAATATAACTCTTTAATTTATTTATGTATGAATGTGTTTATTTATATTTATTTAGTTCTTTACTTGTGTATTATTAATTGATCAATAATTATTAAAAGTATTTATGATTATACAAGTGTATGTATATGTAATATGTGAATATAAAGTAAAAACGTGAGGATGTAATATTCATAGTGTCTTGAGTTTTGTGTGAATGTGTTTATTTATTCCCATTTATTTAATTATTATTGTATTATTAATTAACCAAGTACCATTAATATAATTATGAGCATAGAAATTGTATGCATGTGCGATATGTATAAAAAGTGTGAGAAGAGATGGAAATGACATCTAATTGGTTTATTTAGTTTTGTGTGAGTATCTTTATTCATTCCGATTTTTTTAGTTATTTGTATATTTATTAATAGAAAATGCGGTATAGGATGGTTATCCAGGTTCTGATGTTAATTTATTTAATATATAATTTAATATATATATATATATATATATATATATATATATATATATTTATTTTACTATTTCATGTATCTATATAAAATTTTATAAGGAGATATATTTTTTTATGTATCAATTTTCAGTATTTACTTCAACAGTGCTCGATACGTAAGTAGAGCTAGGTAGCAAGCTATGAAAATATATTTATGGCAATTAAGCTACACAGAAGCTCCCGCGTTTCATCCCCGGGGGAATCTTCAGGCTAAAATGCATGGAGTTTTGCCAGGTGTTTTTATATACACGGCTAGCTAGTTAACTTACTATATATATATATATATATATATATATATATATATATATATATAATGTGTGTGTGTGTAGACCTGTTTTTATTTTTCAATCACTATTTCCTTTTGTTTTTTTTTTCTGATTCCATTCTTTTTACCCATTTTGTGTGGCCCACCTTCATTGTTACCTTGAAGTAATCACTACCAGTGTTCAGAAACTAAGCATATCCACCAATCAACTTCAACTATTTGACACTTTTCTCTCTTCATATATCACTAAATCTCATTTTTTCTCATGAGGATTTTATTTTAGTCTAAATCTGACCAGTCTGGTTCAGTAAATTACATATTATTTCAATTGAAAACTTAAACTAACGACTGTACGAGAGCTGTTTTCATACTCAGAAATCAATCCAAGAACCTAGAGGCTGCAGTGGCAGTACCAAACTATTCGTTTTGGGGATGAGGTATTATCTGGTTTGTTCCTAGGAGATGCACTATCCCGGGCATTACCTTTTGGAGTGGGTGTTGGTTTATTGCTGATCAGAGGAAGATATTTCATCAGAAATAATTTAAACTAGTCTAATGTTGGGGCACCACATAGCCATTGCTCCACTTATTTCTTCTTAATGATGTTCCAAATAGGAAAGTCAGTAAAATAATTCAAATTATTATGCATGCCAGTGCTTCTTCTCGTTGTGTCACTGTAATATGTACCCCCCCCCCCGACCTCATCAACAAGTTTTAATGTATACCCCCTCCCGACTAACCGACTGCATTAGCAAGTACACCTAATAGTAAATGGGATTGACCTTTTTCTAAAAAAAAAACCAACTCATCTCTTGATACTAACTTTGTCAAATCTCTTTCCTTTTCCTATTTTCTTTCCTCCTTTTTCTTTTAACATTCTTTAAAATCCTGCCTTTTCAGATAGCATTCGTCTGATAGCATTTTATGACCTTGCTCCTCTCTCAATCCCTGCGTTCTTATAACCATGATTCTCTGGGGTAAATTTCTAGTTATTGTCGAAAGAGCAAAGTAGCTCTTCCTTTGATTTTCAATTAAATCTAATTTCTGTTTCTTTTTAATATTTTCATACTCTAGTTTTAGAAATAAATATTTATTTGAAAATTATTCGTCTTGTGTCTGTTGATTCTCTAGTGCATTTGATCCTTTTGAGTCAATTCCAAGAAAATATTCATCTTTTCCTTTTTTAAAATATTTTTCCAGGCAAATTCGTAACCGTCACATAGTCATTATCTTTGTTCAGGGAATTTGCTTGTAACTCAAGATGCCACTTACAAAAAAAATCTGGAATTACTTGGTATCTTTTGGCAGTTGGTGCTCTAGTCATTTTCTCCAGCACACAATGAAAGCACGAAACGAAAGGATTTTACATGGTTTAAATTTTATTGACATCTGTATCATCTTACTTTCGCGTGAAAGTAAGATGATATAGACGTCAATAAAAGTTAAGTCATTTCTCTATGTACTGTAGGCTCCTAACAAAGGCTCCAAAGCACATGACGTCATCGCTTTTCGCTTCTCCAAATAAAGTTTACTCTCTGTCGTTTTCTGATGAGTTCACAGTAGTTATCAAAATCTGTTTATATTTTTACACATTTCTTTCTAAGCAACAAAACACAAGTGTTTATTTTCAAAACCTACCTATCGACTTTCCGAAATAATAAACTGTCAAAACATCTTTCCTTGAATTCCAAATCTGCATTCAATTTGCTAACCTATATTTTGCGTAAATTTATTATTTTCCAAATAATTTTAAAACTCTGTTTTGAATGAGGGAAATTCAAATTGGAAATTTTAATTTAAAGATTATTTCGGTGTAACCTACTTTTCTCACAGTCATTTTTGTTGCACTGAGTGTCTCCAATGCGTGACATGACGCCGTCTTTCCAAAACCCACAGGAAAACCATTTTTGTGACCAATATTTTCCTTAAATTTTAATAAGTTTGTCTATCGCCCCATTTATTACTTAGCAATATTAAACATGATCTACTCACAGAGTGAAAATCGATAGTTAATCAATTTTAATCAATTTTAAGGTTGATAGTCTGCTCTCGTTCCTCTCTAGGGAAACGAAAAGAAAACTCCATCTATTCACCACCTCATCTGTGAATGTGATGAAAAATAATTTTCATAAAAAACATTTTAGTTCTGCCAGACTGGCCCTCCCTCTTGACTTTATTCCCTCTTCCCTATCCAGAAGTTGCCCCACCTATGATGTTGATGACATTGTCTGTTTCTAGCCAGCTGTGCCTCTCCCTCATCATATAATGGCCCCTTTTCTATTTTGACCCTTGATTTAAACAGTGTTCAGTAAATCAGTTCTCATTACAACCCATCCCAACTTTTGTCCATTCAAAATTCCCATTGAATTTTCTTTTGAAAAAAATAGTGGGGACCTTTTTAGGATAATAAGTTGTTTCTGAAAGACGTTATGCATCATGATACAATAATTACAATAGTAACATTATGTATTTGCATTTTTGATACAATCTTTGCATAATGTTCGTTGGCAGCATTATGTGTTCACTATGTACCGAGTAGAAGTGTTACATATACTGTGTAGCAAGTGTTAGCGTTATATTTACAGTCACAGCATTATTATTATTTTTGTCTATATTTTGGATTATTATCAATTGCCATTACCAAGTGGTCGAAGTGGAATGTTGCGATTTCTAACAGATATTTACATCACTATAGTGATTACTAGTTGTACCTACTTGGCGTTGCACGGTAGTGTATTTACTTGTCATTTGTTTTGCTTTTCTTTTTTTAACCTATTTTAGGTGATTTTGTTCCCAAGCATTATTTTTCTCTCAATCAAAAGGAAGAATACACAGTTATATCTCTTTTTTTAAGATGGCAGCTGTTTGAAAATAATTCTGACCCGGACAAAGTATTTTATGGAAAAAATTAAATCAAATTACATTTTATACTTCTTAAAAATATGCTGCAACAATCCACAAGAAAAACTGACTAACCAGAATCAAATATTAATTTTGTAGGAAGAAAGCTATCGATGACAAAGAAATGATAAAGAGACTGACTTTATTTATTAGATAGATTATACATCAAAGGATGATTGAAGGTACTCATAAAACTTCTCCTTTTCGAAAACTTTTATTTTAAAATTCAGATTACTATGTACCAAATTTTCAAATTATAACAAAATTTTAAAGATTTCATTCATGAGTGACGATTCATTTATGTATGTAAGTTTATCATAAAAGTAGATACCACCAGATTAGAACCGGTGTTAACATTGAAAATTTTTTAATTGTGAAAAATTGTTTCAACAGAGGAAGGTATTTTTTAATAGTGAAAAATTGTTTCAACAGAGGAAGGTATTTTTTAATAGTGAAACATTGTTTCAACAGAGAAAGGTATTTTTTAATAGTGAAAAATTGTTTCAACAGAGAAAGGTATTTTTTAATAGTGAAACATTGTTTCAACAGAGAAAGGTATTCTGGATGATAATCAACAAACTAGAAATTTCTTTTTCTATCTTTGTTTTCGTTAAGGAGAAATAGCGTGTGAAAAACTCCAGAATCATTGACATTCTAATCAAGTTAAACTGGAGCTCCGGTTACCCAGCTTAAAATCATTTTGATTGTGACAAACTTCATTAGTAAAGAAGACTTTTCTGAATGTTGATCCAAATTAAACAAAGAGAAAATGTGTGATAGAACTCTCAGATTGTTGGTTATTTTAACTACAAAACAACCTCAACTTGTAAAAAATAATGAAATTATTGTATAATTTCCTTTGCTAATAGGCAATCAAAAGAAATTAGAAGAAAATGCTGTGAACCCAAATTGAACTCGTAACCTTTGGGTGCCAACTGTGCCAACCAACCAGTTATGGCCGCAACTCTCGACTATTCCAAAGCAACTTTCTATCATCTTAAAACTAATTTGATTTCTTGAAAGATTTAATTATACGTGCAATTGTAAGAGTATGAAATAAATTTATTTGTAAAAAATAAAGAATTCAGCTGATTTCAAGTATGCCAGTTGGTGTTGTAAAAAAAAAACCCAAAGCATAATATTTTGAATGAATTTAAGAACATTAATCTTTTAAACTCTACTATTACATTGTGATGCTCCTTCTATTACAGTGCCCTGTCGGCAGGGCTTCAAATTCGCCGATTGCAACCCCATGCAGAGGGGTAAAATCCCCTTGAAAACGGGGTCACCTGTTGGCAGTGGGTGATGACCCTTGATGTTTTAGGATGGAATTCTGGTGGCTGAGCAATCCATGGCTTGGTCACTTCGGGTTCTTGGCTAGAAGGAAGGTCGGAGAGGCCCGATCCGATCAATCGGCTGGTCATGTCATGCCCTAGTATCTATAAGTTCATCTCAAACCATATTATTCAATATGATTCTTCAAAAAATTAAAACCTTATTTCTCCTTTTTATTTTTATTTTTCTCCCCAAATAGGCGGTGGCTGAGGGTCAATCACGTTGAGTACAAAGATTCTCAATGCCAAAGAGTAAGGTTTTCAAAGAGTAACATTTCCAAAGAAGTAATGTTTTTCTGGAAATGGTGTTTTCTGAGAGTAATATTACTCCTTCTTAGTAAAGTTCCATTCTAGGAATAATGTTTCCGCTTTCCCTGTGAAATTCCCTCCTGAGATCAATGTATTCTGAGATAATATATTCTGGTTATCTAAGAACAGTGTATTCTGGTTATCTAAGAGCAATGTATTCTGGTTATTTAGGAATATAAATAATTAATCTACTTATGGAATTATATTTGACAACTATATTTCAAACACCACTAACTTAATGGTATAGATCTATTGCTTGCTTGTAGTATTGCCGGGGACTATTCCAGCTTGGGTGTGGTTATTCTTAAAAATTAATGTCTTCAAAGAGCAATGTATTCTAGGAATATAAATAATTATCCTACCTATAGAATTATATTACAATTTTATTCAGCATTAAATAACCAACAAGTGGTTGGTATGCCGTAAGACAAACCAAACCCAACCATTCTATTACAACAGACCATTCAATAAATCCCGGGCCTGACATATAGATAGCCCTACTAATAAATAATTCATATGATTTTATAAATGGCACATGTCAAAACTTGAGCCCAATCAGTTTGTTAGTTTACAAATGACAGTTATTTAAGTGAAGCTGCTGTTGCAGATATTCAAAGCGATGAAAAAATCTGAATTGTGGTTTGATGGAAAACATTCAAGCAAAGTAATGGTTTGGTGAGTTTTATTCGGACTCTGCTTTGTTGGAAACAACGCTTAAGATGTGTTATTATGACTTTAAATGCGGTCGCACAGACACAAATGATGCTGAATGCTCAGGTCACCCAAATTTGGCAGTTGTCTCGAAAGCATCAATAAAGTCGATATCAGATAGCAGTCGATTCACCATTTTGCATGTATATTTGTCAATGAGAAAGCTGTGATTAAAATGGGTGTCGTGTTTGATCAGAGTGGATCAAAAAACAACAATGTGTCAACGATTTAGAACGTTGTTTGCAAATGTTTCAACGCAATAAAAAGTGGACAGAAGCAGGTGAAAGCCGTCCAAAATGAGCAAAGATGCAAATATCAGCAGGCAGCGTTTTGGCCTCCGTATTTTGGGATGCACGATGTATTTTGTTAATTGATTAGATTGATAAAGGAAGACCCATCAATAGCGAATCTTATATAATAGCATTTTTGGTGCGTTTGAAGGAAAAAATTACCGAAAAAACGTCCACAAATAAAGAAGAAAAAACTGCACAAATTTACATGAATTGCACTTTGAATTGCTTCCTCATCCATCCTATTCTTCAAATTTGTCCCCTCTTGACAACTGGCTGTTTGTATACCTCAAAAGAATTCTTCAAGAGATTTGGCTCCAATGAAGAACTGATAGCAGGAACTGAGGCATATTTTGAGTCAAATCGTTCTATACAAAAGGCACCAAATTGTTAGAGATTTGTTGGAATCAGTGTATAACCATAGAACAAAACTGTTGATGAATAAAGTCGAATTTTGGCTAAAAGTTTGGCTCTGGACTTATTGTGATCAATTAACTATCTTTGATAAAATTACTGTTTAAAAAATCTAACATTGAAGTGAAGGCGTTATCAAATCCTAAATCAGGGTTTCTTAGTGCAAACAGTGCCACAGATTTTGTATTTAATCCTACGAGCTGAGTCGATCATCCTCCTCATCAAATCAGAACTGGTTGTACTGGTACTTTTCTATTAATATTTCTATTAAAAGAAAATAACCATGAAAATTGAAAATACTTCATTTCATGAACAGATTAAGGAAAATTTTATTTAAAGCAGGTGACAAAAATTCAGACTTAGTTAATGAGCATAAAAATTAGTTTAAGTTTGTCAAGTATTTTATTTTCAAGCTATCAAAAATGGTGAAATGTTCAATTTTTTTCACAAATAAATTAAACATTGAAAAAATGAGCAAACTTTTTTATAAAAATGGTTGTTTATCACTACTTTATCTCAAGCGACCACAAACAATTGTCACATTTTGTATTGTTATGCCCCGTATTCATGACTAAAGATATGTAATATTTTTGGCCATTTTTGTAACTCTATCAGTCTAGCTAACAATGTTTTGTTGGCTAGAGGAGTTGTCTGTCGGATGGGAATTGATAAACAAAAACACGAAACACAATGCACAGTCACGGAAAAACAAACAAAGATGTATAAAACTAAAGAAAGTTTTATTTCAGAAATTAGTCCTCGAAGTGGTGGATAGGAGATAGACGTGTTATTGTTTAAACGAGATGTGATGCGATGCGTGTCAACATGAAATGAGAAATTAGTTCTTTGGCCAATGTGTGAATATGTGTGGAGAAAGATGATAGAGATTTCTTTACTTAGCTCGGGAATATGTCGATATCCCACTGGTCCTTGTTAATTCCACGTTAGTAGATGGAAAAAGGATTTCGTCTTCAAATCTGGTTAGCAAGCAAGTCCAAATTTTCCTAAGAAAGGTTTCTCGGCCGAGGCGAACACTTCAGAATATTTTCTCTAACTGACTTCTTATTAAAAGTCCTTTAAATACTTGTCGGCCCGGGAATGAGCATCCTTTACAATACAACCACTTGTATTATTCTCTATTGTTTTATGATATCCCTTTTTCGAGCCGCTCCTTTAATTCAAGTAGGGGAAATAGTTTAAGCCTACATCCGGTATCAACTGCGGGAGGGAGAGAGGTGAAAGAAAGGGTGAAGCACGCCTCTCTGTTCATTTGCGGCTGTACACCTTCTCTTAGTAGTTGTGTCGTTGGCAAGGTTCATTCACATACGCCTTCCTTTCTTCCTAGTAGTCGGGGTAAGGGCACCGCATCATACCATCTCAATCATAACATGTATAACACTTTGAATCAGCTGTTCATCATGTTATATAGACTGAATTACCTCTCATAGTGTTATGCACTATCTATACATATACACATTGAAACAAACACCCATGATTATATTAGAGACTAGCTGTATCTACCGAACATTGCGCGGAATGCAGTGAAGTTATTTTAGTTCATAATTTTTAGTTGTTTGCACATTTTTAAACTTACGGTAGACAATTCTTATTATTTTTCAATTTCAATTTTAAGGTGATAATGTTTCAATTTTAAGGTGAAAATGTTTCATATTACCAGTCGTTTGGGTAGGATGAAGTAATTAAAAAATAAATTATAGCCGTTATTATATTGTCAATAACATGGTAAAGCAACAACAAATGAAAATTGGCTAATCAGAAGCAAAGTTTGATTTGTCAGCTTAAATGCTATTTGGGTCTGACTTTGAAAATTTGACAAGATAACTTTATATGTTAGATAACTGAAAGGCCGATGTGTTTGTTTATGCATTGTCTGCTATTGTTAGCCTATTAGACGTAGGCATATGACACCCTTGTATTCCGAAAGTAGATGATAATTTGAGGATAATTTCCTTCATTATTTGTTTATATTGGCATAAGACTGAAAAGAGGCTTTCTACTAGAATGGTAGGTGTTCAATCTTCCTGAATTCAAAGTAGACTGAATTTTAAGGTCCCGTGACCATTTAAGAAAATAATGAAACAACATATTTGGATTGTAAATGTACATAATTGCATTTATATATACTGCTTAGAGAATGAATATTACTTATATTAATGTCTAATATTATCTAGTTTTAATTATACCCTATGTATCAATTTTCAAACAAAAATCTGTCTGATGTTTAAATCCATACTTAACTGTTAATTAGAAACCTGGCAGTATTATGGGATGTAGATGACATTAGAATGCGCTCTGCAAAGTAAACAATTTGAATTTACAAAACAACCTGAATTTAAGTAATTTGACTGTTAATTGTAAAGAATCAAATGACAGAATACTTCACCTTTGGATAATTTGCTTAATTAAACAGGAATTTATTGCTCATTTAGTTTAAATGGGACATACTTTGTTATGGTAGCCAAGCGAAACCCTATTTTGGTAGTAGGCAACCTGTAGCAATATCTGGATGTGGGTGTGTTAACATGATGTAGGAAAGGAATTTTCCACACAAAGATTAAATAGAAAAGTGGAAAACTCCACTAGAAATCAAAACTTATGTGTTTAGAAAGTTGCGTCACAGACAGGAAGTATAGAGTGACACGTAGCAAATAAAATAATCAAATCTGTCTCTTTGGCTGACGGTCTGACTGAATTTAGATGTATTTTTAAAAACTTTTCCTTTGCGAACTAGTGAGAAGGAGATTACTACTATGTAATTTTGCTTGTTGTGAAGGAAGAATCAAACATATTTGTAAAAAGACAAAAGTAAATCAAGAAGAGATTAATATGAAAGCCCAGAACAAAAATAATTGTTGTTTTTTGTTTTTAATTACTTCAGCAATTACAACCACCATCACGACTGATATAACTCGGTAAGAAGTTATAATAACAAAAATAACCAGTGTACGGTTTTTTATATCTTGTACAAAACAATAGGCTTAACATAATACACTTGAATACCATCGCATACAGTCCACCATACATACTACTGTTTGTAGTATATATACTACAGACTAGTACACTTATCACCTTGAGGGGAGTCAGTTATCCCATCACAACACCTCTCCCCGAAGCTGAAAATCTCCCTTGTATTTTCTGCTTCTAATATTTCTTCCTTGTAGGATCCGGGCTGAAGCGTTCCACTGGTTTCCTTTCACGTGTGCTCTTTCTTTTATTCCGAACTAATGGAATTGGATCTTTTCCAGTTTGGGGCGAAGACAAATTTTGTTCAGCTCGTAAGGCTGGTCCAGTAGATGTATACATAGGTTTGTGTACAATATTGGGTAATTGCATATCAAAAGCATCACATAGAATCTCCATTGGGACTTCTTCCTCGCTTTTTTCATTATTTTCAGCATATCGTGGTCTAATTTGGTTAATGTGTCTTTTACACACGATTTTTTTACTTATTATGTTGTAGACCACTTTGCCAATCATTTTCTGAATTATACCATCTGTCCAATAACTTTTTCCACCTTGGAAATTTTTGAAATATACTTTATCTCCTGGGGAGTATCTTATTATGTTTACATCTTCTTCCTTTTTATTAACTTTTTTCTTTGATAGGGTATCAATCTATCGAAAATAAGTTTCGCAGGGGACAACTTCATGTCGTTTCCATTAGGAGTCACCCTATAAATTGCTAAAAATTTCTGGATAGTTTTTTCTTCCGTATCCATATATTTATTTTTTTCTAAGGCACGTTTAAGCATGTCAACAAATTTTTCGGCTTGATCGTTCGATCTAGGATGATATACTGGTGTAGTAATGTGTTCAATGTCCAAGGAAGTACAGAAATCCTTCAATTCCTTTCCTGTGAACGGTGTACCATTGTTGCTGACCAGTGTCCGGAGGACCCCCAAAACAACTGAAAATTTCATGTAATGCACTGATGGTGTTCCTAGATTTAGGATGCTTGCACTTGAATACCTCATGTCATTTCGAGAAAGAGTCCACCAAGATCAAGTAATAATATCCATTAATCGGTCCAGCATAGTCTATATGTAGACATGGCCACGGCAAATAAGTTTTTGGCCAAGGATTCGTTTTGACCGGAGGCACCCTTGTAGCCAATTGACAACCTCGGCATAGTTATACAAAACTTTCTATTTGCTTGTCCATTCCTGGCTAGTATACGTAGCATCGCATGAGTGATTTCATCCGGGACATGCCAGGATAACCGGTATGAAATTCTTTCAGCATACTGCGTACATTAAAATGTTGTCGCATATTGAGAAAGGTGAAATCTGCGTTCCATTTTTCTTTCTTTCATTCAATCTTATCTGGTCCTTTATTTTTTTATATAAACTCATCTTTTTCGGCTTCTTTTTTTATTTGTTCCAAAGTTACAGGTAATTCTCTGATAGTGTTTAACAGACCTGAGATTTTTTTTCCTCTTCTAATGCTGCTATTTCTTCTAAAATTTCTTCATTTTGGGGAATTAATCTTGACAGTCCATCCGCATACCCATGCTTTTTGGATGCGATGTATTCCATCCTAAAATGATAGTTCAGTAGGGTTACACCCCATCTCTGTAAATGGTTAGCAGTGTAGGTAGGAATGCTTTTTTTTTATCCAAACTAACAGTTTATGGTCTGTTTGAAGTATAAATGATCTACCATGTAAAAAGCGATGGTATTTTTTAACCCCAAACAATCGATAATGCCTCTTTCTCGATCTGACTATAATTATTTTCAGCCGGTAGAAGAGTCCTTGAAACGTGCGCGATCGGTTTAGTAGTACTATCTTCATATTTGTATAACAGTGAAGCACCCACTCCGTATTCACTAGCATCAGTCACAAGGATGATTTCTTTCACAGGATCATAATGAGCTAAGGCTAGATCTGATAGTAGACTTTCTTTTATTTTCTGGAAAGCTGTCTCGCAATATTTTGACAATATCCATTTTTTGTCTTTCCTTAATAATTTGTTAAGGAGGGTCTTTTAAATCGTACATTTTTTTTTAATGTAGATCACACAATATTGTGGCCAACCCCAGAAACGATTGTAGTTTTTCAACTGTGTCGGGTATTTTTAATTGCATCAGTCCTCTGTGGGTCCGGTTTCCTACTGTCTCTCACTTGTCCGAGGTATTTAATTCTTTCCATGAAGAATTGACACTTCTCAGGACTTAATTTGAAACCGAATTCTTCTAGTTGTTTGAACATAGCTCTGATGTGTTTTTTGTGTTTGTAAATGTTCTTACTTTTGACTAGAATATCGTCTGAATAGGCGATATCAAACTCAAGCCCTGCCAACATGGTGTCCATAATTTGCTGGAACAAAACTGGAGCGACCTTTAACCAGAAAGTGAGCCTATTTAGTTTGAAAATTCCCTTATGTGTATTTATGCACAAATATTTTGAGCATTCCTCGCTAACTTTAACCTGCAAGTATGTGTCAGATAGATCGATTTTTGAAAAGATTTTCCTCCATTTAATTTTGAGAAAATGTCTTCTGCCGAAGGAAGTGGATAATTATGATCCTTGAGGCAATCGTTTAAACCCTGTTAAAAAATCGATGCACACTCTTATTTTCTTGTTTTTCTTTTTGACGTAGACGGTGAGCGACGCCCAGTCCGCATTGTCTACCTTAGAAATAACTCCCATTTTTTCTAATCTTTCCAGTTCCTTGTTAATTGTGTCTAAGGAGGAAAAAGGGACGTTTCTCTTTGGTTTAAAAATTGGAGTAACAATTTCTTCTGGAATATTCTTCTTTCAATTCATTCATGAATTTTTCATTTTTAATATATTTTTTTCTTTTCTGCCCTGTTGCAAAAAAGTTCATTAAGAGTTCAAATAAATTGAACAGTACTATCCAGTCTATTCTGAAAAGATATGAATCACATATACTTTTGTTTTTGCAGTTTTGCCACAGAAAGAGATATCGCACTTTAATTCTCCTTTAAAGTTTTTTTTTCCTGAAACCCCTTTGGCAATTTTCTTGGTTTCAGATAATTTGAGTTTTCCAATTTTTCTCCATGTTTGTTCGTCAATAATATTTATATCTGAGCCAGAATCCAGTAAAAAAGTGATTGTACGACCATTTATACGTACATATACGTATTTTTGATTTTCACTGTTCTGGATTTCTTTTTTTGATAACACAACGTTTACTTTTTCAAAATTCTTTTTCTTGCGGTAAAGAGACCATTTATGACCCTTAATTCCACAAGATTCACAAAATTTGGTCTTATACCAACATACATCTTTAGTATGCTTAGTATTTCTGCATGTCTCACATTTGCCTGTATTTTTGAGTTTTTTTGGTTTCTTATGCGTTGTACTTTGGCAACACTTTTTTTCTCAATTTGGGTATTATCCTTTTTAACATTAATGAGACACTGACATTCTTCTGTCACTCTTTGTAACGTGATTTTTGTGTCTTGCTCCACCATTGTTAAGATTCTAAACCTTATTTCTTTGTACTTAAGGGCTGTTAGTCCTTGAACAAAGATTAGGCATTTGAATAAATCTTTTTGGTATTTCATCTATTTTGAATTGCTCAACCAAAGTGTTTACTGTTCCTGCGTATGCGAAAAAATTCTCGTTATCCATTTTCACAATGTTTAGACATTTGTATCGCGTGTGGAATAGACTATTTCTTTCGTCGAATATCTTCGACAGTATATTTATAATTGCATCAAATGAAACTTCCCTAGGTTTTCTGAGCAATATCAAGTTCGTATATTTGGTATTCTCCCCTGTTCCCAGTTTCTGTAATAACAGGGTTACCCATTCTTCATTCGACCAATCTAAGCACCTTTAGTAAATATCGTTTTAAATCGTCTGAAATATGCTGGAAATGTAACGCCAGAATCAGGCTTGTATACAAATTCAGATAAAGAATTTGCAATTCCTTCTGCAGAAAAAAAACTGTTTTTTCTTTCACCGGTGATCTGTTTCAGAATTTTTTCGAAACTTTTCTGCTGTTGTAGTATTTGTTGCTACAAATCTTGATGTTGTTGTTGGTGGTGGTGGTGGTGGTGGTGGTGGTGGTGGTGCATGCTCATACACAGCATTTTAGTCATTTTGACTAATTTTCCATATTGAAAATACTCAGAGGAACTCGACACAAACAAATGAATCTTTTTTTTTTTTAGAAAAAGTAATAGCAGTTAGTGTACTATTATTAGTTACTAAAAAGTGTTTAACTTTTATCTTGTATAGTTCGTAGTCTTAATGTTCCGAGTTTGAATTTGAGTCACGGTCTATGTATTTTTTTCTTTTAGAAATCGAACCGTAAAAGTATTCTTACTTTTTTTTAAAAAGGTGTTCTTCTTTGACACGCCTTTTTTTTTTAAAAAGGTTTTCTTTGACACGCCTTTTTTTATAAAAAAAACAAAACAAATCCGCGCTAATCCTTGTTCATTAGCGTACATGTACATCCAACTGTTTGTTGGATGCTGTTTTTTCTTCTTTTTGTACCTTGCAGAGGTAAACCCTTGTTTGTAGTGTGAATTCGATTAGCAAACCACGTTTGCAGTTGATATCTTTAAATCAACGTCAGTCAGATTATTTCGTTCACAATGTATTTACTGAATAAAACAATGACTGAATATATTCCAAAATTTTTTATGGGTTCGTTTTCGAAATTCTCGCTGCCAGCTGATATAACTTGGTTAGAAGTTATAATAACAAAAATAACCAGACTCTAAAGTTTTTAAAAGAGGATGGTTTATTACAACTTATATCTTGTACAAAACAATAGCACCATCGGTAATCCCATAGGATTAACCTAATACACTCGAATACCGTCGAATACAGTCCACCATACATACTACTGTTCGTAGTATATATATACTACAGACTAGTACACATCAGCCTTGAGGGGAGTCAGGTATCCCATCACAACAACAACAACAAAGAACGAGAACACCTGTACTGCCACTACAGAAATAACGAGAGAGACGTCACAACTGTTAGATTTTACATGAGCCGGCATATTTGTTGTGACCAACTAAATATATATCATGTTACACACATATTAGTACTGTAACGTGACAAACCTACTAAATAGCTCCCCCCCCAAAAAAAAAAAATTGTTAAGATGCAAATCTGACAGAATGTATAAGAAAACGTGTCACAATGATTTCTCCTTTTTTGCTTAAATTAGTCAACCATACAAACACAATTGCTTGACAGTATAAATGCCATTACTTTCAGAGGCAGAGTTTGATATCAGTATAGTTATGAAGTTGGACTATTTGTTGCACTGACAGTGAGATTAAAATGACAAATTCTTATTCACAATAGAAGAACGACAGCTTTCTAATATACTGAGCAGGTGCATGCGATCGATTTCGCATTCTTTCAATGTTAGAGTCTGATAAAATATTAACATGATTTTAAATCACTTTATAAATATATATTTTCATTATACTACTTTTAATCATTGTGTTTGTTATATTCACAAATGCAAACAAAACCAAAAAAGTTCTTTAAAAAAACAAAACGATTTGTCATCATTGAACGACAAATATAAAAAAAATGTTGATTTTACGACCATGGTAAATATTATTCAACATTAAAAGAAATTTCTAAAGATATACAACTTATTGTGAGATATTAAAATTTGGACATATAGTGGCAGATGCCCAAATCTGCCAGTGTGAATTGGAGTCATTTTAGTAAAATATGTGAAGCAAAATTTTGACAGTTTTTCACTATGAATCTTTTGTATATATTATAACATAGGACAGACAAATTATTTGGCTAATTAAAAAAAATCGTTTATTGAGAAAATGAAAGTCAAAGTTTAATGTCACGGTTAATTTACCTTATCTGACCTCTAAGATAGAATATATATGGTAGATTTTAGAACCATCCAACTAATTTAAAATGTTATATAAATAAACTTTTTGTGTGCAAAAACACTGAATTTTAAACTTTGTCAGTATCATCGAACATTCATATTTTGGCAAAGGTCAAAAGATCAGACCTTTAGAACCACTCAACTGTAAGAGGTACGACTGGTGCCACTCAATTTGTATCATGATGATCTATAAGTTTAGCCAAATTAGACAAAAAAAATCTGTGTCCATCATTGTCTGATCCCTCATTGATTTTTACATGGAACGACTCTCCATTGACTACCTGAAAACATTAAATCACTTCCAGCTCGTATAGAAAAAATCAAATACAATTTTTTTTCTGCAAACTTTTCAAATGATTATTCTATAAATAGATTGTCTGGCAGAACATCACTTGTAGAGTTGATGGGCCACAAAACAAGAATCCCAATTTACCTCTCCTTTATAGCTTACTATAAAATAAATGTGACATGTTGAGTCACCCACTGAAACTTAGTAAAAAATGGATGATTTGATCAGTAAATTCAAATTACGGCTAATTAGAACAATTAAAATGGATTTTTTAAACATAACTCAATCCCCAAAAGCAAGGATTGTAACATGTATTTTGTGTGATTTAAAAAAAAAAAAAAAAAAAAAAGCCCTAGGGAAACAAACGTTGATTAACTCAGCTTTAATATAATAATCGATACCAGTGCAATCAGTAATGATAGACAGATGTGCGAATCGATAATCAAACGTAATAAATTTGAATCCTGAAACCACCAGTTCACTGTTCCTGCAACTACACCACCACAACATTATAACTGAAACTCTATTCCCCAAAATAGACCTTCTTTTGCAAAGACTGCTTCATACATAAATTAACCTTTAAAAAGAAATCAGATTTTTCTTACTCTGTAAGTTTATTTTTGCAAACTCCCAGAGGAAGAATTGCGTTCCTTTTTACGACCCAAGTTCACTAATTGGTGGCAAACACAGCCAAGTTTGTCTAAATGGCTAGAATGCAACTTCAGTAGTGAATGTACGGATGTTAAGAAAAGATTAGTTGTGACCAAAGAACACTGGCTACTTCTTCTTCTTAGCTTCAAATATAAATTTCTAGATACAGCAACACAAAAGTGCATTATATTTTGACAGAAAACGGCAATCGCTCTTCTTAAGGAAGTGTTGACGACTGACAGGCCGAGCGTGCCTTACCCCCCTCCCCCAAAAATGGGCGGAATGGATATTTTCAGCAACGCCTTTTCGAGACTTTAGTTATTTTTTTATCTAATATGTAGTTATCTTGTCGGATTTTCCATGTTGAACCTAAATAGTAATAACGATATTTGATTCTGACTAGCGAGTTCTTCCTCATTATCCTTGCAGCTAAATGTTCTTTAATTTAATCTGTAATTCACTTCAGTTTCTTTCAGAAAATAATGATTCCGTCAAAGAAGAGTATTACAATGGAGAGAATTTCAAATAATGCCAGTAAAACTCAGGGAGATAATTCCTATTTTAACTGAAAGGGTAAAAACATCAGTTATCTCCCTTACATTTTGAACTTTTTTTCCCCATCTTTTCACGATTATACATTATTTTTTTCAATAAAACATTTTAAAACTAAAATGATATTAATGAATCCTGGGCTACGCCGGGTAGGTATAGTTAGGTTATTCATAAAAAATTACAAATTTGACTAACGGCAATTAAGCTTTGAGGAAATTAGTCCATGAACATTAGATATAAAAATGACCAAGTAGGATTAAAAATACCACAAAGTTTATTTCTTGCATAAGTATACATACTATGTCAAATTGCTTATTCTGAGCAGAGTTTTTGGTGGTAATGACCCATTTTATGTTCTGTAATTTTTTAGATGAGGATTGATAAATTGTATTATTCAGACAACTCTTCTCATTTGGGATGTTATTCTCACAACGTTTCGACCGATGTAATCTTCTATTTTTTTCACGTGTCAAATTTAGAAATCTGTACGCACCTGAAAAAGGTCAGAGTTTACATCAACTTGTGAGAATAACATTTAAGCTAAGAACTGTAGTCTGAATAATCCAGACCCATTTTATGTTTTTCTCACCTAGGTAAAAAAAACTCTTTGGCTTTATTCATTTAGTCCAATTTATATAAGAGTAAATCTTTTGTATTTTCTTGCAATTTATTTTTTTTTAACTGTCAGTTTTTTCTTCAAAATATTATTTGTTTGTTCCAATCAAAGGGAAGTAACTCTCTATTGAGTTACGCCCCTTAAAAAAGATGGTGACAATTTGAATAAAAGACAAAGTATTTTCTGGAAGGAATTAAATTGAATGACATTTCATTCTTCTTAACAACATGCAGCAACAAACCACAATATAATTTTGTAGGAAGAAAGCTATTGATGACAAAGAAACGGCAAAGAGATCGACTTTACTTTATATATTAGATTAATCGAATATTTAGTAAAATAAAAAATTCAAAAAAAAATTCAATGGCATAAAATAAACAAAATTTTTAAAATCCTATTTAAAAAAATAAAAAATTTGTAAAAATCCACCGGTTTCTTATCTATCTTCTAAATTTAATTTAGTAAAAACTAGAATGTTACAGAGGTGGGGATTTAGACAATTTCGTTGAATGGGAGGGGGTAAATTTCGCTAACATTGGTTCAGTGCTGGGTGCAGGAGGACACTGGGTTCCTTATTCATTTCCGGACAATGCCAGGTATTTCTGCTATTATTTATAAATTTAGCACTAAAAATACATACTTTATTGTTCTTACACATAAGCAATAGAAAAAAAAATGGAAAACTTATAAAAACATAGCAGAATTTATTTGCACTCACACGTAATACACCAAAATATGCAACACATGTGAACACCTTGTAATACATAGAAATATGGAAATGTGTCCTTAAATGCATACGAGAGCCACATGTTACAGAACTTGTCTGGATAAAATAGAGATAGTGGATAAACAGATGTTGTCGCGTCGGTTATTAAACCAAAAAGCCCCCCCCCCCCCCCCCAAGCAAAGGGTTTGCCAAATATGCTCCCACCTCGAAAGGGGGAAAGTGTTTATTCAACACCTACCCACAATAGGAGTATGTGACACAAGGTCGGAAAGTAGGATTTGAAAAGCCAGCACCCGAGAAGGTGAGCACTCTGGCCATTAAAAATTGCCTGGGTAGCCCCGTTGGCATTCCCCGGTAGGGGCGCCTCAGGCAGTAAGCAATAAACTTACTCCTTCCCAAAGAGGACAGACCCATAGACAGGCATAAATCAAGCCCCGAAGGCCAAGACAATACCAATCTATGGGGTGCAGTATCCATCGGAACAGATACTTACACTTTGATCCCGACCAAAAGGCCGAGAAAATAGCTTTGTCAGCTACATCTTTTATATAGGTGATCACGTGGCTAAATCAACCAATGATTGACCGCCCATCAGCTTGTGATCTGGGACTCCATGATTAGGAAAAAAAGCGACCCAACGAAAATAAACTCGAAAATATTTATAGGATTTTAATTTCTACATTTTTGAAGATGTTTTTTTTTTTATGACGTCTATTCTTTCACTGCATCATTTATTTTTTCCAAAAATGTAAATATTAAGAGAAAAGACAAAAGAGAAGGAGGTGTGTTCAATTTGTGAAATAAAAAAAAAGCGCTGCTTCTGTATTATTGGGACAGATGAAATATTTACATTTCTAATTTCGAAGAGTCGTGGAAAGGGGAGATAATTCAAAATGTTTTCTCAATTCGAATTTATACGATCAAATAAAATTTCAGATGATACGTTAAAATTAAATACATTTATTGATCATAAATAATAATTTTGATACTTATGCAGTTTACGGACCGGGTTGAAATAATAACGTTATAATTTAGAAACCCATGGGGAGGTGGGGAGTTGATTAGTTATTCTGTACTTTCACCTGCAGGTCTCCGCACCTGATATTAGTTTGTGCGCTTGTAAGAAGTCTATTAATTTTGCCTTATCTCTAGTTAAAAATAAAATGTCTTGTAACTTCATAGCGTTTAGATACATTTTCGAAGAAAATCGAATTGAGAAAACACTTTGAATTATCTTCCCTTTCAACGGCTCTTCTAAATTAGAGATTAAAAAGTTCCTGCCCCAATAATACAGAAGCATCAAAAAGCCCCCCCCCCTCGAACAACATGCAGCTAGTCGCGAATGAAATCCACGAAAAGTTCTTCTTTTTCTCCTTTATGAAGTGAAGTAGATCTTATAAAAAAAAGATAAAGAAAAGTCGCCCATTTACTTTTTCGTTTTTTTCTTTTTCTTTTCCAACTAACTGAAACGGTGTTTAAAAAATAGAAAGAAAAAAAAAACGATTTTATTTCGAAAAGTGAATATTTCTTTCTCTCTTTTCTCTTCTTTCTTCCTTTTCTCTTCTCTCACATTTCTCTGTTCTTTTTTTCTTTTCACCCTCTTTTCGTTTCTCTCTATTTTCTTTTCTTTCTCTCTTCATTCTCTTTCTTTCTCTCTTTTCCTCTCTTTCTCTCTTCCTTTCTTTCTCTCTTTTCTCGCATATTTCTCTGTTCTTTTTCTCGTCTCTTTTCTCTTTTTCTCTCTTTTCTTTTCTCTTTTCACTCTCTTTTCGTTTCTCTCTCTTTTTACTGTTTCTCTATTTTCTCTGTTCTCTTCTCCCTCTTTTCTATTCTTTCCCCTTTCTCTTTCTCCCTTCTCTCTTTTACCTTCTTACTCTTTCTGCACATTTTCTCTCTTTCTCTTTTCTCTTCAATTTTTTTGCTCTCCACGACAAACCCTAAGAGAAAACAAATATTTAACAAAATTAATTTTCTTTTGAGTTTTCAACATATAAAACATCATTTTTGATTCTGGGCTCTCAAGATGTAACCAAACTTTTGCAACCTTCAAAACAGGGGGCGGGGCGTGGGCGGGTGTTAAAGTCTGGCCATTCATTTTGATTTGTGAAGCATATCCTATGTTCAGCTTGTAGTGGCCACCTATTATCAGCGCACCTTTTTAACGGTTTTTACATTAGGCGGCCACAACGACTCTCATTTCATATTCCGATACAATTGACTCACATCCGGTCATGGTAACCTGTACCGGCAGGTAGGAGGCCAGTTGTTTGAAGGACAGATACTTCCACAAGTCTATATGAGTTGCGCGCACCTTAAAATTCTATAGTCCATTGAGATTTGTCACGTCTTTCCTTTTCCTAAAAAGGGAGTGGTTGCAGTGGTCGATTATTTCCTCTGATTATTAACTTGTAAACTATACATACCTGGCGTTGTCGAGTCTTTTGCTTTTATTTTTGTTTCGGTTTTGTTTTTTTCACACAATTAAAAACAAATATTTTAATAGGATTTTTAAAGTTACATTCAATTATTTTATTGTTTGGCTATTAAATTATAAATTGGACCAAATTGTTATAAATTAATTTTGTTGACGTATGTATGGAGATTTGTAAAAAAAAAAAATTTAAAGCCCCCCCCCCCCTCAACGTTATCTATTTGATCGCTTACAGATTCCTTTAAAATTTCGAAGGATCTCGGCGTAATGAATTCTTTTTTTTTTTAACCCTTAAAATGTTTGACTTGTTTACAAAAAAACGAAATGCATTTCGTAATTAAATTATATTTTAAGTGGGATTTTAAAAGAAATCGTTTTATTTTATGTTATTGCATTTTTTTTTATTTCAATAAATATTCGATTAATAGAAAATAAATTAGAAATAAATAAATTCAGGTAAAACTGCATAACACTGCCCCCCTGGCTGTGCGCATGCGCCAACAAACGGAAGCGCAAAAATTAAGTCTATCGATAAGAATTTAAAAAAACACAGACCTAAATTTAAAGTGGATACAAATTGTTGATTTTATTTAATATTTACTAATGCAGTAAAAACATCTTTGTGTTCTTTTCTAAGCAAATATTCACAAATATACTCCCATTGATGAGGAATTCTATTAGCGCTTCCGTGTGTTGACGCATGCGCACAGCCAGGGAGGGCAGTGTTATGCAGTTTTACCTAAATTCAACGGGCAAGTCAGGTCGTCACGAGGAAAACAGAGACAGACAAGTGGTCACACAATTTTATTTAGAGAGCGATGTGACGAATTGATCGTTTGCCCTGTTTTTTCTACAAAATAATAACTGAATAATTTTACATGAAAAGTAAACCTGGAACGATTTTACTTTAAAAAAACAAAACAGAAAAAAAAAAACAATTGTTTTTCTTTCTTTCTGTTTTACCAGAAAATGACTGTTTCCATTTGGTTTAGGGAGACAGTTTTTTCTTCTTCTTGTATTGTGTAAATTTATCGTGCTATTGCTAAAAATATAGTAACAGAAAATTCTATTTTTATTGACCACGGCTGGACTCCCTCTGAGCCGCATCTTGAATATGCCTACCCCACATTATACATATCAACTCCTACTTGCCTTTTCCCTCTACCCCAATAACCACACTATCTGCGCTTATCACATATCTATATGATAAAATGGCCAGACAATATATGTTTAGCTGTCTGTGGCAATTCACATTCCAACGTAACGTTTTAAATTAACTTTTGAAAATGTGTTATAATTTTAAACAATGTAATGACCAAACGATCCGATATAACTGTTTTAAAATATATTATTTTATACCATATCTATTTCATTGTTAAAAGAAAAACAAAACGAAACTATTTATGGGATTAAAATTTCAACATTTTGTAAAACGTCCAATCGATTTTATTGAAAAAACGATGTTTTTTATTCCTTCATTGAATTATCTTCCCAAACTGTATTTTCTATTTTTTTCTCACAAGAAATTAAAAGAAAAGGCAAAAGGGGGCCATTCAATGAGTGAAACAAAAATGAATATAAAAACAACCTCCAGAACAACACCGGATAGATACAGCTAGCACGCACACACTAGCAGAATACCCGTCCAGGACAGCCATTTTTAATTGAATTAATTCATCAAACAGAACAGTTTTGCATCTCTTTTATGTTCCCTCTCGAAGATTAAAATCAAGATTCTACTAAGCCTTATGTTTTGAATCCTTATTCTAATTTTGATCAAAATCCATGAAATAATTTTGATTCAACAAAAATGTTTCAAATTTAGGACGAAGAGGTCTTAAAAAGAAATATAAATTGGTATCCATTGACTATGGATCAAATCTAATGCAAATCTGAAATATTTCAATTTTCATATGAAATGTTGCACCTGTGGCAGCTTACATGAATGAACTATTTTCTGTTGATCTACTTGAGTTCTGACTCGGCTTGGCAGTCATGTGACCATCACCTCTTCACCAGATGCGCGTATAGCACGTCTGCGTGTATGAGATTCATGCGCGATGAATCATCTTGGCGCAAACGCCGGATCACTCCAGTTCGAGACTCTTTCCCAAACAGACAAGATGTGATTTTGCATTCTTTGCTGGTCCGATGGCAGAAGAATCGACAAACTCCAGGAGAAAGTTTATTTCGTTTTCTCTATCAACCCTCTGTACAATCTTTTGTATTGCTCCTGTGTTTTTCCCACATAAAACTACTATCCACTGTGTTGTTCAATTGTTTTCCGTCGTACAGAAAAGTTACACAAACTAATGCACCTGTCCTTGTTCTTTTGTTCCCGTCTTTATCTTATCTAAAATTGGCTTTCAAACAGCTAAGTGCGCATATTGTGCATCTTAACAACACTTTAAAATATTCCAAAGGAAACCGAAACTTTTCGAATGCCTAACATGTTTAAACTTTCATTGAAATCAGAAGTATCTGAATTTTAAGGAAGAACTTCCTGACCCCCGTTGCATTAAACTAAATATACACTTTACATCTTGCAGATGTATTCCAAAATTCATAATGATCGGTTAATTATTTTTAAAGTTTATCTTTCACGAACATATACATATATAAATATATATATACATATATTTATTTATATTGGTACAGAAAAATTAGTACAACATTCGTACCATCGGTTTCAAACATGGAAGGACTTAGCCATCTGGCTCTCTTCAGCTTCTGTTGTCAACAGAACCAATATAAATAAATATTACGCTCTTAATTTTTAATTTTTAACTTTAATTCTTAATTAATCGAGCACTCCTACTATATTACAAAGAAGTTATACATATATATATATATATATATATATATATATATATATATATATTTATAAACATATATATATATATATATAAACATACCTAACTTTATATGTATATATTATCTGGCTTTGCCAGCTCGCTATCGCTTTACTACTTGAAATACTAAAACCAAAAATAGTATTTCATTCATAAGTTTCTTGTAAACTAAACTAAAATTTATTTGTATAAATTAATATTAACATTGTAGTAATTTTGATACAATGTTTTTGTTTTAAATAAGACGGTCAAGAAATGAAAAAGAAAAAAGCCATTCGCATAAGCGATGGTTTGTGTGCCTTTTTTATTGTTGAATTTTTTTATTGAACTTAATAAAAAAAAAAAGGTGTTGTCGCTAACGGAAGGGGCCAGTCAGTAACCCTGTCGCTTCCTCTCTGTGGCGTCACTAACGTATATCTTTATTTCTGGTTAGTTTAATTTAAATTACATCTTCTGAAAATTTATCAGTAAATATTTTCAAAAAGGTTTAATAATTTATCGTTTTTTATATCAAATCACTTTAATTAATTACTGTTAATATAGACACAACTATTGCATATATATAGGGAAAATAGGAGAATAAAATAACGAATAAATAACATAAAATATTAATTGATATTTGAACTGTTTAAAAAATAATTATGCAAATTAGCTGTACAACAGATTTCTCTTTCCACCTTTCGTCTCTACGATATATACAGTATTTCAAAGTATTCTGTTGTATTATTGCTTTGAATAACAGTAATCCGTTTTGATCATAATATAGGAGTGATAAATGAAAAAAAACATTTTTGCATTATTCATTTAGATATATATATATATATATATATATATATATATATATATATATATATATATATATATTGGTTAATAAATAATTGACGATTTAAACATTATTAAATAAATCTATCTTTTTTTTGGTTTAGAAAACTGCTAAGAAGCATCCGTGAAGCTTCTGCTCAATTTCATTAGTCATCTCTTCAACTCTTCATCCGAATTGTGAGTATTCATTATTCATAATTACCTCTACTTACCCGACGTTGCCTGGGAGTTGAGTTATTTTCATTTTTGTTTTTTAACTATGCTGTTTGTTTTTTTCTTTACCATTTTTTTAATAGGATTTTGAAAGTTAAATTCAATTATTAATGTTGTTTCAATCTTTATTTATGAAATTATTGGATGTAAATAGCTTTCAAAGCATTCAATCTACATGAGAATTCGATCCAAATTTTAAAGTCAGAAATTACTTTCTATTCGATAGCTTAAATGCCTCTAAAATCCTTTCAAATTTTGAAGTATCACAAAATCATTCATTTTTATTTTTGTTTTCAAATATTAACAAAAGATTAAAATGACTGACTTATTTACAAAGACACCTAAATGCATTGTGGTGGATTTAATTTCGTAACTAAATTATTTTTTGATAGAAATTTTAGAAAAAATTCGTTTTAGTACTTTTTATGCTATTGCATTATTATCTCAATAAAAAATTAATAATAAAAAATCAAATATTTATTATCTTTATTATCAAGGGACAAATCAGTAAAAAAAAATGATCATCATTATTATTTCAATAAAAAATTAATAATAAAAAATCAAATATTTATTATCTTTATTATCAAGGGACAAATCAGTAAAAAAAATGATCATAATTATTATCATATTGACTGTTAATATTGTATAAGTAAAGTAGAGTGATCTGCTCTTTTGTCAGGCAGGAGCGAGTTATCTTCCCCTGACAGATAACTATATATAGAACATGGTGTCAGCCATTTGGAATCTTAGGAGACACAGTAAAAAAGTTTCCTGAAATAATAGATGTTATACATGGCGCTACGAACAGGATCAACTTTGAAAGTTACCAATTTAAAACCGTATACTTTGGAGTCATTTACCACCGCACATAATGGACCTACAGTATTTGGAGCTGATAAAACAACTCGGCGAGTTGCAAAAAGAAAACGGAATTCGCGGTCAGTCAGACACGTCCCATGTTAAAAAGCCGAAGCAACAATCAATAGGTCTTGATAGCACAGACGGTAAATGGGCATTGCTTCTGGGTACATGAGCCCGATATAAAGACGTGTGGACTGAGAGATCCACCTGTAATCCGAAACGAGCTGAGAGCCACATGTACGTCCGAAGCAAACAAACTCCTGTTTGAGTTAATAGAACCTGAGATGCTGAATTCTGCCACAGAAAAAACCTATTAGACCAAATACGACTCATTGCAGTCAATGGATTACATTAGGAGGTGCACTGGCAGAAGTTTCACTTCATGAAGCAGAAGGACGGTGAGTATGTAACACAGTTTTTAGCTCATTTACGTGGTCAAGCCAAGTTCTTTGAATTCAGGAACTGCCCAAACGAATGGAGTTGTGGGCAGCAAGTGGACTATTCGAGCAACATGGTTGCTGGGCAGATGATAGCTGGGCTCGCTAACCCGGGGCACCAGAGTAAAGTGTTAGCAGAGGCCGCTACACTCACTACTCTAGAGCAGAAATTCAACAGATTCGTTTGCCTAGAGACAACAGACAAGTCGATCCCTCACTTGCATAACACTGTGCGTCACCTTGCATTCTCCAACATACAAATGTTGAGTCAGGGACAATAGCCCCGGGAAATCGAGACCCCTGCGACTCCACGATACGCTAGGCCCTATGGGTGTGTAAGAACTTCACACACTAATGAATCGGAGAGATTGTCCCACGGTTAAGCTTCTCATTTTGAATTGACGGAGCAATTAAAGAAAGTATGTCGGAAGCTCGCGACATCCAGAACAGAAGCTACGAGCAAAGCGTCAAGAAGTGAGTTGGTCATGTTTACGAACGGTATTCCAGGTAGTCGTCCAGCTTACAAAACCAATAGCCATGACAGGACGCAGTTGAACACGGTACCCTATCTGTAGTGAGACAAGGGACAGTTTCAGATAAACCCTCAGAGCCACCTCCGTCGGTGACAATAGAAGTAACCATGATGCCTAGAACTGATTCTACATTCAGATACGTACCAAATGGTCGAATAAACCATAGCCATCACATTCTCGCCTTTACAGACACTGGAGCCCAGACTTGCTCAAGTGGACCCGAGATTCAAAAAATCATTAGATACCCGGATGGGTACCTCCTGCCAACTACCCACCAAATACGGGGAATAACAGACAACCGGTTCCACGTAAAAGGCATATTATTCCTGCACATAAAAGTTGGATCAAGAGAGACAGGACAGGCTGTGTACGTGTCAGACAACACATCTGTTTTATTTGTCACAAACCGCTCTGAAGCATCTCGGTTTGTTGCCCTTAAGGTTTCCAAACTTGCAATCACAGAGCAGCTCATTAAGGGATGCAAATGAAACGGCTACATGTGGATGTCCACGTAGGAATATGTTCCATCAAAACCAAATACTATCCAATTCCAACCAACGAATGCCAACAGACACCAACTAGAACGGTTCATAGTGGAACACTTCAAGTCGAGTGCATTCAATATATGCCTACGCGAACCATTACAAACTATTGCAAGCCAACCATTGGATATCATATTTGTCCCTGGCGCGACACCAACAGTGATTCACATGGCAATACCGGTCCCCCATCATTGGAATAAGGTGAAAAAATATCTTGACCGGGACATTGCACTGGGTATAATAGAAGCGGAACTGGTAGGCAACTAACTACCTGGTGTTCTAGGATGGTGGTCACACCAAAAAAACATCGGTCTCCAAGATGCACGGTGAACCTACAAGAATGAAATGACGCCACCATGCGGGAAATGCCCCACACTCCGTCCCCATTCAACCAGGTCTCTGGGATACCTGACCACACCAGAAAAACAGTCCTTGATGCGTGGAATGGTTACCACAGCCTACCACTTTCTCCAGCGGCATGGGACACTACCACATTCATTACTGAGTGGGGCAGATACAGGTATTGTCAGGCCCTTCCAGGATTCCACGGATCAGGGGACGGATATACTTGTCAGTTTTACGGCATTACAGGCACACAGTCGACAACATTAGCCACTATGCAGATAAGGGTATTATGTTTAACCCTGACAAGTTCCATTTTGCTGAAAAGGAGGTGGAATTTGCTGGGTTTGCTGACGATGTTAAACGCACAAAAAAGATGTTTGAAGCTATCCTTCACTTCCCTACACCTACGGATATCACCAGCGTCAGGCCCTGATTTAGACTCGTAAATCAGGTGTCATGTGCCCTTTCACAAGCTGAAGTGATGGCCCCCTTCCGGGAACCATTACAGATGAAGTACCGTATGTTCTATTGGGCTGAGACACTTTTCAAGAGACAAAGAGGGTGATTGTAAAGAAAATTGAGAATTGAGTGAAAACGTTCGAAATCAACAAAAGTACGGACCTGGCAACAGATTGTAGTAAAACAGGGATCGCATACTTCTTGCTTCAGAAGCATTGCAAATGCCCGGGTGAAGCAGGCATGAGTTGCGACGAGGGTCACTGGAAGCTCATTCTGGCTGGATCCCGATTTACCAATGATGCAGAATTGCGTTATGCACCAGTGCAAGAAAAAGCCTTGGTCCTTATCTACGGGTTAGAGTCCTGTCGTATGTTTGTACTCGGATGCCCAGATTTGCTGGCAACAGTGGACCAACAACAACTGACAAAAATATTTTCTGATCCGGCTCTAGAAAACATCAAAAACCCTTGTCTTTTAAACTTCAAAGAATGAATTTACAAATTCCGGATTAAACGTCGCCTCGGAAAACACAATGCTGATTGTGTTTCCCGATACCCAGTAAGAGCCAGTCCCAAATGATAGACACCGGGTCAAAGCAGTTTTCACGTCAACCCTAAACTGAAGGCGATAACATGGGAAAGGATCATGGGTGCCACAGCCACCGATGAAGAATGCCAGACCTTAGCAGACCTGGTGCAAAACGGTTTCCCCGAGTCACGCAACGACCTCCCATCCATAGCTCGGATTTTCCTGTCCCATACGCGAGGGATTATACTTCCTGGAAGGAGTGATAATCAAAGACGACAAAATTTTGATACCTTGACAACTTCCAGCAGAGGTATTCGAGTCACTTCATTCTGCAAATGCAAAACAATGGTTATTCTGGCCAGGGATGGATGCTAGCGTTGGGCAGATCAGATCCCAGTGCCGCATTTGCAACACAATTGTGCCATTTCAGCCAAAGGAACCCTTGATGTCACCAGCAGACCTTTCCATTTCAACAATTTGTAGTGAAGTTTGTCGACATACAGGGCAAACAGTACTTGGTATATGTTGATCGGCATACTGGATGGATGGAGGTGCTTCTAATGCCATCGGAGAAGGCCAAAACCATGTGTGACACGATGAGAAAATGGTTTTGCACATATGATGCACTGGAAGAAATCTCATCGGATGGGGGACCGCTATTCGAGTCTCAGGAGTACGACTCCTTTCTGAAAAACTGGAGGATTTCATCAGCGTACTATCCGCAAAGTGATGGGTGTGCAGAGTTTGCGATAAAGACAGCTAAGCATATACTCGCCAACAATACAGATAACTGCGTACACCTATGCCATGATCGTGCTGCCTGGGCACCGCTGGCTCATCGCAACATCCTCGGTCAGGACCTTGACATGTACTCAGCTATAATGCTGTATGGTCGGGTTGTTAAGGATTACCCCCTAGTCCTACGGAATAAGTACCAAACACAGAAGGAGTGGAAAAAGATAGATGAACTAAGGAAGATAAAAAAAGATGAACTAAGGAAGATGAAAAAAGATAATCTAAGGGATGTTGCGGTGGCCAAAAAGCACATTTGGAATGGACAGTTCTACAACCAGCATTGCCGTCCACTTTGGAACTAAAAGTCAGAGATTTCGTCAAGATCCAGAATCAAGATAGTCCCAACCCTTGTTAATGGGGAAAGACGGGCAGGGTCCTGAAAACAGGTGGCAACCGACAGTACCAGGTGCGAGTAGATGAGAGCAATCGAGTAACACTACGGAACCGTTGCTTCCTCCTGAAAATTGACCTAGTTGTTGATGGCCCACATTGCTCCACACCGAAAACCGAAAACCCTTTAATAAATTCTGAACCCCAGCGGATGAGGCTATGGACGTCAATGTCACGTAACCCAATGAATCCGAAGAAGAACAGTTGGAGGTAGACGACACCACAGAGGAAGTGGAAAGAAGCACAGGGTACACACGCCAGTTTGAGCCCTTACCTTAAGACTAACCTCATGTCGAAGGGTACGAGCGCCAAGAAGTTTATCCCCATAAATGCATGGAAAAACGCAAAAAAAAAACGTGAAAAAAAAGTACTTTGGTGCATAAATGAAGAGCTGACCCCGTCCCTTCATCGCGTGGTCACAGGAGCGAAAGGGCATGTATAAGTAAACTAGAGTAGAGTTATCTGCCCTTGTGTTAGGCAGGACAGTGTTACCTGCCCCTGGCAGATAACTAAAACATGGCGGCAACAATTTGGAATCTTAGGAAACACGTGAAAGCGTATCCCGAGATATTAGATGTTATACACATAAGATTCATTTCAAGAGCTAACAGATTTAATCTTCTTAATATGATTCATAGCACATTAGAGATTAAGTTAGATTTCTTTTAATAGTAAATCAATAAAAAAAAACTCAGATTTGGACCATACAAAAATAGACTGAAACATAATTTTCTAATTAGGCTAAAACTTTTTTTTAGTATTTCATTCATTAACGTTTTCAACTTCGATTCTTTTTTGTTGTGAAAGATAACATAAGTGTTTTCGTTTCTTTAAGATAGTACTATCTTTATATGCATTGACATACACAATTTCGCACACACCAAATTTGAAAAGTAAACATTTTTTTCACGTGAAAAATAGTCTGTCACCGAAAATAGCCTGAAAAACAAACTATGAATGACATGAGAGAAAGAATTATACATTTATGAAGAGAAAAAGTTACATTTAAAAATAATTAAAAACAAAACGAATCCAAATTCTATACAGTAGCATTCAACTGTAATAAAATAATCAAAAACAAAACAAATCCAAATTCTATACAGTAGCATTTAACTGTAATAAAATAATTAAAAACAAAACGAATCCAAATTCTATACAGTAGCATTTAACTGTAATAAAATAATTAAAAACAAAACGAATCCAAATTCTATACAGTAGCATTCAACTGTAATAAAATAATTAAAACAAAACGAATCCAAATTCTATACAGTAGCATTTAACTGTAATAAAATAATCAAAAATAAAAACAAATCCAAATTCTATACAGTAGCATTCAACTGTAATAAAATAATTTTAAAAAAAAAATCCAAATTCTATACAGTAGCATTTAACTGTAATAAAATAATTAAACAAAACGAATCCAAATTCTATACAGTAGCATTCAACTGTAATAAAATAATTAAAAACAAAACGAATCCAAATTCTATACAGTAGCATTCAACTGTAATAAAATAATCAAAAACAAAACGAATCCAAATTCTATACAGTAGCATTCAACTGTAATAAAATAATTAAAAACAAAACGAATCCAAATTCTATACAGTAGCATTTAACTGTAATAAAATAATTAAATCAAAACGAATCCAAATTATATACAGTAGCATTCAACTGTAATAAAATAATTAAAAACAAAACGAATCCAAATTCTATACAGTAGCATTTAACTGTAATAAAATAATTAAAACAAAACGAATCCAAATTCTATACAGTAGCATTCAACTGTAATAAAATAATTAAAAAAAAAACGAATCCAAATTCTATACAGTAGCATTCAACTGTAATAAAATAATCAAAAACAAAACGAATCCAAATTCTATACAGTAGCATTCAACTGTAATAAAATAATCAAAAACAAATCCAAATTCTATACAGTAGCATTCAACTGTAATAAAATAATTAAAAACAAAACGAATCCAAATTCTATACAGTAGCATTCAACTGTAATAAAATAATCAAAAACAAAACGAATCCAAATTCTATACAGTAGCATTTAACTGTAATAAAATAATTAAATCAAAACAAATCCAAATTCTATACAGTAGCATTCAACTAATAAAATAATCAAAAACAAAACGAATCCAAATTCTATACAGTAGCATTTAACTGTAATAAAATAATTAAAAAATAAACAAATCCAAATTCTATACAGTAGCATTCAACTGTAATAAAATAATTAAAAACAAAACGAATCCAAATTATATACAGTAGCATTTAACTGTAATAAAATAATTAAAAAAGATAAAAACAACCTTAATCTGACCTAAACTTAAATTCTGTCAACCTTTCACTCCTTTGAAAATCTCTCTGACATTAGATTTAAATGAAAAATGAATAGATCAACCATACCAGCGACTTGTAAGCTCCCTTTTAATTGGCTACTGCACTGAGATTTATGAAAGGGCAGCACTTCTTTCCATGGATTGTTTCAATTTACCCTTTACCTTATAATGCTGAATGTTAAGCAATGAGACATCAACTACTGCTTTGGTATGACGCGACCGAGGATTGAACCATGGTCCCCTGACTATTATGTCAAATGGGTTTAGGGTTGTATCTCTATATAAAGTCAGTTATGTTTACATGTTTATATATTTGTATGTACAGGATTCACTCCTCAACTAATTAACCGATCATTATGGATTTTGGCACACAACTACTAGGCAAAAGGGTGAGGTAATGTTGGCTATATTCAGTTTAATTTAGTGTTATGTAACAGGGGTAAAAGGGAGTGGAAACCCTCCATGAAAATTTAGATGCATCTGATTTTTGTGAAATTTTAATAATAGTTAGTATTGGACATCAATTAATAAATATTCCCCAAATTTCAGTTTTTTTTTAGTATTTTAAAGGATTTTAGGGGGCATAATATGGGCACAATTTCCTATTTGAAAATTTAAATATTTTACTATCAGATTTGTATTGAATTTGATCCATAATCATTAGACACCAATGAAGCAAGATTTTCTGAATTTCAATTCTTTCTTAAGCCTTAAATTTGAGACATTTTCTTGCATCAAAATGGATTTTGATCAAAATTAAATTAAGGATTCTAGACATAAAGTTTAGTAGCTTGATTTTAGTCTTTGTAAGGGTACATAAAAGTGGTGCAAAACTGTTCTTGAAATTCTGGGACAGAGATTCCAGTTTGTAAATAAAAATCTGTAATTTATTGAAAGAAAAAATTCTTCCTAAAAGTTTCATTAAAATTGGATAATTTTCTGGTTGTTGGTGATTAACAAACATCAGCCAGGTTAGAATGAAAGTATACTATCTGTTTTATCTCAATCAGTCATATTCCCAGGAATGGGTTTATTATCTGGCTTGATGACTTAATGATGAAGTACTCATGGAACTATATAGTATTTGTGTTCCTGTCCTTTTAGAGAACGGGATTTTGCCCACATTAAAAACCAATCTTGTGGATAATTTTTCCCTTGTTGGGCGGCAAGTAAATAGGAGCATATTGGTTTGTTGACGACCAGTGATTTCCAGTCGGAGCCGCATAGATTATCAGGTGAAGAAGGGTTAGCACCGACACTGTAGCAACATTTAGTAGCTATTTATTCTATACCGGTTAATAGATTACCCATAATCTTGAAAAGTGACATCTTATAGATATACATATATATTTTTAACTTTTAGTAATACACTTTATTACAACTAATTTCTCTGGGTAAGTTTATAATAGGCACGGGTTATGAAAGTGAACATAATTTGGTTTTTAAACAAAAAATTAATGGAACTGAAAAATGAACTGAAACAAAAATCAGAAAATCATACAATCTTAATGAATTTTTCAGTATTATTAAAGAAATTAATGTTAATATAACGTATTTATGTTATTAAAAAAGCATTTTTTTTAATTCAAATAGATTTAACTTCATTGCATTGTTTTTGTGTATTCATTTTTTCCATGAATCTCTACATATTTATAATAGGGTGCCCCACAAAAAGCCTCAGAAATTTTAGATTTAGGTCAACATTTTACCCCTGCGTGAAACCAAGTAATGAGAAGAGATGAAAGGACATGGCAAAAAGATGGAGCAAAGGCGTTTTTAGCCGGCTCAGAGCCAATTCTTCTGACTTCAGTGAACCAAATGTATGACACTCCAAAGTTCACATCTCAACGTAACAGTAAACTCCAAAATCCATTACGTTGACATCGGGACTTTTGGAGTTTACTTTCACATTGACATCTGGACTTTTGGAGTTTACTACTGTTTGGTCAGCTTTAATTACAGAGAAAAGAGTTCACAGACATAAACTCCTTATTAACTGTTGATGAAAGTTTGGAACATTATTCTGCTTGAAGTTAACAAAGGGTGATTGGAAGTTGGTTAGATCGTCTACGTCGTTGTGCAGCTTCTAACAGAAAGCATGTTGAACATCTCATCAAACGGTTGCGTTTTTCTTCCCTTTCAACAATGCTTCTGTTATCAACAACTGTTTTTTTCTATTTCCAACAATTACAAATCAGTACAGGAAAATGTAAATAAATTGTGCTAAATTTCCTCTTTTTTTGTGGGACACAATTTGTAGTTTTCAGGGAGAATTCTCTACCTTATTTGATTATTAGGGGGGCATACTGTATGTGTATATATATATATATATATATACAGGGTGTCTCAAAAAAATGTACTCACTCGTAGAATGACGAGAAAACTTTTATTTATGAACATAGAGTGAAATGAAATAGCATCGAATACATGAGACAGATGTAATTGAAGAATCATGTTCGCAAATGTTCAAACTGATGACCATTATTGTTCAAACAAAGCTGATAACGCGCACCAAGAGATTCGCAAACGTCGCGAAACATGTCATTAGGAATATTTTTTTGAGACACCCTGTATATATATATATATATATATAGTTTACAAGAAAGAAATATGACCTGTTTTGTCACCTATTGAGCGAGTTAAATATAAATAATAAAAAGACAAAATCCAGAATTCTCCATTTCTCACACACCCTTTTTCTCTCTCTCTACAGCTATAAGTTAAATAATATTACTACTCTGATGATATTCCCTTTTGTTTATAATGGACTATTCTAATTTTGTTATCCTTCCCTTTCCTTTGTTACCTTCAACTGTTTACTAACAGGAGAGCGAGAGAGAGAGAGTGATAGATACTGTATAAAATAAGTGAGAGAGAGAGAGTGAGAGTGATAGATAGAAACTTAGAAAGAGATGTGTCACATTATAAGTCAATTTTATTACCCTAACCAGTTTCTCAATCACATGCTTTTTCAGAAAAAAAATCAAAATATCATATCTCTCTTGGAAAATGCAAGAAGTTATTAAGCAATTAATCTTTTAATTGAAAAAAGAATGACTTAAAAAATGTGTCGATTTTATTAAATAGACATTCTGTGTCTATTTGACCTGTTGATCATTCTAACAAACTTTTGTAAGTTTAGTTGACTTTTTCATAAAATAATATATATAAAATTTTCCATAGAAATTCTTCACTGTTCTAGTTTTTATTTAATTTTATTTTAAAATCTATCTAAAATCCCAAATGACTCAAATAGGATTTCTTCGCCTGCAAAAAAAGTTATTTGGGTTATGAATAAATGCAAATACGATTTTGTGTCCTCAGGCAGGAATCAGATTCGGAATGACGTCTAAGCAGGTTGGCATCTTATCAATTTGTCCATCACTCCAGTGTTATTGATACACAGATTATAAAACAGGCTATGGAAACGTTACTGTTTAAGTAGGTCAAATAACATTCAATTGAGGGAAATTAGTTATTAAAATGGGGCAAGAAAGGCAGGTATTAAATGGTGAAATTTGGAAAATTGGCTCTAATTAGATTTCTTCATTGTGTCATTGTATACAGGAAGAGGACTTATGACTGTGGGAGAGTTAGCTCCTCCTACTCCCTCTATGAAATTAGTAAGCAAAACAAAATCTGTTGATTGGAAATTAAATTTTGGTTTTTATCAACACAGACCAATATTTGCCAAAACTAACAAAACTATAAACGTAAAAAAAATGGAAGAAAACCTGTATTTACTTTATATATAAGATTGTTGTTGTTATTATTATTATACACGCACACACACGGATAAATTTACTGTAGGTGTGGGATTAAATGTCCACAATGACTGATAGAGAATAATAACATGATAATCTGTTGTATCTTTTTTTTTTTTTAATTTCTGTTCATAAAAATATGGGAAAAAGGAATTAACAGTATGTACATTTTTATTTGCCTCCCTACAAAGGCAAAGTTAGAGACATGGTCTTTTTTTAATGTGGAAAATATCTATCGTCCTGAAAAGAGGTATTCTGGATGGCATAAAAATTACTCCAGTCAAAAAGGATCTGAGCACAGAACAGATACTACTCTTTTAGAATGCTGATAAGAGTTAGCTTTTGAGCCCATCTTGTGTCGTTATCAAATTGAAAATTGTATTTCAAGATAGGTTTTATCCTTTTTTTGTTTCAATCTTCACACATTATTTTCATAATGAAATCGTTTGCAATCATTTTCTCGTATTAGATTGATCAGGGAAGATAATATATTTGAGCATTTCTGGTTTTGCTGGCTTCTTTGCTCCTTTCTTATGTATTTACTTCCTCCTTCACTTCTTGTGACTTTCATCCACTCTCTTTTCTGCTCTTTCTTGATTCTTTCCTTTTACACTTATGTCACAGTTACTAAGGTAGAGCTGATAATCTATGATTATAATCATGGCGATGCAGGGAGTGCTACTCATGTTCTACAAGTGTTTGTCATCATAATAATCCAATGATGTACAGATGTTTCTCTACAATCGCATTTTTCACCCAAATGTTGGCTGCCACCTGTGCTACAAGATATGCTGATATGCAGAAGGTCTACAAATCCACCTAGAAAGTCTAGGACAAGGAAGGGAATGACAATGGAGAAACGATGAAATGGCAATCATCGTGAAAATTCATCATCATCATCATCATCATCTATTAATCAAAAGAAATATAAGCATCATTGATTTATGAAATTTTGAACCTGATTTTTAAAAAATGTCTTTCTTTATAAAACATGAAACTACTCAAAGGAGATTAGTGACTTCCTACGAAATATTTTCATTCGATTGAATTGAAAGCTTATATAAATCCTTTAAAAAACAGTGGGTGGAGGTGTGTCACTTCAGGTGTATCTTTTCTAAGAAAGAGGAAGAAAAATAAAAAGGAAAATGTCGATTTTAATCAAATATTTTAAAGGCTTTTCTTCCTTTGTACAATTAGTGTTTTTCTCTTTTTCTCTTTTCTATTTATAGTGGTTAATCTGGTGTGATTAACTGCCACCTCCATCTCAATTGTAATCTCTGCGGATTAAATATTCTGAACAAAATCGTTGGCATCAATATTTGTATAATGGGTTATATTTTGATAGAAACAAAAACTTAGGGAGAAAAGCTGGTTGTGGCCATTTTGAACATTTTTGATGGCTGATATTTTAAGCTTTTAACAAAGGAGACAAATTCTTTCAAATCAACAAATTTATTGTAAATGCCTTCTGTTGCTCTCAAATGTGTATTATTCTTCGATATAGGGGGGAGGGTAACATTTTAAATATTTTTCACAATTCACTACCAAGTTGGTTTATATCAAAAAAACTAAATTAATGTGTGTAATTGTAAACTTATTGAATTCATATTTTATTCAGACATAATTTTAGAACCGCTTTAACCGTGTGCTGTATGTCTGAAAGGAACTGGGAGCAACTCAATCATCTGCACTCACTGTTCAGGTTGGGTCCACAAAAGGTGCAGTGGCATAAAGGGCTCTCTCAAAGCAGATCCTCACTTTAAGTGCTTTTGTTGCACCTGCACAGCAAGACCAATAGATGACGGACCACTGACGGCGATGGATACTGGTGACAACAAGCTGGAAGTAGTGACAGACTTTTGTTATCTTGGAGATGTGCTGTCATCAGGTGGAGGCTGTGAACTCGTGGCAGCTACACGTTGCAAGTGTGCCTGGAAAAAGTTTAGAGAGCTGCTACCAATCCTGACAAACAAGCACCTGCCAACAACTACGAGAGGTCGTGTATACTCCTCATGTGTCAGAAGTGTGCTGTTGTATGGCTCAGAAACTTGGGCTATCTCTGCTGGCATACTAAGAAGGCTGCGCCGTAATGACAGGGCACTGGTCAGATGGATCTGTTTGGTGAGGCCTGAACAGTACGTTTCTTTTGAATCCCTGCTCTCACAGGTCGACTTGAAAAGCCTTGCGGACATCATGCGGAAGAACAGATTGCGTTGGTTGGGTCACATTGAGCGTAGCGATGGCTGGATTGCTAAAGTCCGACAGTTGAATGTGCCAGCAGAGAACATCACCACTGGCAGATCCAAGTTGACTTGGGAGGACGTAGTCAAACGTGATAGGAAGGCCATGGGTATGGATTCCATCAAGCCTTGCCAAAGACAGGAGTGGAGAGGAAGACTTAGATTTCGAGACTAGACGATCAGGCCCCACCCGCATCAGAGGATTAATTGTGGCCTGATTCAACAAATAAACCGGTTGATGAAGATGATGATGATGATGATTTAGAAAGTAGCTGATTCCTGATGCAATCCTCTACCGATATAAGAGTTGTATACGTCCTAAGAGTGAGTACTGCTGCCACATCTGGGGAGGCGCCATTCAGAGCAGTTTTTTCTTGACAAAATACAAAATTTACTTCACAATCTCATGGAGAATGATCTCTTCTGTTCTCTATAGCTTTCTCACAAAAGAGACGTTGCTAGTCTTTCTCTACTCTATTTCTATTTCCATGGAAGATGCTTGACTGAACTCCAATCTCTGGTTCCTCCTTCACACCAAGAAGTTGTCTAGCTACCCTAAGTGAAAAGAAGTTTCCTTCCCCCTCGATGTGTCTAGCATCAGCTGAAATTTCCATAAACAGTTTATATCCAAGATCTTCTCACCTATGAAAAAAAATGTTACCACAGGACTGCTTCCATGCCAACTACAACATGATCTTTTCAAGTCAAATGTTAACAAGTACTTGCCACAAATCGTCCCTGTAAGTCATCAAACTTTGTTCATTCTATAGATCATTTTCAATCCTCTCTTAATATTCTTCATCATGAAACTGAAAATCCATACATCTTATTAACTCTTACCCTTCGTTGCTTTTGACCTTCATATGTGGTGATTCATTAATAAAAATAAATATAAAACTATCTACATTCAAACCTATAACCCCCACCTTGCCCCTTAGTCATGGGTAAAATAGAAATATGCATTTCTAATGAATGGCTATTGTGTCTCTGCATTATAGACTCCTACAAAATGGTTGATATTTCTTAAAACATAAAACCTACGAAGATTACCCTATTTCTTTTAACCCTTGCATAGTAGTAGAAAAATTTGATATCACCAAATATTTTCTTAAAAAACTAGGGGTTATATGTGAAAGAATGAAAAAAAATTGCATCAAAACTTATTTTCTTAAAAAAACTAGGGCTTATATGTGGAAGAATGAAAAAAAATTGCATCAAAACTTATTTTCTTAAAAAACTAGGGCTTATATGTGAAAGAATGAAAAAAAATTGCATCAAAACTTATTTTCTTAAAAAACTAGGGCTTATATGTGAAAGAATGAAAAAAAATTGCATCAAAACTTATTTTCTTAAAAACTAGGGCTTATATGTGGAAGAATGAAAAAAAATTGCATCAAAACTTATTTTCTTAAAAACTAGGGCTTATATGTGGAAGAATGAAAAAAAATTGCATCAAAACTTATTTTCTTAAAAACTAGGGCTTATATGTGGAAGAATGAAAAAAAATTGCATCAAAACTTATTTTCTTAAAAACTAGGGCTTATATGTGGAAGAATGAAAAAAAATTGCATCAAAACTTATTTTCTTAAAAACTAGGGCTTATATGTGAAAGAATGAAAAAAAATTGCATCAAAACTTATTTTCTTAAAAACTAGGGCTTATATGTGGAAGAATGAAAAAAAATTGCATCAAAACTTATTTTCTTAAAAAACTAGGGCTTATATGTGAAAGAATGAAAAAAAATTGCATCAAAACTTATTTTCTTAAAAAACTAGGGCTTATATGTGAAAGAATGAAAAAAAATTGCATCAAAACTTATTTTCTTAAAAAAAAAATGATAACCTTTAGAACTTGACCACTAGCATGAAACATATCACAATAAAAAATACTGCAAGGCAAACTAATGATAAAGATAACATGCATAATACATATATTAATAATAGATCTAGATCTATAAAGCTATTTTTGCAGGTGAAATTCATAAATTGAAGACAAGGAGGGGCATTTGGTGTACAGATGGGTGATATAAAAAGGGGTCTTCAACCCCGACCCTTTGCAAAGTTCTAAATTAATTTTCATAATTTTCACGACTTTGGTAACCCTTTGAATTGCTGATTATTAATCTTGGAATCATATACTATAATAAAAATTGGACCATTGTAGAAATTCTGATTTTTTACTTTAAAAAAAATGAATTGGCGCTCAAAGATGATGAAAAAACATGAAAAATAACCGGAAAATTTGAGGTTTTTTCTTTAATTCTTTTCTTTTATTCAGTAAAAAAAGCATTAAATTCCACTTGAAACAAGCCTTAAACAACTCTCATATTATCATTTTTAGCAAAATATTGATTTTTCTTTATTATACCCAAGTACGGTAATTCAGTCCCAGAATTTGAGTTTATTTGAAAAGAAAAAAAAATTATCAGTCAGAATATAAAATTCTGCTTCCAATCAACTCTCAACCACTTGCAGGCGATAATTTTTGGCTAAGATATGAATTCTTTTCCATTTTCGGCAATAATCGGCGCACTGCGTCTTGCTGGATATGGAGAAAAATGGATCAGACTTTTTCCAAAAGTATTAATGCAAGTGAACCCTAAAGCATTTAACTTGGCTTTCCCATCACTTAGTCCATATCAATAGTCAATATGCCATTATTAGTTTCATATTTCAGGCGATTTATTTATATATGTAATTACAGAAGATTAAGACAACATCGGTACCGTCGGTTTCAAATCCAAACAAAGGGGACCTAGAGTTGGCCTCCTATGCTGGACTCTCTTCAGCCTCTGTTTATATATATGTCTCCTTTGTTTGGATTTAAAATTCTGTAATTACATAAATAAATAAATATTACGTTCTTATTTTTTGATTTTTTTTTTAATAATCGATCAGTCTGCTGGGGTTCTCTCCCACTAACCTTACATAGTAACAGATATTTAGTTAGATTAGCATCTGTTGGGCTTGTCAAAATTGAAAAGAAAATGCAACAATATATATATATATATATATATATATATATATATTTTTCACCAGTGACCTAATAAATGACATCTAATGATTGGAAGGAATTAGTCATACATTTGAAATGTTGTCATAATGATGTTAATGTACTTTTAATATGTGCATAAAAAGTAAACATTGTTGTTTTTTTATTATAATATATTTAGGATATTACAAGCAACAATATATAAAGGAGTAGACAATCAACTGAATGTTTTTTTTTTACACTCAGGAAATCACAGGGAGGGGTGGGATAATCTTTACATATTTGTTTGCCGGAAAAACTAACAATAAGTAGTTTCATTTTTTGAGATTTATTCATCAAACTTGGGTCAATGAATCCGCCTTTGGCCTTGATGACAGCCTCAGGTTTTCATCACTTTTTCCTGAGTTAGGTTCCCAACAGCTCTGGTGGTCTTAGACTTTAGCTCAACAGCTCTGGTGGTCTTAGACTTTAGCTCGTCCGTCATGTTGCAGCTGAATCAGTTTGTGTCTCGTTCCACCCCCCAAAAAAAAGTCGAAGGGGGATTGCAGTCAGGCCAGCTGGGAGGCCAGATGTCAGGGGAAGTGTGGTCGACGAAATTCTCTAATGGCCAAATGTTGAGTCTTGCCGCACCAGGTTCAGCCTAGCTGTAGCTACCAGGTCAATCCAATGTTTCACTACCTTTGCTCAGAACGTCGATGCAACCATCAGTGTTCAGCCTGAGGCTCTAGACAAAAAAGTGACGTGACATGACGACACCGTATTCACCAATACATAATTATTTCCCTTTTTTAAAATAGTAAAAGGCTGACCAAACAAAGGGAAGTAACTCTGTATAGACGTATACAAATTTACTTCTTTTTTTTATTCTAAAAATGACATCATTTTGAAAATTATTCCAGTTGGATAAAATAACTTCTCAAACGAACTAAATTGAATTACATTTTTTTCTTGCTAAGAACATGTAACATTGCACAAAAGAACCTGATGAACCAGAATAAAATATTGATTTTCTAGGACGAAAGCTATCGATGACAAAAAATTGACAAACTTACTTTACTTTATCATATAGATTATACTAGCAGATGTACCCAGCATTGTGTGGCTATCAAATCTGTTGAACATAACCAATAAAACTAGGAAGCTATGAATCTTCTTAGCGCACCCATTTATGCGTAAAATAGTACAACTAGGTTTCTTCAGAAGATTCGTTTACAAAAATAAAAGATTTGTTTAGAAAACATTAAATGAGTGTAAAAGTTTACATTTCCAACCGTTTATTATACATTATTACGAAAAGAGAATATGAATCATTTAAAGCCAAGCTAAACATCCGCAGGAACCTAATTTCAAATATGCAGGTAGTTTTGCTTGCAGATCAACCATTAACAACTGATACATTTTTGTTGTATATATATATATATATATATATATGGAAATTGAAAAAGGAAAAACAAAAGAATATTATTTATGTATTCATCAACGTTTCGTCTTTATTGTAAGACTTCCTCAGGATGATTATTTTGAAGAAAATATAACAGGTACAGAATGTTTTGGCCGCTGGTTCAAAAACTACAGCTGTTTTAGGCAGAAGAAATTAAAAAAAATATGAGATACAATATAGATCGTGGCGGTTTGTAAGCAATGGTAGGAGTGTGAACTTCAATAGGAAGTGGGAGGGTTGTTACAATCAATGCGGAAAGGGGGTGGTTGGCGAACTTTGTTGTGGTTAGATTTGACTCAGATTATGAAAATGATTATGAGCAATGCTGGTGTGTGTATATATATATATATATATATATATATAGATATGGACTGTAGTCGAAGACTATCTGAAAGCTCCCTTTTCATTGGCTACAACACTAAGATGTAGGAGAAGGCACCACTCCCTGCCCTGCATTGCTCCACTTACCCTTGATCCTTACAATGCAAAGTGTTTTAGCAAGGAGGCATTAAGTATCAAATCTCGAATAGAAAGTCATTTAAACTATTTTTTAAATTTTAACAAATCCTCACATATTAAAAAATCAAAAGTTTGAGAAACTATTTACATCCAATCATTTTATAAATAGACATTAACAAAATTAGTTTTAGTTCTATAACAATTTGGTTCAATTAATAATTTAACGATACCATGATAATCAAATTTAACTTTCAAAAAATTCCTTTCAAATTTTGAAGGGTAACAAAGTAATTAATCCTTTTTTTTTTTTAAATATTAACAAAAGATTAAAATTGTTTATGAAGCAGCAGAAATACATCAAGGTGGATTAAATTTAGTTAAATAATTTTTTTAAATAGGATTTTTTTAAAGTTTGTTTTCGTATGTATACTTTACGTTATTGAATTTTGTTATTTTAATAAATAATTGATTAATAGTAAATAAAAAAGATAATATGTAAGTAACATAGAGGTGAGAAACACACATGAGAAGTTATATATATATATATATATATATATATATGTTTTTTTTTTTGTTTTTTTATATAGTTTTAATGGTTGAGAAACTTCCGAGACTATATATATATTTATATATATATATATATATATACAGGGTGGGCCAAAATAAGGGTCCTATCTTTAAATTTGAATAACTTGAATTTGAATAACTTCCACAAAATAAAAGTTAAACTCACCAAACTTTATGTGTGTGTAGACTGACCCTTCCGAGATTTTTTGAAATAAACAAAACAAATTTTAGCCGAAAAACACTTCTTAAAACTTACAAAAACTAAAGTATTGTTTTTTACACTGTTTTGAGTTTTTTAAGCAAAAATAATGTTTTCTAAATGAGGGTACGTTCCTTAGGGCTAATACGGCTCATGCTTGCTTCGGAAGGGGTCCTTTACTTATTCTAAAAAAAAAATTTTTTTTAAATCAATAAATAAAAAAGTTATGAATTTTTAAAAATAGGACCCTTATTTTTGCCCACCCTGTATATATATTGCAATACACCAATGTCTTATTAGTCGGTGATTGCAATTATGCGTAGACACATTAAAAATCCTAAAATCTAAGAAGACTTTTTTAGTTGATCTTTATTTTCATCGGTGATTTCGTTCGATAATGTAGTAGGAATATGACTGAGAATAAGTTATGATAAGTAACACGTATTAGTAAAGAAACGAAAAAACTAATTAAATGACTCATGCGCCATGCCGGGTAGGTACAGCTGGTTGAAAATCCAAATGTGTAAGGCGAAATAAATCTGCTGGGTTGTATATAGGTATCGAAAATAAAACAACATTTAATTTACCCTCTACATACGCAGACACATGTTATCACATTCTTTATGCTCGTTTTTGACTAACTTTATTTTCAGAGGGAATTTCTTTAATGAACAGCATACACTAACGTTCAACAAAAGAAAATGGCAAGTTAGAATCAAATATCGATTTGTTAAATGCAATGTTATAGCTGCTAAATTCGAGAATCCAACTGACTTTTCTTTATATATTAGAGTTATTATTATTTATTTGTTGTCAATAACTGAGTAAACAGCATTAGATTTAAACACTATGCTGAGTGTAAAACATGAAACTTAGTAATGTTTGTTTCAAAGTAAAAATCAAACTTGTTTTTTTTCTGCTTTTTTTGTGTAAGTTACGAACAAATAGAAATCTTTTCACCCTGTGGTCTCTCTCTCTCTCTCTCTCTCTCTACTTGTATTTTTTCTCTTTTTCTTGTTTTTTTTTCTTTTTCTTAAAAATAAGTACAGAGAGAGATACCATAAGGTGAAAGATTTCTATTTGTTCCTAACTTACACAAAAATGCAGAAAAAAATCGAGACAAAAAGCTTTTTATGTAAGCTATCCTAAAGAAAAATATTTGATTTCTCCGTATTTTTCCTCATGAAAAGAGCTTAGGTAGAGACGGAAGGAAAAATTGTTTAGCCATTTTAAGCCAATGCATTTTTTTTTTTTACTATTCTGCATATATTGGTGTATAAAGTTATCTGGTCACTATATTTACAGTATCTAGATTTCAATTCCAATTTTATATATATTACTAGCCGGACCCGTGTCCTGGCGTTGCATCGCAACCCCCAGAAGTAAATTGACTGCAAAGGACTGGAAAGACTCTTTACATATAAAAAATAGAACGATAAAAATAGAACGATGTAAAAACAATCATTGAATTAGAAAACAAAGGAATAAATAGTGAATGAGATGTGCGTTATGCAAATTAGTTAACCTTAGATGTTGATTAATATATTAGAAACCTATTATTTTTCTATTTTGAATGTGAAGCTGGTGTTATAATCTCACTGTCAGTGCGAAAAATGAACTCATTTTGTGATGTCATCTCCATTTACAAAAATCTTGAAGCTTCCAAATAGTTTTACTTATAGTGATTTGCTGTACATATTCATTAGTGTTGATGTCGGTTTTTATCTACCTCCCACAAGGTAAAATGTGACATAAGATGTTATTCAACACCTACCCACAATAGGAGTATGTGACACAAGGTCGGAAAGTGGGATTTGAAAAGCCAGCGCCCGAGAAGGTGAGCACTCTGGCCATTAAAAATTGCCTGGGCAGCCCTATCGGCATTCCCCGGTAGGGGCGCCTCAGGCAGTAAGCAATAAACTTACTCCTCCCTAAAGAGAGGAGGCAAAGCCTGGGAGGGTGGACCTCCTAGAACTGCACAGGACAGACCCATAGATCGGCGTAAATCAAGCCCCGAAGGCCAAGACAATACCAGTCTATGGAGTGCAGTATCCATCGGAACAGATACTACACTTTGATCTTGGCCAAATAATATTTAGAAATATTACTTTATTTACAAATACTTTTATATAAAATAAATAGTACCTTCCTGAAGGTGTTTTTGTATAGACATTATTATTCCCCATTCCACTGCAAAATATTTCAAAACTCAAAAGAAATCTTCACCTCTATGTATATTGCTATAAGGGCGCTATTTCTCAGTTATGAAATAATACGAACATTTAAATGTTCATTATTATTTATGAATTTAATAATTAATACTTATAAATAGTTTTAAAAAGTCGAGTAAAAATACTTATATGCAGAGGTGGGAGCAGGAGTTTTTTGGGTTCTTCATTTTTCCCAGGCTTCGTCTGTGCATATGTCCTACTAGTTATATTTCTTTCTTGCTAATAATCTGTAACGAGGTTGAGCGGGAGAACCCCTAAACTGCTGATGTTGAGCCAGCTGCGGTTCATCGTTCGAAGTGGGTCATGTGCTGTATTTGCAAGCAAGACTGGATGCTTAAGTAAAGTATGAGTTTTGAGAGAATAAGTTTAAGGCTCCCAAAATAACAATATCTGTTAATTGCAGATTGGCCGTTTGGAGTCTCTAAACCTAGATGGCTCTGGTTGGTAGTCATAGGTGGTGGGTTTATGAAAACTGTACTTTTTGGATTGAAGTGTTAAGTTAATATTGGGAGACACCATATTGATATTGAGAGAGTTGATTATTCCGGCGTTATGACGGTTAGGGTTTTTGATAGTTAATTGTTATAGTATTCTTATTATTTCTTGTTGTAACAGTTGAACTTTTATTGTTTGCTGTTCTTTGTCTTGAGGTAATTTTAACTTTTCCCCAGGAGATGGATTTTCAACACATTAAAAACCACCATTGCATTTTATGGTTGCTAAATTCATCCTACAACCAAAAAGGGCGCTTCAGATTAGGATAAAAATTGTATTAGTTTAGAAGGATTTTTCCTTCACTGAACTTCGAAACATTCATGCATATTTTTGGATCACATTTACTTTTTTGGGGAGGGAGGAATGGTATTTATTGTTACAAATAACCCACTACTTACAATCGTAGTGGGGGGGGGGGCAATCACAGAAAAAAGAGAAAAATCTGTTTTGTTTGATTCAAGATATTGATAAATCCTATTTTAATCACCTAAATTACTAACAGGGTTCTTTTCAACTTCTTTTTTACCAATTAATACTCTAATACTTATATATCTCTCCCGTGCAACGCGAGACACGGATCCTGCTATATTATATAATACATTATTTGCCTCTTTATGGTGCTTATGCAGTTTACAGACCGGGTTTATTTGCCTCCACACGAGGGCACAGTTAGACAAAATGTTGGTTTATAATGTGGGGAAAAAATCCATCTTCTCAAATAGGGACACTCTAAATTCGGACTAAAAAGTCTAGAAGGATTACTCTCAATGGCAAAATTGTCACAACTAACCATGGCAAAAGTTTTATACTCCACTTATTGCATTAATTGTTTCAGCAGCTGTTTACATTAACATTGTGGGGTCTGTGTTCGCGCTGGTCAATCATAAGCACCAAATAATTCAATAGTTACAGATTTTGCAATGAATTTCTGCAGTTATTCGACTTTCCACGGCAGCACCGTGGCATGGGTCAGCTTGTATGTATATATTATATTATTTTGTATATGTATATATTATATTCTATATGTATATATATATTAGCAGGGGTACCCGGTGTTGCCCGGGGCCTTCTCTTCCTTGGTCGCCCCATTTCACCGTCCCAGGTCACCTCCTCTCCACCGCCCTCCTCTTCCCCGCCCCTCCTCTTCCCGTTGCCCGTGGCAAACGTGTGACATATTTCTACTAAAAGTACCATCTCTGTCTTTGCCCCCCCCTTCGATGTATATGTAAGTTATCGTTAAAAGAAAATTCTTATGGGTCAGTTGGATTCTAACGCTTGACCTTGTTGTCGTTCTTTATCCGTAACCGTTATGCTACCGATGCAGAAAAAAATCTATAGGAAAATAGGTCACTTTAACGTTGTTTTTTTTTTGCAAACCGCGCATGCGCACAACGTACAGATGACTGGAAACAAAGAAATTTGGTTCTGAGAAGTGCTGTGTTGTTTCGGCACGAACGAATCAACGTTTGTTTTTCAATTTGCGATATTTCTGTTGAGTATCTTGTCAGCCTTTTGTCAGCCATTTGCAGACATAAGCACATACACACACGGACAACTCTCCTTTATATAATAGACCTAACAAAATATCCTCCCTACGGTCGTATAGGGCAGCCATAGGCAAGTAGATATATTCTATATTACCATTAAACAAATTAACACTGTTCGCAATTTCTGATGTCAGATACTCCGGCCATGACCAAGTTGATATCTTCTATATTATACTAAATTAAATTTGTTAAAATAAATGATTCTTTGTAAAAAAAACCCATCCGATCTAAAATATAATGTAGGATTTTTCTTTTGATTAATACCGGTTTGCAATTTCTGATGTCAAATAGGGCGGCCATGACCAATATTAACATTTAAAAAATTGGAAGAGGCTATATTGCCGGTCCCGGCAAAATAACGATTCCTGCGTTCATGTATATTTAACTAAATTGTTAAACATACAGTGACGCCCGGCACAATAATTATTTACTAATGTAAAGGGATCGTTATTATGCCGGTTCATTATTTTTAAAAACCTAATTGTTATGGCCTTGCGAAAGAAAAGGTAATTAAATAAATAAGGGCAAATATTTAAAAATAATTTGTTTTCATCATCAGTTGTGTCGGTTAAAGAAATAAAAAAATTCGACCTGCCCTATTGTGTCGGTTAAAGAAATATCTGCTTACTTTTCATAATAGAATTAATGTTGACGAATTTTCCCAACATTACTAAGTCTGCTCTCGATTTAAGTAATTGAAATTTTCCTTAAGTTATATATAAGTTATATATAAAGAAAAAAAATAAGCAACAAATAAATGTTACCAAAGGCAACATAAATTATTATTCTACCTACCTGTATAAGTTTATTTGTTTATTTTATTATTTATTTTGATAAATGATTTTTTTTATAAAAATAAACAATCAAATAAACAAATAAACTTATACAGGTAGAAGAATAATTTATGTTGCCTTTGGTAACATTTACTTGTTAAAAATGTGCTTTACAAAGGAAAGATTTTAATGTAAAATTCTGATTTTCTTTATGAAGAAAAACTTCGATAATGTTAAAATATACAAAAAATCACTGGATTTAAACAGTTTCTATTTTAAAATGTTCTTTCAATGAAATCATAAAATAAGTCGTAATTTTGAAGAGTTCACTCCTAATCGAATCAACCGGAAGTAAAAATTAATTTTATCGTTATTTTTAAATATATTGTCGCTTAATAAAGTTTTAAATTATACAAAAAAATCAATCAGGCAAAGATTAATTAAAAACAAACAAATAAAATCAATCAAGCAAAGTTTTAAATAAAAAAAAACAAAAAAAAAACAATCAGGCAAAGTTTTAAATTATAAATAAAATTTCGTTTGATAAAGTTTTAAATAATACAAAAAAAATAATTTAAATAATAAAAAAAAAGTAATTTATAGTTAAATAAACACGAGCCGGCAAAATAACGTAAGACTCATTATTGTGCCGTGCGTCACTGTATGTTTAACACTTTAGTTAAATATACATGAACCGGCAAAATAACGCAGGAATCGTTATATTGCCGGTCACGGCAAAATAACGCAGGAATCGTTATTTTACCGGGACCGGCAATATAGCCTATTCGTAAAAAATTGATGAAAATAAATTATTTGCGAAAAAAAAAAGATGCATCCTAAAATATAATGTAGGATTTTTTTTTTGACTAACATAGTTCGCAATTTCTGATATCAGATGGGTCAGTCATGACCAAGTGGATATCTTCTATATTAAAATTAAACTAATTTGTGAAAAGAAATTATTTGCAAAAAAACACCCATTGTGCCTAAAATATAATGTAGGATTATCATTGGATTAACATTGGTCTGCAGTTTCTGATGTTAGATAGGGCGGCCATGACCAAGTGGATATCTTCTATTTTATAATAACACAAATTAGTGGAAAGAAATTATTATTTGAGAAAAAAAATTCGTCCTAAACTATAATGTAGGAGTTTTCTTTTGATTAACACTGGTTTGCAATTTCTTATGTCAGATAGGTCGGTCATGACCAAGTGGATATTTTCTATATTACCATTAAACAAATAAGATAAAATAATTATTATTTGCAAAAAAAACAAACATTCGGCCTAAAATTTTTCTTTTGATTAACACCGGTTTGCAATTACTGATGGCAGATAGGGCGGCCATGACGAAGTGAATATCAGTAAAAACATTGTCGTGAAATAATTATTATTTGCAAAAAACAAACATCCAGCCTAAAATATAATGTAGGATTTTTCTTTTGATTAACACCGGTTTGCATTTTCTGATGTTAGATAGGGTGGCCATGACATAGTGTGTATCTTTTAAACAAATGTAAAATATGTCCTCAAATAGTATACGCATATCGCATATACTGTTTTTGGACTGAAGGAGTTTAAAATAAAAATGCAGACTAATTTCCGGTCTAGTAATGTTTTCATTTATGTTGTGCCCCTGACATATAAAAGAACTCATATTTTGCTTAGTTTGTGCTCCTAAAACCAAAACATTAATTTACTAATGCGCCCGTGTCGTATCAAAGAACAACCAAAATCATGTTCATTTATGTAGCGCCCCTGTCATATGAAAGAACTCATAAAGCATGTGCATTCATGTAGCGCCACTATTATATGAAACACTCATATTAATGCGTCCCTGTCATATCAAAGAACCCATATGGTTCATTTGTGCCCCTTGATTAAAATCATGTTCAATCATACCACGGAGTCGACAGCTGAGGGCGGCGCCTCTGTTGTACCAAGCAGCCAAACAGCTTACGGCGGCGAGTCTGTTGTACGAAAGAGTCGACAGTCCTCCAGACTTTTGCCTGAGGCGCCCCTACCAGCGAATGCTGACACTCTCCCAGGCTTTACCGTAATCGCCGACACTCCCAGTCGTTACCTTTTGTGAAAAAGAAAATAAGACCTGGTCCTCTCTACCCGAACCTCAGGCTCTGACTCCTACCTGAACCTCGGGCTCTGACTCCTACCTGGACCTCGGGCTCTGACTCCTACCTGAACCTTGGGCTCTGACTCCTACTTGAACCTTGGGCTCTGACTCCTACTTGAACCTCAGGCCCTGATTCCTTCCCGGACCTCAGGCCCTGATTCCTTCCCGGACCTCAGGCCCTGACTCCTTCCCAAACCCCAGGCTCTGACTCCTTTCCGGACCTCAGTTTTTTTATTCCAGGCAATGCTCCGTTTAAACACCCCTGCTCTATCTAGGATATTGATCACTTTTAAAATTAAGGAGGCCTACAGAGCACTATTAAAACCAAGTCCCCCCCCCCGTTACTTTTGTAGAGAAATTCTCTTTTATTTTTAAGTGAAGAAGAAGAAAAAAGTGTGTATGCCTCTTGAGCACTACTGAAACACTCAAATAAAATTAAGGAGGCCTCCTGAGCACTAATAAACCATGTTTCTTCAAAGAGAAATGATATTCACAATTTTTGTAAAAATATGGAGATTACTGCATGCTAACATTAAACTCAGTGTTTAATGATTTTTCTTTCATGGTTTTGTATGTGGCAACACTAGACACAAGCTTATTTTACCTGTATCAAGGGATAGCATTTATTTATCTCATACGCCAATGAACTATCGAACACTCATTGTACGTGTGACATGTTTACAATAAAGAATGTCGATCAGTATTTGTTTCAATATCCTATAGACCATGATCATCGATCTTACAAACACCCTGTATGTGTGGTTTTGAATGCCATTTAAACTAACTTTTAAATAATGCATTTCAAAGTTGTTTTCTTAAATGTTATATCAAATTCGTGCACATGTATTTAAACTGTTATAAATTTAAATTCTTCGTTTCTGAGTTCAAATGTGTTTTAGAAAAATTCTAATTTCATTTTCAGTCGAAAAAAAAACCTTCACAAGCAAATTCTATTTCATACATTTTTAAGAGTCGCTACATTTGACGTTGTTCGTTTCAATGATACAAAACTTATCTGATAATCCCCCCCCCCCTATACACACACCGCTAACAACTTTTCTTCCTTATTTACTATTTTGTTTTCTTCTCGTCCACCCGTAATCCGTCTCTCCCTTCTCTCTCTCTCACTCCATGGTAAGGCAGTGGCGGTGACTCACTCCACCACCGACCTGTACTGCGATGAAATCCATTTGATTGGTTCATTCCCTATCTTTACCCCCACCCCGTCTCTCTAGTCGCCTCCTCTGTTCGCTATTTCCCCCACAAGCCACAACCTGTCTCTCTATCCCTCTTTCCCTGTAGTTTTCACTTTAACGGCTATTCCCGATCACTCTTAACTCCCCAATAGCTTATTTTCACTCAACTCACCTAATACTCATCAGAAATACAAGTCAGGACTATCGTTTTTTTTTGTTTTTTTTTTACCTTTTTTTCCCACCTTCCCTCGACTCAATTTTAAATCCATATTATTGACTTTCCTTCGTATACGTTATCATTTCATTTATATTGTCGCCGTTAAGAGTTCATAGTCCGCGTCGACGGCCCTGTCTCGGTTGCGCGGAGTTCATCTCTCCTTGTCCGTTTTCTTTATTTGTCCTTTGTCGCCCTGTGTTCCCCCCTTGTCACATATTCTTTCTTTTATTAGACCCCCCCCCCCTCGTCTCTCCACTCTTCCTTGGATATTATTTTACAACTCCCGTTGCGCGTGTCCTTACCAATTAAAAGAACAAAAAACTGCCACTGAATTGTTCAGCGACACCGTCTGGATTTTACCGTTGTTTGCTTTAAATTTTACACCTGAACTTTTTTTTTTACTTGTCAACAACGATTTTCTTGGAAAATACAACTTTGTTGGATGACGGTAAGCAACTTTTCGTTTTTAATCTTTTTTTCTTTCTTTTAACTTTTGTGTTCCTAGGTAAAACTAGAAATGGGAAAATGAAAAAAAAAAAAAACATTTTTTCACCATAAAAGAAAAACAAATTAATTGACATTACAGATATTTTATGTTTTTTTTTTTTCGTGTTTATTTTGTGATAATGTTAATTTTTGACATTGCTATTTTCCCCCACTTTCACCACCGTCATGTCCATTTTTTGGTTGCTTTTTTTTTTTTTTTAATCCGAAATATATATTTTTTTTCTCAAGAAAGAAAACCGACAATTTGTAGTTTTCGTTTCTGAATTTAAAAAAAAATAGAGATTGATAATTTCTAATATTTGATTATGCAGACTGCAATTTTAATCTTAGTTGTTATATTCACAAAGCTTCGGAAATCCGTCCAGATTCCCGAATTCGCAAAGACGCACCTAAAAGTGGGAGTTTACATCGGCCGAAACGTTGCAAATATAAAAACCAAGATGAGAATGGTAGTCCTAATAATTCAAATCAACCAAACTATACGTTTTGGTTCTCATTATTCAAAATTTCATTTAATGTTTTCTGTTTTTAATTCTTATGTGGTTGTTAACTCAATAACACTAATGCGTGATAGTTAACCTCTTTTCATGACATTGCAAGTCGGTGCGTGTTACTGTCAAACTTAAACTTATTGATCGCCACTGGTGACTTTTCTTTAATATCGGTTTTTGATGCTGATCGTCAAGTGATCTTCAACGATCCTAACAGCTTTTAATGTTGTTTTTTTTACTGATTATAAACACAAATTTTCTTTGATCAGCTCAATTGTTTTCTCTCTCCCTTTTTCTTTGTTCTCTGTCAAATAAACCAGGAAGTCATTCAAATGTTCTCAGAGTTGAAGAGATCAATTCTTGTCTGTCACCTTCTTAAAATAATCTCGGTGCTTCTGCTGTTTCACAATGACATTACAATATTTAAAGAAATGTGTAAACTTTGTTATGTACTTACGTGGAAAGCTGAAAGATTGTACAGAAAAAATACGTAAGTTTGTCCAGTATTTATTAAATTATAAGAAAAAGAAGAAAAAAAACAATCTTACGTATCGGTAGACATTTCAGTAGGCAACTTTCGGAAAAAGTCAAAATATAAGAAAAATGGCGATATATAGATAACATCGTTTTTTATATTTAATAAATACTGGGTGAATTTGCGTAGTTTTTGGTGTACAGTCTTCGTTTCAGCTACCACGTAAGTACATAACAAAGTGTATACATTTCTTTGGCTATATTTTTAAAGCGAGGTCTAACATGTCATTGTGAAACTGCAGAAGCACCATAATCTCTATTAATAAAACTATCGGACAAGATCTCTCGCGCGCGCGTGTTTCTCGCCTATACGTAACTTTGATGAATACATACTGAATTCTTTCTTTTTATTAACCGAATATTTATTGAAATAAAAAATAAAAAAAATAAGGGATAACTAAAACAATTATTTTAAAAATCCTATTTAAAAAAATGTAAACGAGATTGTATTTTTAATTATTTTTCTCTTAAACCCTCCATTCGCCAATATGTCTCCACCTGGGGAATGCCGGGTACATACATGGCAATTGTCACCTTTTTTACATACTGAGTTGTCTTTATATTTGTATATCGGTAAAAGAAGCCTAATGATTAGGTAAACTGATATATATATATATATATAATATAATATAATATAATAATACTAATATATATATATATATATCTGATCTATTAAATGGTAGATACGTATGAAACAGATCGTCTTCGATTATTGGCTGTAGAAAGGCATTCGGTTCTTCTACAACAAACATTTCGATCGTTTGAAACGACCGAAAAATCAGTTGACTTAGGAAATATCTGGATGTCTGTGTTATGTTACTAGTTTTTGTTGATTATGAGAAATACAATGAAATTAAAAATCCAAACCAGACTACCGATTATTATACTAAATCTGAGTTAATCAACATTTGTTTTCCTAAGGCTTTTTAGGTCAACTGCATGCTAAAATAATGCAAAATGCATGCTAAAATATCCCTCAATTTGTGGCTTGAGTTATATTTGAAAAAAAAACAAAACCCAACTTATTTTAATTGTTCTAATTAGCCACAATTTGCAATTAACTCAAGTGACTCATCTTTGAAGTTCCTATCTATCACTCTCAGCCTCTCTCACTCTATGTTGTTTGATCCCCTGCTCTTACTTTATACGGTTTATCTCTGTTTATTAATAGTCGAAAGTAATAAATAAGGGAAAGAATAAAAAAAACTTAAACAAGGAATATCGCAAGAAGTAGTAATATTTTTGATACTGTAAAGAGAGGCTATATAGGGAGCAGAAAGCGACTAATTTTAGATTGTCTTTTTAGTTTGTTATATTTAACTAGCTTTGGAAACTTCCCGATTCAAACAATTTAACCTGAGCATAATGGGCGACCCAACGGTTCGTCTATTTTTTAGCTATTCATTAAAAGCTGATTTCTAAGATCATTTAAATTAGACATCTCATTGCATTTATTCTGGTAAACACCGTTTCCATCCATAACATGCAGTTATAATGTATTTTGCCTGGTACATAAATGACAGTCCGTTTTAAATGAAGTATATCTCCGAACGTAGGTAATAACAGCAGTGTTGTAGTATTACACTGATTCGCAGTGTTTCAAAATAAAATATATTCAGCATATCATATCATTCTTTGGGAAATAATGAGATGTTTTTTTAAGTTCGAACATTTACAACTATCAATACTAACTTACTAAGTGACATTTAACTTATTACAATAAGTTGTGTGTGTATATAAGACATCTTTTATCTTTTTACAAACTCCTAGGTTTTTAGATAGACCCCATAACAATATTACCCAAGATAAATATATTCCATTTTGATCAAATAAGATATGTACAATAATATCGTGAGATCTACGTTCGCACTTGACATTCACAAAAATGAAATACGACGTTTTATTTTATTCGAATTGATTTATAACTTATAAAAATCAAAAAAGATACGAATAAATATCTTAGTAAGTGGTTCAGGGCTTGAAGTAGCAGTGCATACTGCACAGGTTCGGGTTTTAATTGATTCCAGGGAAAAGCCGGATATGCCCCAAAGGGGTTAAAGACAATACATTTAAAGTGTCAGTTATTTACACCCGCTCATACCCAATCAGTGGTGAATGCATCCTTGGGCCTCATCCTCAAAATTGAATGGTATGAAATGTAAAAAAATAAGACTAAAAGATGGAATATGGGTACGCTGCAAAAAGGCCCAGGGTTTCTCATTCAATTGTCAGTTCTTTCTGCTAGAAGTAACATAAGTTTCTTAAAAGTCTTCATGTGGACATGTTTATACTGACAAAAAAGCAAAACCTTTTCTAGTGCGCCTTCTAAAATTCTATGTTCTTTCTCTTTTTCTTGGTGATGGTGTGTGTGTGTGTGTGGGGGGGGGGGGTCTCTCTCTGCTTCTTTCCCCGTTCATTCGATTTCTGTTTGGTAATGACTTTTTGAGATTCTATTGTGTCGCTCCTAACGTTCTCTCTCCCCCCCCCTCAATATCTCTTCTCCCTTCTCACAGAACTAAGTGATTCACAAAATGTTAGGCATCTGAACCCCATCCCCATCGATGTAAACAACATCATCAACTGTCAACCATTATGGACACTGTCACTGTGATGATGTAACAATTGACAGAACCCCACCACTTTCTCATATCCAATTTCATTCCTACCATTCTGTGACTACTTTTCTTGTGTGCATGTGTTTCTCGTCTACGTGACTTAACTGTTATTAGTTTTTATTACTATTAATCGATTATTTAGCGAAATAAAAAAGGCAATAGCGTAAATATTAAAACGAACTTTAAAAAAATTCTATTAAAAAAAAAAAATCAATTACAAAATGAAATTCGTCAGAATGCATTTCCGTTTCTGCATAAACAAGGCAGCCATTTTAATATTTTGTTAATAGCTGAAAAAATAAAAATAAAAAACGAATGGGTTACTTCGTGACCCTTTGAAAGCATTATAACTATAGAATAGAAAGTCATTTACGACTTTAACATTCTTAGCAAATCTTCATGTATGCTTGAAATTTTGCCAGCGATTTACATCCAATAATATTATAAATAGATATTAAAACAAGATTAGCTTAACAAAATTAGTTATAATTTTATATTAATAATTTAATGACTAAATGATACCGTGATAATTATATTTAACTTTCAAAACCTATTTAAAAAAAATAATTTGATTTAAAAAAAATAAATAAATAAAGTAAAAGACACTGACAACTCCGGGGAGGTACAACTATTTTGTCATGTGAAGTGTCAGTTATTAAATTTATTAATCTTTTTACTTGTCAGTGCAAATGGATAGGGATGACTGGAGACTTTCATTGAACAAAGGCGTTTATTTTCCTATTATTTATTCACTATATCATTTATTTGCAGCCCCCCCCACACACACACACACAAAAAGAATAATAACATTTTTGTTACTACTTTTTTTTTACATTATTTTAATTTATTTTCAACTTTTGGAAACTCTTAGCATTTTAAAACCAGTTTTCATTATATCAGTTTTTTTAGTTTTTTTAATTTTTGCAAAATGTTTATCAGGATTTATTCTTAACAATAACTTAGACAATGGATATCGATGGTAATGATACTAATAACTTTTGCTGACAAACAATTGTCATTTCATTTTAATTTTCTCTTCAAAATGTTGGTCATTTCTTGAAAACTTAAGTAATGCTTGGCAATTACCAAATAATTTGAAGGAAAGGAATTTTAAGAATTGTTTTAAAAAAAGATGGAGATTTAAGATAAAAATTAATCAATGGTCAAAAATGTTGATTAACAATAGGTTCTAAGTGACAGTCTTTTGGATGTTGAAGGTTCAATCCTTACTACAGACACTGTTAACTTAAAATAATATAAATTAATCCAATTCTACCTGGTCATGACTGACGGAATGAGAACAATCTACCCTTTGTGGATTGAATAAAAGGTTGTTTTCGAAATTCTGTCCAGGTCCACGAGTTTGTCAAAGATTTTCAAGTTAAAAAAAATGCACCTGAAGAAGGTCAAAGTTTGGGGTTGAAATAGAATTTTCTATAGTCTGTCAAGCTTTGGTTTGAAATAGCATTTTCTATAGTCTGTCAAGCTTTGGTTTGAAATAACATTTTCTATAGTCTGTCAAGCTTTGGTTTGAAATAGCATTTTCTATAGTCTGTCAAGCTTTGGTTTGAAATAGCATTTTCTATAGTCTGTCAAGCTTTGGTTTGAAATAGCATTTTCTATAGTCTGTCAAGCTTTGGTTTGAAATAGCATTTTCTATAGTCTGTCAAGCTTTGGTTTGAAATAGCATTTTCTATAGTCTGTCAAAGCTTTGGTTCGAAATAGCATTTTCTATAGTCTGTCAAAGATTTGGTTTGAAATAGCATTTTCTATAGTCTGTCAAAGATTTGGTTTGAAATAGCATTTTCTATAGTCTGTCAAAGCTTTGGTTTGAAATAGCATTTTCTATAGTCTGTCAAAGCTTTGGTTTGAAATAGCATTTTCTATAGTCTGTCAAAGCTTTGGTTTGAAATAACATTTTCTATAGTCTGTCAAAGCTTTGGTTTGAAATAGCATTTTCTATAGTCTGTCAAAGCTTTGATTTGAAATAGCATTTTCTATAGTCTGTCAAAGCTTTGATTTGAAATAGCATTTTCTATAGTCTGTCAAGCTTTGGTTTGAAATAGCATTTTCTATAGTCTGTCAAAGCTTTGGTTTGAAATAGCATTTTCTATAGTCTGTCAAAGCTTTGGTTTGAAATAGCATTTTCTATAGTCTGTCAAAGCTTTGGTTTGAAATAGCATTTTCTATAGTCTGTCAAGCTTTGGTTTGAAATAGCATGTCTGTCACTCATCAATTAACTATTCGTTTTTATTGTGTTCTAAGTCAATGATTGTTTTCATTTTAATATAATATGTAGTTCTATTTACAAATATACTTAATATCGTGGAGAAAAACTTAACATTTTGTGTGAAAAGAGTCTTTGTCTGGGAGTTGGGATTCTTGGTTTCCTTAATTTTCCTGGGTTATTATGAGCACGACAAGGGTCGTGCTACGAAAAATATAAAATGTATCCTTTATTAAAATAATTTATGCAATTGTCAAAAAAGTTAGGTAAAAACTGCATAATAAAGTTTCGAATAAAAATCAGCACTGAATAAAGGACGAGAAGGAATGGGTGGGATATTTTCAACTTCTAACATTTCAAATATGACAACAATGAAGCTGAGAGAGAGGGGAGGGGAGGGGCAATTCAGACATTCTCTTTTTGCAGACAGTTTGATAATAGTTGAATGGAGAGAAAAAGATGGTCGGGTGTGTGGAAGGGTTAGGGTTCTTATTATTCTGCTAGGATTATTAGATTATTATGGATCGAATAGATTACATGTTTACACGTTTGAAAGGAACACAATGATCAGAAATGCGAATTTAACAACACCAGACTTTCGAAAAGGTTAACGTGACCAATTTTTTGAAAAAGAAAATAAAAGCAGAAAACATTAAATAATATATTTTAAGAGACTCGTCAATTGTCAAGGGGTGAGAATTCTTCACACAATTGAAATCAACCGTAACAAATAAAAAGAAAAATATATCTAAAACTTCTTTTGGATTATCCGAACTTTTATAGTTGTTATATTAACATCGTTTCAGCCGATCTAACCTCCGGTCTTCTTCAGTTGTTCAAGTTTGACAGATCAACGAAAATCGCTATTTTTAAATAACTTCAAAACTCTTGAGTCAATCCAACCCAAGTTTTAAGCACGTGTCAGGGGTATTACGATCAATATCAACTTATTTTCATAAAGATTGACCTTTTAAAATATAAAGATTCATTGAAAAAAAAAACTCTGGAGTGTGACTGCAAGGATACATCTAAAATATAAATTACTAGTTGTCACTATCCAGTGGGAGTCTTTGAAAAATCTATTTTTTAGTTATTTAAATTTAACTCTTAAAATCTTATTTCTTTAAAATCTTCTATTCTGTTAATTCAGATTCTACGAATTAATTACAAAAATAGATTTTTCTTTTTGTGTCCCAGCGACTGTTTATTTTGGAATTGTAAAAATCTGCTTCTTTTTAAAAAAATACTGTAAGTCGATACTAGATTGTAGAAATCTTTTTTGATTAATGCCGTAAGTCGATGCTGTTGTTTCGATCATTATAGAAAAATGTCGCCATTTTAAGAATCTTCCTAGTTGGATAAAGTATCGATAATAGATGTAGAGAAAGCGACTGAATTTACTTACTTTAGTTAGAAATCTTTAAAATATATTGTTGTCTACAAAATATGTGAAAGTCAAGCACAATTGACTGACTTCATAAAAAATGAAAATTTAATAGTGGGGAAGGATAAATTTTATTTACCTCCTCGACAGGAGGTTAGGCACAAGGCCAGTTTTATCTCACTCCCACAAGGTAAGATGTGACCCACGGTCGGGTCGGAAAAGTGGGGCTTGAAAAGCCAGCGCCCGAGAAGGTGAGCACTCTGGCCATTAAAAATTGCCTGGGCAGCTCCGTCGGCATTCCCCGGTAGGGGCGCCTCAGGCAGTAAGAGGGGAGGCAAAGCCTGGGAGGGTGGACCTTCTAGAACTGCACAGGACAAACCCATAGAACGGCGTAAATCAAGCCCCGAAGGCCAAGACGATACCAGTATATGGAGTGCAGTATACATCGGAACAGATACTACACTTTGATCTTGACCAAAAGGCCGAGAAAGATGAAAGACGAATTTTATAAGGATCAGCTGTTTTACAGAGAATCAGCCCTTTTCGGGTTCTTTATGCTGAATGAAGTTATTTTGGGAAACGTTTTTATGTTTCAGGTTCTTACTATTTTCAAATGTTTAAAAGATTTTATTTTGTATACTAATAGTTTGTAGACATATTTTGTAAACTAAGAGGTTGATTCTACACTCTATTGAACCAATAGATACGATCCTGGGTCAGATTAAACATGAGATTAATGATAACTAAGGATGTGATTCTACCCTGTCACTATCAGCTGCAGGTTTGTGTCATACAAAATGATGGTTTGTTACATTTGATTACTGACACTGTTATTTTGTGGGCTGAAGTGGGTGTGATCATCTGGGTTTGTCAAGTTCGTATTCTGTCGGTTCCATAACTCACCTTTCGCTATGGATTTTCGCAACCTTCATGTGGTCCCTCCTGTACATACAAAGATTCTAAAACATACTGATGGGTGCACAAAAAACCCCATCGCCAGCTGCAGACATATGAATGGGGGAAAAAACCCTTGAGTGAGAAAGAAAGAAGGAAAGCAACTCGCTCAAATGAGAAAGTTCTTAAAACTTTGTTCTTGACTGGTTTTTAACCTTGATAACTAATTGTTAAAAAAATAAAATAAAATAAAGTGATGAATTTTCCAGGTGGCCTGAGAAGCTAGTGCCGAATGCTGGTGCCCATACTGAATTCTAAATAAAACCCCATGCTATACATTTTCTTATATTCATTTCTTGTAAGAATTATATTTTCGTAAAAAATTATGAGTACTTAATAATAGAGAGTTACTTTCCAATCACCCTGTATATTTCCTAATTTCAATCGGGGGTGGGGGTGGGGGCAAACAAACTATTGTGCCTAATGGATTTTCTAAATCTACAATATCTCTTTCTTCTTCGCTCAAGACATCATTTTCTTCTACTTTTTGAATAGATATGTAATGTGAGTTAAGAAGGGATGGAATGTTTCCAAATTGCTTAACTTGAACATGGTCATAATTTCTGGCTTTTATGACCGGGACATTTTCTCTCTTTTTCTTTAAGACTTCTCCTTTGACTTTCGTATCAATTAATTTCTTGTAAAAATTCTATTTCAGTCATAAATTATGAACACTTCATAATAGGGAGATTGGAAAGTAACCCCTATGTAAGATAAATAGATCTACATCTAAGTTATATCAGATAAATAGCTCCGATTTCAGTCCGATAAAATAAATAAATCTAGTTTTACAGTCTACCTTCCAACCTTTCAATGGATCAAATCTGGAGAATACTGCATTTTAAATAAATCCTGATGCTATACACTTTATAATATTCATTTCTTGTAAGAATTCTATTTTAGTAATAAATTACGAACACTTGCGAATAGGGAATTACTTTCCAATCACCCTGTATATAAACTTCCATTCTGATGGTTACATAAAAAGCCCCAACAATCTTTGCCGAGGGAATTGATTCCCTGCAATCTGAACACCAGCGAAGCATTAAACAAAAACTTTTTTTATTGTTTTCGTCCATGATTATTTCATCAGTTGTAAGATGTTTGGTTGACAAGAACAATAATTGAGCCATATATTATGAATCGCTTTCAAACGTGTGACAGGTTATTCTAATTATTGGATCAGGACAATGTATTTTTTTCCACTCCAGCTGATAACAATCAGCATTTTTACCTAAAATAACTTTTTTTACAAAAATACTTAAAATATTCCACTATTTTCCCCCTTCTCACAAGTTAGACACATTTTTTTTTTTTTTTTTCAAACTTATTTCGAGATCTATTGTTGAACATGTGGTCTAAATTAAACCCTAACCACTCATCTACAAAACGGCTGCGTGGAGGTTGCATGTGTTTTCATTATAACATATCTGTATCACTAATAATCATGTCACACTTTAGAGATATACTAACCTGTTTAGTTAGTAAACCAGCTTCTGTCACTTGAAAAGAAGTGGTCTTACAAGAAGTGGTTGGTATTAATTAACATGTCACTCAATAAGTCCCGGGCTTAACTAATAAAACAACAATTTTTAGGCAAAATTCGATTTCATTCATCACCATAGTGTTCTCCTTCTCGGGTGATACACTGATTCCAACATTCTAACAATTCGATGCCTGATTTTGTGGAACGATTTGGCCTCAAAATATCACTTCTTTATTAGAGCAAAATCTCTTTTCCTGGAGCATTCTTTTGAGGTCTGCAAACAACCAGTACTCACTGAGGGCCAGATCTGGAGAATAGGTTAATTGCAGAAGCAATTTGAAGTGCAATTCATGTAATTTTGCCATCGTTACGATCGACTTTTGACACGAGACATTGTCTTGGTGAAAGAGCCCTTTTTTGGTGAAAGGGCCCTTTTTTCTTCTTCAGTTGTAACCATTTTTGATAGATTCTTTCAAACGCGCCAATAATATTCACTATTGATGCTTCTTTCTTTCCCAACGTAACCAATGAACAAAATTGCGCATTCCAAATAAAGAGGCCCAAACTTTACCTGCTGATGTTTTCATCGTTACTCGCTTTGGACGGCTTTCACCTGCTGCTGTCCACTCAGCTGAATGCCAATTTGATTTCGGAGTGAAGTGATGTATCCATGTTTCATCCATTGTCACGTATTCCTCGTTTTGTTACGTTGAAACAGTCGCAAACAACGCTGTGAATCAGTGACGTATTCTTGTTTTGGATCGACTGAGCAAACACGCCACCCACTTTGAGCTCTGCTTTCTCACTGACAAACGTACCTGCAAAAGACGCCTTCGCCTTTTGATGTCTTTAACTCCTCTGCTATCTCATGCAACTTCAATTTACGAGCGGCGTAAAAAAGTTTGTAGACTATTTTTGTGTTTTCCACGACAACTGCCGAATTTAGACAACCTCTCATTTGTGTCTACAACAACATTTAAAGACAGCATACCACCTCTTAGCTGTTGTTTTTGACGGAGTAAAGTTCGAATAACTTATCAAGCCACTGCTTTGCTTGAACAGTATTTATTCCCATCAGAAAGCAATGCTTTATCAACACACAAAATTTAGATTTTTCCATTGTTTTGAAAATTTGCAACAGTAGCTTGATTTAAATAACTAATTTGTCAACTATTAAAATCCGATTAGGCTCAAATTTTGACACGTGCCATTTAAAGGTTAGTACTTTATAAAAATCATGATTTTCGTTTTTATTAATGGTGCCATCTATGTCAGGCACGAGACTTATTGAATGGTGTGTTACAATACTTAAACGTAATTTAGTACCAAAAGACCAAATGACTCATAAGAACTGCCACCTTTGTTACTATGCGTGTATTCTTTTTACCATTTATATTTACCTTTTCTTTACTCTCACATCCGTAGTTTCCTCGATGAATAGGATTAAAAGAAGAAAAACGTTGGATATGTTCAAAGAAAACCGTAGTTATGTGTTCTTATGAATTTCAGCATTACAAGGTGCCCCACAAAAAATACAAAAAAAACAGGAAATTAAAAAAAAAATCACTTCGTTTAGAGAGATGTGAATCTAAATGTTTCATGATATAAACCCCTTAATGGGAGCAGATGAATGGACATGACAATAAGCAAAGGCTCATAGATTCAAGGACATTGTTGCCTAGCATACAGCCAATGCTCTTGTCTGCATTGAGCTAAACGAATTGCCCCCCCCCCCCCCCCAAAAAAAAAGTCCAGATTTTAACTGAATGGATTTTACCGTTTGAAGTTTATGGTTACACCAATTACAGAGGAGAGAGGGTGCATATATAAAATCCTTTACGATTCTGTTGATGGAAGCTTAGAACAATATCCAGCTTGAAGTCAACTAAACAGTGACCGGAAGTTGGTTAGACTGTCTACGTCGCTATGCAGCGACTCACAAAAAGCTCATAGAACATCTTATTTAACGTTTGTGTGTTTTAACAATGATTCTATTACCGACAACCGTTTTCTGTTTCCAACGTGCATACATGCAAATTGTGCTAAATTTCCTGTATTTTGTCATTAACCTTTTAAGCCGAGAAGTATCCAACAGCATTTGCAAGTTGCACCTGTTTATAATCCAGGAGTATTTGAATGCATCTGCAATCAGATGACATTGTACAGGATGACCCACTTAAAAGTATCCCGTATACTAGTCGACTGGAAGAATGTAAGAATGAGTGGACGTAGGTCTTTCATTGTGGACTTGTTTTGGATTATTTGCATACAAATTGAATGAGACAAAGAACAATAACAAAAAAACTTGGATCGGAGAGCCGCATATTCAGCATATAACACCAAATTGTGGCTGAGAGATATGCTGTTTAACAACGACTCCATAAAATTACAGAATGAAATCTCTGTAGAACTAATAGCTACTCTCATCGTACAAAAACTGATAATCAACGTAACTTTCTACGTCTTTTCTTAATTAAATAAAAATATTTAGTAGATCTGTAGTTAAATGAAAACCCAGTTGACTGTTTTCAAACTTAAAAAATTACGCTGTATACATCCTATATATAAAGTAACGTCAGAAATGTTCTTGTTTCTTTGACCGGGATAGTTTTTTTTCCGAACAAATCGTAGATTAAAAAAATCGGTTTCATTAGTGCCTTACGCTAATTATTGTTCCGTGTTTTATTTTCAATCGCTCATCGTCTTTGATATTTAGTCCGCTGCGATATATTTCTTTTTATTATATAATTAATCATATATACAGGAAGTCGGAGGAGTTTTCACTCTCACACTGTGATCTATTATCACTGCCACCCATGTACACTTGAAAGACTTCCCTGACTCTGCCCACTTGCTTCTCCTATCTCTTGAATTCCTCTTCGGTGTATTGTCTCCAATTGTTACTTGGACAGCCTCTTCTATCTCTTTTGTTTCTTCTCGTTAACTTGCCAAGTGGTTTTGGATGCCAGTGGTTTGAGGGAATCCAACCCCTCCTTGCTTTCTCCACAAGATTCCAGTTTACGATGCAATCTGATTTTCTGTTTTGTATGTGTGTGTAGTTGTTTTTTCTTTTAAGGCAATCCTTATCAAGGCTAAAAATCACTAGATGATGAGGGTGAATGAGTTGAATGCTATGAAAGGATTGAATATCTCCGCACACGACTCACTCAAAACAACAGCTGACTCAGAGAAGAGCAATTCTTCTCTATTTGTCAGAAACATCACTCATGAAATGTGAGGACAAACGGAGAAAATATGGAGGAAGCGAGAATCACTAAGCTGTCCTTTTAAGAAGCTGGTAGCGAATGCTGGCATCCCTATTGAATTTAAAATAAAACTCTGTTTTGTATTTGTTTTTGTTTTTTTACAAAACGAGTCACCGCTCATCAAGGCCCACAGGCCACTCAAGGATAAGGGTTATTGAATTTGACAGGTAGATTTTGAAATACCGAGGAGATTAGTAACAATGGCTGTAACTGGTCAGAAAGTGACTATTTAAGAGGACGGCTCAACAACAATTTGTTTATGTTGGACTTGAAAACGGCAATGTTATAGTCAGTCGGGAAGCAGCCATATGTTACTGTTGTACTATGGACGCCCCCCCCCCCACGGCCAGAGTAAAAATCCCAGACAATGGGTGGAAATGATTCACCAGCACACACAGATCGGGGGTGGGATGAGTGGTTTTCTGGGAGTGTTCGGAAGTAGTCAGTTTCTGTTGACCAGGTGTTTTAGGTGACTAAGACAAAGGACTGGACGTGTTGTTGCTGGTCGTGAGTTGAGATGTTTGGAAGTCAGTTGTTGGCGACAGTTTACGTCAGTTGATGAGTTTTACGACAGTTGGTGGCTCTGAGTCCAAATCTGGCGAGAGCGGCTCGGAGTAGATGAGCAGGAGATTGTGAGATGAGCTGATCACCCGAACACCGATGATAGCCTCGTTGGGTCTTAGTTAAGTTTCAGTATATCAGCTAAGATGTGGATGTTAGCGCTTGGGATCCCCTTTTCACGACGATGTGTCAGAGTTTGTGTTTTTTCTTGTGATTTTGCGTTATTTTGTTTTTCTCAACTTGTAAACCAGTGGTTGTGTCATCGGCGTTCACCAAAATGAAAGACGACATGGCCAGATGAAAGACGAAGATACGACGTTAGGGTCGCCCATCGTCGAGAGGGATGCACATAGTCTTGCAGTACTGTGTTCCACAAACGAGCAGTTCTAGGAAAGAAACTTTGCTCATGGAAGTTTCGCTTGGTTCTAGGTACAGAGAGAGAGAGAGAAAGAGAATATATTTACACTGGTTGTGGCTAGACTAATTTTTGTTGTGAATATTTTACGGGAGGGGGGGGGGCTTAACCATAGATTGAAGCTCAGTCGAGCACATGCCATGAAAATAACGGTATAGTATAAAGACTAGCAACGTCTCTTCTGTGAGAAAGAGGCGGTAGAGTGGGAAAAACGACATCGCCCACTTCGAAGTTGGTTTTGTACTCTGTCAAGGCAGGGAAGGTTGCTCTGAGCAGCACCTCCCCAGATGTGGCAACAGTACCTTCCCATCTTAGGACTCTTATACAGGTAGGGGATTGCATCAGAAGTGAGATACTTTTTTAAGCGGTAGAATGATCCAACCATTTTTCCAGTGACCTTGGCAATGGATTTCATGTAAGTCTAATTTCACGTCTGAAGTGAAGGTCAATCCTAAAAGCTTACGAAAGCAGGGGGGCTTCCTCAAGGTGAGAACCATAGAAAAACTTATAAGTGCAATACTTAGTATTTTTTTCTTTTTTACAAGTTGCTAGTAGCAAGTTGCAAAAAAGAAAAGACATACCTTATATTCTTTCTTCTTATAGTTGTTTGTTTTTTAGAATAAAAATTCAGTAATAAATTACGATCACTTAATAAGACAACTAATCCCCCTCTATATTCATAAACAACAAAAAAACTTTAAAATCTCACAATGACTTCTTTACCTGAAAAATAATTTTTTTAAAGTGTGTAGGTGTATATAAAACTACTTTACGGTACCGGCCTTCTCCAAACTTAACTTCATTTCTTGTAGGTGATTCAACTTGATTGTGCTAAGGAGTGACAGTAATTGAATCTGTAGGAGTGTTTCATTGTTGTCAATTTTATTCTCAAGGAGATTAGAATAAATTGACCATAAATTTTGTTTTGAGGTTGTCTTGAAGAAATTTCTAATATTGGTACAGTTCCATGAGGATTTCCTCCTTGGCAGTACCTCCTTCAAAGGAGAGGAATAGGTTTATTGTCTGTTCCTGAGAAATGTAAACTATTTTTGAAAACTGAGTAATTTTTAGGGCACTGAACCACATATTTACACACACCTGGCCTCAGCATGAATGGGGTATGTAAATACCCTAGATATATAATTTTTCACCTTGTTTGCTTTTTGTGTCAATGACCTCAAAATAATAGAAAACAAATTGTTTTTCTGTATAGCTCAAAAAAAAGATGATTGAAATATTTTCTGGAGCAAAAGCCGTCTCACACACACACACACACACACACACATATATAGAGGAGTAGTATGAGTTTTCACATATGCATCTTAAGATATTTTTAATGATGTATGTGTGATAGTTTAAGAGTTTAAGCAATTCATGATGGGGTAGGGGAGTTAGATGATTTTTGTTTAGAACAAAAAAGTTGTCGCTTTTTCTGTTGCCCTCTCTCTCGTTCTCTCTCTTTACATACACACACACACACACACACACACACGCTGTGATCCGCAGGTAGTGATATTCATCTCAAATTAAGCTTTGTTAGCCATTAGCTACTCACATTCCTCGGCCTTTTGGCTAAGATCAAAGTGTAGTATCTGTTCCGATGGATACTGCACCCCATAGATCGGTATTGTCTTGACCTTCGGGTCTTGATTTACGCCGGTCTATGGGTCTGTCCTGTGCAGTTCTAGGAGGTCCACCCTCCCGGGCTTCGCCTCCCCTCTTTGGGGAGGAGTAAGTTTATTACTTACTGCCTGAGGCGCCCCTACCAGGGAATGCCGACGGGGCTGCCCAGGCAATTTTTAAACCCCACTTTCCCGACCCGACCTTAGGTCACATCTTACTTGTGGGAGTAAGATAAAAACTGGCCTTGTGCCTAACTCCTGGAGAGGAGTAAATCAATACTCACATTCCTGTGACTATGAATCCTAAATAAGTAACCAAAATAATGACATAAATGCTTTCTCTCTCTCTCTCTCTCTCTCTCTCTCTCTCTCTCTCTCTCTCCCTCTCTCTCTCTCTCTCTCCTCTCTCTCTCTCTCTCTCTCTCTCTCTCTCTCTCTCTCTCTCTCTCTCTCTCCCTCTCTCTCTTATTTATCTCACTTAACTGATAAGAAATATAATAGTGATCGGTTTGTTAGCTCAGTTTGCATATCACCCTTCATGTGGAAAAAACCGGTTGGTTAAGTCGTTATTAGCTTTTACTTGCCACAATCTTTTCATTTAACTGCCATTTCTAAATATAACTGAATAACATTTTAGATTGTTTTAAATGTGAAGTCTAGAGATTTTCTACCAATAAATTCAGCCCATTCACCACTTGTGGGTGGCTCGACCCATCTTTGGAATCAGTGATGTTTTTTTTTCTTTTCAGTTTAGTCTTTCTAACATAAAGTTCCTATTTACACAAAGGCAAAGTTTGACACAGGGTCAATGTTTAATGTGAGGAAAATCCAGATGGGCACTCTGAATTGGAACGTCGTCTGAGTCTAGGACTTCTTCAATGAGTGTAGACAAAAAGGACACATTGCAGCATCAGAACAGATACTACACTTTGTTCCTAACCAAAAGGCTGACAGAAAGTGATCTTATCTGATTTTGAAAAGTTGGACATGAATAGCATTTAAGCCGACAAATCAAACTTTGTATTCAGATTTAGGGGTGATGGTATATAGTGTAATTTATTGATTGGAAGGGGAGTATATATATATATATATATGTATATAACGGTGTGTATATATATATATATATATATATATATATATATATATATATATATGTGTGTGTGTGTATTAATGATAAATGCAAAAGTTTTTTTCATTCATCACTACTATCTAATAATCAAAACTGGTTACTGTTATTCTAATCAATATTACAAATTAAGCAGTTGATATTCTGTATATATACTGAAGATAAAAGATTAAGAGAGAACCTTTTGACTGCCTAATTAGCATAACTGTTTTTTAAACCATTCATAATTAATTAACATTTAGTATCATTGATTTGGAATTGTGTTTGCTTATGTTCGTTATTTACATGCAATAGTTTTGTTCATATTAACAGTAATTACTTAAAGTTATTTAATAAATAAATGGGAAAAATCTATATACATATATACACATAAGTGTGTGTGTATATGTATATATATATATATATATGTATGTATATATGCAGTCATATTGTAATTCAATATGAATGGAGGCGGGACATTAATTGTGAGTTTATTTTTTTATTTTTGGACCATTATTTTTTTTTCACATTGCAATGTACAAATTTTCGAATTGAGAATTTATCTTGTCTTTCTGATGAATTCAGAGAGGAAAAATCTGATATTGACATACAAATGTGTGTGTGTATATATATGTATATATTTATATATGTATATATATATATATAATAACAAAACCATGTCAGTATTGTGAAATCAGTTTCACTTTGGCGTTCCCATTTTCAGTCTGAACTCTTTTTTTGGTGTAATAACCACACACACATATATTGTGTATGTGGGCAGAAAACATTAAACAAATGTTAAAAGAAACAAGAAACAAACATTTTATTACCTGCATTTTTTTATCAACTTTTCCAGGGATCTAATGATTTTTTTCGCTTATTGAAATATTGAAGGAAACATCGGACACTCATTGCATTGGTTGGTTTTATCCCTCAATATTTCAACATGCGCAAATTATCGTCAGGTTATAGTTTCGGCGAACTTGTTGAAGGTTAAATAATTTGTTTTCTGAACATCCATTTTTAGCGTGAGAACAATGAACACATGATCAATTTTGTATGTTTTAATTATTTTTTATCTCAAAAATTGAATTAGATCATTGGAAAAGTTGGGAGATTATTATTATACTAAAGCTGAGTAAATAAACGTCTGTTTCCCTAAGGCTTTTTTTCCTATATCTTAGGGGGTCAGACGTTTGTTGACATTTTGCAAGTCCACTCTCCAGTCCTCTCATGGTGAAGTGTCTCCAAACTCCACTCAAGTTTTTATTGGCCAGTCAGCCTTCCTGCAATTCAAGACTTCCATATTTCTACAACGCTTTATACAGGAGGTTGAACACTTCACATGACCAGACCAGTGGAACTGATTCATCGTTGGTTAACGTCTATGCTGAGTAATTGTGGTACATTCCGCAAATCATCCAACCTAACATGTTGGGTTTGATCAGATCCATCTAATCTTGGATCTGTCATTGTGCTGCCATCAGACTAGTTATACTTCAGCACAAGCTATGCTGGCATTCACAGTCGTTGACTGTATTTCACCAGTGATCATAGTCGTCTAACGAGTTGAGTCATCCTTATACAATAATATATGTTATGAGTTAACACCCACTTGGAAATTTTTGTTGGTGTGTTGTGGCAAGCCTGTCCTGTTAACCTACATGTGATCTGCCACATTAAAACCCTGTGTGCCAGCATTGGTGGTCTACTCTACAATCATCGAATCAGATGATTTCTAATGATGAATAATGGAATTCAGAACAAATCTTCATATATAAAACGATTGAAAATCTTGAAGGCAATTTACGTGCGATTAAAACAACCGCTACACAACTAAATTAGTTATAACTGAGGTTTTCACATCCTCAGATGTTTATAATGAACCACTACTTTTATTCTCTCTAATCATATGTTATATGATCACATATATGTGTGTTTAGAACTATATGACGTCACGCAATCTCTTCACATGTGTGGCTTTCGCATTTGGTCAAACTTAGTGCATAATATTTTACAATAGCTTCGGAAGATGACTAAAAGTTAGCTGAAAGCTTCAGAAATAAACTTCCACTAGACAGCATGAATTTTAGAAAAAAAATTTTTTTTAATTTAATTTAAACTTTGATTTGCGAAAGTTTTTTTTTTTTTTAAATTTGGATAGTGACTGTCATCAAATAAGCTCTTTCACTGATATTGAGCACCTCCTATGAATTGAGTTATATGTATTACAGAATATTATAACCACATCGGTACCCTCGGTTTCAAATCAACAAGCGACCAATAAATAGATTGCATCTTGTTGACTTTTCTCAGCCACTGTTGTGGATTTTGTTTGGAAAATGGCGAATCACTCGCTGCGGTCACTTATGCAAGATTTTATTTTTTAGCCTGATTATTTTCTTTATAAGCATATTTTCCAGAATAATGTGGAAGTCAAGCTGAAAATAAATTTCTTGTCAATTAATAAATGTTCAGAGATAAATATATATATATATATATTATTCCTTAGAAACCTCCTCCTTTGGACGAAGCCAGCTCAACTCGCTCAGGTGAATGCCGAATCAGATACCAAATTGAAATGCAATTGGCTGGTTGAGTTCAACTGTTATGGGGGGGGGGGGGACTTGAAATGATCTCTCTCTCCCTTTCTCTTTTTCACATCAACTCTCAGATCATAAATGAAAACCAAGTTGAGCAGACGAGTCTTTGTAGAAAACTCTGAATTAAAACAGCTGGGCGATTTGCCATTAATTCTCTTCCCCTAACCTCAATAATATCTTGCAGACCTTTGGGAATGCCTTAGTCTGGCAGAACACCGATAAAAAGGCTGACATTATAATTTGAAGCGTGCGTTTGCCAGCATAATTTATATCAATTTTATATCCTATTATTCGACGCCATTTTATATTTTGTTGCTTTTTTTATACTAATAGGTTCATATCTGATAAGAAACCTGACTAACAAGACTATCCGCAATATTTCAAGACAATAAAAGCCAATGCTTATTCCTTCAACACTTGTAAAAGCGTATTCATTCTCTTGTCACTTACTGCAACATTCGCATGTTTAGTTTAGCACAGAAACCCATACGCTAGAATAAGGGATATTTTTAGAAAGCTAAATTAGTTTTACTGATAAGATTAAAATAATAATTGTCTGTTTTCTTTCATCTACTTTTCTTTCCTTTCCTATTAATCTTTAATAGACTTAAGTTATCTGATTATAACTAGGCCTAACCCTTTTCAACCTTAGTTTCTTGCGCTGGCTTTTCTTTAGCTTATCGTTGCATTTTATCACAGTGTTCTAGGTCAAATACCTTCAAACTGTTAAAGCAAACAGGATATATATATATATATATATATCCTTTGGTAGATCCTTTCAATAGTCTGAATCAGGATCTTAATTTTGGAGGGGAATTGGCTGATGAATTTGCCATAGTTTGGATTTGTCTCCCAAGTACTTTCAGACCCATCTGGGTCCATCTTCAGGGGAATGAGGTTCTATAATACTAACACATGGTCTGTACCTGATTAACCTCATTCCTGATTCGGACTATTGAAGAGATCTACCAAAGGATATCTAGACATGAGTTGTCTCCTATATTCAACAATACTTGCCTGCAAGAGAAGATCCTGCCTAGATATACATATATATATCCGTACATATAATATACAAAATTATTTTATCGCATTTTTAGAGTCAGACCTAAATGGTAATGCATTTGATAAATCGATACTTGATTCGAACTTGCCTTTTGACTGGAATATAATTTAGTTTGCTTAAGTTTCTTTCTGATCGTAATTAGGGTTAAGAAGTGTGGACATTTTTCGTTTATAACTAAACAGAATCAGCCACTTGCAATATTGATAAAAAGAATTTTCTAAAATTTTCTTCTGATATCAGATAGACAATTATAGTTTTTTAAATTTCTTATTCTCTTTATTAACATTTTTCCTAAAAACGAACATAGTTTACAAAAAGTAGGTACAGATAGTGTAGTATGCATATATATATATATATATATATATATATATATATATATATATATATTTCGGCAGCAAGTCATTTCTTATACAGTAACAATAAGACACAGCCTCCTGAAGATGGTCGAGAGACTAAAAGCGCTAGAGGAATGGCCTACGATACAACGTTAGGTGCCATACTCCACCAATTAACATCAGAAAACCGACGAATCACTCGCCGCGTCGAGAAATTGACAAGAAAGACAGTGAAGACAGAAAACTCTGTGGTCTTTAACGATGCTTGTATATATGTATATATATATATATATATATATATATATATATATACATATACACACACTTTGCTTTGCCAGCTTGCTGTCTCTTCAAAGATTTAGCTACTTGAAATACTTGAACCCCAAATTTTAAATAATAAACATTTCATTCATAAGTTTCTTGTAAACACAAAACTAAAACTTTTGCATTTATTCGTATAAATAGATCAACATTAACATTTTGATATAACTGTATTTATTTTTTAAATAAGACAAATGAAATCAAAAGAAAGAAGAAATCAATTCGCATAAGCGATCGTGTGTGTAGGGGGTGCTCCTTTTTTTTTTTTTAATTTACAATTTAGTTGTTGAAAATCAAGTCGGTTCCCTTAAAGGCCAGAAAGGAACATTTAAACACAAATGCGAAACGTTTTGTCTACGAGATCAAAACAATTATTGGATTTAAAAAGAAAAAAAATACTGTGTCGTTAAAAGGAGAGTGAGCAATCAAGGCAGCTAGCCAGCAACCCATCCATCCTCTCCCTCCCTTTTCTCTTCTCACTTATGCCTTTGGTTAAGAATTTTAGTGAGCAATGTCAGTTTAATTTAAGTACGGTTTTAGTAAGCTTTCTTTTTTTTTTATTAAATCACTTTGATTAATTTTTAATACTGACAAAACTATTGCATATATATAGACAAAATATGACAATAAAATTATGAATGTATAACACCAAAAATTAATTAATTATGAACTATTTAAGAAATATTTATGCAAACGAGAGTTAAGAGATTAACGGGAGCTTTCTGTTTTGGAAGTGTGAAAGAACAGTGGAAGAGGTTGAAAGATCCACTGTTGGAGGTAACAGACCAGATATGTGAATAGATGAAAATTCTCCCAAGGCATAGGGTGATGTGGTGGTGGAATGAGGAAGTTAAGAAGTGTATCAAAGAAAAACGGAAACGATGGAGTGAGTGGATAAAAGGTTTAGTGAATAAGGAAATCTATCTAATGGTAAGAATAGTAGTGTAAAAAGCCAAAAAGGAAGCTAAGAAAACCATATTTCCTAATTTACTACGAAAGGATGACCAAAAGAATGAAGTATTTAGGATAGCTAAACAGATATTGTTGGAGAGAAGTGTATTCGAAATGACAATGGAGTGTTGGCAACAAATGAACGGGACAAGAGAGATGCTTAGAAATGCCATTTTGAAAGATTACTGAATACTAGAAATTGCAGAAGCAGTATTGGGGCCAGCTATAAGAATTGGGAAAGAAATGGTTCGGAAAGCTGTGAGAAAGATGAAAAAGAGTAAGGCTGGAGGTTCCTCAGGTGTTGTTGCTGAAATGTTGAAGTCTGTTGGTGGAACAGGCATTGAGATGATCACAAACTTGACAAATCAGATCATAATAGAAGAGGTAATTCTGAAAGACTGGAAACTTAATACAATTGAAAATTGTTACAAAGGTAAAGGGGAAGCGCTAGATCGAGGTAATTACACAGGCTTAAAAGTGATAGATCAGATTCTGAAAGTGATTGAGAGAATAATTGAGGAGCAAATAAGAAGTCAGATGAGCATAGATGAAAAGCAATTTGGTGTTATGCCTGAGCATAGTACCACTGGGGCTATGTTTATCTTGAAACAAATGCAAGAGAAGTTCCTTAGTAAGAAGAAGAACCTGTATTGGAGAAAGCTTTTGACAGTGTCAAGAGATGTTTTTTGGTGGGCATTGTGTAAACTAGGGGCAAACGTGTGATTAGTGAATGTGGTTCAAGCAATGTAGAAAATGGCTCAAAGTTGTGTTAGAATTAACAGCAAATTTATTAACAGGTTTAATGTTAAAGTAAGAGTACACCCGAACTCTGTTCTGAGTCTGTTGCTTTTCATTTGTGCCTTAGAAGCATTTGTGTCTAGGGAGTTTTGTATAGGTTGTCCAGAAGAGATGCTGTATGCTGATGATTTAGTACTTGCCTGTGAAACAATGGAAGATTTACTTGTTATGTTAAAAACTTGGAGGAATGCTATGGAAAGTAAAAGCCGAGAGTAAATGTCACCAAGACAAAAGTATTGATCAGCGGTTGTAGTGTGTGAAATCCTCCAGAAAGGAAAATTCCCATGCTCAGTCTGTGGTAAGGCAGTTGGGTGCAACTCAATTTTCTGTGCTACATGCAGGCATTGGGTACACAAGAAGTGCAGTGGAATTACTGGTAAGGTTGAGAGGACAATCAGTTTGTATGCAAGAAGTGTAAGACAACAGAAATGAATGCGAACACACATATATAGAGTAAATATATGTGGATACTGAAATTATTGAGGTTGTTCAGAAAGTTTGTTACCTTGGTGATAGCATTTGGGTGCAGGGTGGTACAGGTGCGTGTGTGATAGAAAGAATTAGGAGTGGATGGAGTTAGTTCAAGGAACTTTTGTCATTACTAACCACCAGAGCGTTACCACTGTCGACTAAGTTCGAAAAGATGCACCTGTTGGCGGTTACAATCTTCATCTCAAACAATTACACATCAGTTCTTTGTCGTTTTTCAAAAAAAAATAAATAAATAAAGAATGAATATGAACGCTTTCTGAATAAATGGACGTACATTTAAGAAACTGTTTTTTGTTTTTCAACGATGAACAACACCTGCATTTACTCCCCTTTCATGATGCTTTCATGTTTTTACGTGAAATTAGATATTTGAATTGCAAAGAGAATTTCTTTGTTTTGATATTAAAATATAGTCGTTGATGTACACACGTCTATCATGTGAAATTAGACATTTGAATTTCAAAGAGAATTTCTTTGTTTTGATATTAAAATATAGTCGTTGATGTACACACGTCTATCATGTGTTTATTACTGTTAAGTATAAGTAATTTTTCCGTTGTTAAAATGTGATCTTTCTCAGTCTAAAAAACTTATACGTATTAAAACCACGCAGGTCAAAGTTCAAACCTGATTTCTGCATGTTTAGGTTTAATGTCCATATTGATTCTTTTTGTTTGCACACACAGATGTGGACGCGAATTTAGTGTCTGTTAAAATGCATTTGATATTATTCTAATGTATGATCTGATTGAAACGTTTAGTAATTTGGAAGATATATGGTGACTTTTGTCACATAATAACGTTACTAAATCTAAAGGCTGATTTTGTTTCATCTATGTATCTGCTATTTGGACATTTTTGTACAAAAGATATATATATATATATATATATATATATATAAGTATTTTATTTAATATTTACATTAGTGCATGGTGTATAAAGGTTTCATCGCTCTGGACATTCCGTTTTCTGCGATAAGATCGAATCATCAGCAGTTCAGTAGTCAAAGACTTTGAGAATAAACCTCACAGTTTTTGACTACTGAATTGTGCTGAAGCTTTGGTTTCTACCATAGGAAACAGCATGCCCAGACCACTGGAACCTTAGTACATCAAACAGACATGAATGTCACTTTCTAACCTGACCAAAGTTACAACTTCATGCAAAATTTCAGAGAAATTCAATGGATGGTTGCGGAGAAAAATCCGGACGAACGGATGGACAGATGGATGGACGGAAATGCCTAAAAACATAGGTCTCCCGATTTTATAAATCGGGGGACCAAAAAAAATGACAGCCTTGGTTAAAACTGAAAGTGTGGTTTACATGACTGAAGTTATGGATTTAGAGGTTTTAATTTTGTTGATTGAAGAACTTCAAAGATTTTTAAATGATTGGAATCTGCTTAAATTTTGAGCATATGTATAATCTACACATTAAAAAAAAATGATCAGTGGAAGTTTCATGCGTTGGCAAGTATTGTTTAAAAGAAAAAATATACTAATAACTCCTACTTAAGACAATTTGCATAGATAGGTGATCATTCCTACTAACTTTTAGATTCCGAGGTTAAATAGCCTAAAAGTAGTTAGCAGATATACATGTCCTGTTTTGGTTTTTAGGGTGCTGTGACTGTCTACCGACTCCACAGCCCTGCACACACACACACACACACACACACACACACACACACACACACACACACACAGTATTAGAGACAATATTGCCCTATCATTTAGAGATACCAACCCCAAATAGCTGATGTTATCACAAAAGATATGGTTTACTTAACATAAATTTACTGTTTTTATCTTCTCTGCATAAAAAATGTTTTTATTTATTTATTTTTTTCCATTCCATTTTGTAATAATATCAAGTCGTTTGATAGCTGTTCCACTTGGCCTGGGGTTGAGTTATCAGCCAAAGCCCATGTCCTACTTTTTCAACCATGGATTCTTGCCCCCTTTCACCATAAGCCCCCCCCCCCCCCACACTCCACAAGTCTTACTTTTTCAGCTGACATAAGCACCTGTAATCAAATTAGTTTACCCCAACCCATTCTCTTCCTATCCCTCATCGTTTTTTTTTTTTCTACATTAAATACCTACTCTAGTTGAATGTCGGAAATATATCGACCCATCTATGGCTGAAATAGTTCATCTATGTACAATGAGTTGTTTCTGCAAATGACCCGAAAACGGTTTTAAAAAAGATCTGACTCTGGTTAGATTGTTTGAATCAGGAAACAGTGAGTTTACAAAGCCAGTTAAATATTAAAAAATAAAGACAAAATCCAAATTAGTCTCTTTCTGCTCGCTATATCTTCTCTTTCTATATAGCTACATATTAAATAATATAACTACTTGTGGTGATATTCCCTTTTGTTTATAATGGACTATTCCAATCGGTTTATTTTTTGCTTTCTTTATTACCTTTAACTGTTAATAAATAAACGGAGAGAATTATGGAAGTGAGAGTAATAGAATAAGGAGGTGTGGGTCAAACAACATTCAGTGATTGAGGGTGAATGATAGAAGTTTAGTAAGGGATGGGTCACTTGGTGAGTTAGTTGAAACTTACAGCTAATTAGAACATTTAAAATGGAAGTTGTTTCAAACATGACTCAATCCTGAACTTGTGGAATATGTTAGCAGATATTTTGTAGGATTAAAAAATATGTGAAAAAAAAAACCTTAGAGAAATGAACGTTGATTAACTCAGCTTTAGTCTAATAATCGGTAAAACAAACAAGACAAATTGATGAATGAAACGATAATGCATCAATTTAATTTATGCAAAATGAAAAGGAAAGGATACTTTGTTGTATTGATACGCATTTGTATATTGTGATATTTTTCAGTGAGAAATTCAGTATCTCTTCTATCAGTGGCAGAGAAATCATTCTAGACTGAGACAATTTTATTTTTGTCCAAATCCAGAATGACAATTTTTGGGAGCTTAATTTTACCCCACAAAAAAAACTGACCTTGTGTCTAACTTTGTCCTTTCTAAATAAATAAGAACACAAATGATTTTATTTGAAATGTGAAAAATGTGTTAAAATCAATTTAGTATTGTGTCATATTCTGAATAAAATGTTAAATTATATTCTTAATTATTAATGCTGTATTATCCAAATGTCGTTTGTTGTCATGAGACTGTCATTCGTTTTCAAACTTGTTTCACGGCGATAATTTCACTAATTCTCTGTACTGAAAGCTTTGCTTTATTTAATGGAAACATAAACAAAAACCACAAATCTTTACGCAAAGACAAAAAAAGTCTATTTACCAATTCTCATTATGTTAAAAACCTGAAAAAGAAAATGACATTTCTTTTTAAATAAGAAAAAGTAAAACCTTTTAAAATCATTACCGAATCAGTTAGCGTGAAATTCAACTGCTTTCCGCTTGATACAAATTTTTGAAAGATATTTTCTTTCTTTTTCTTTCAACGCAATGGTATTTATTTCTTTTGAATTCATAAACAGGTTGAAAAATTGAATCACTTTTTATACTCAATACTAATAGAAAATTGAGTGGCGTGAAATGTCTGAATGGTTTTTACAATTAAAATATTTTGACAAAACCAAAGATATTCACCAATTTCTGTTTGCATAAATTTCGGCTTAAAAAGTTAAACATAACTTTTCACTGTGATAGGCCAGATGTTTTCAAATAGTCTCTCGTTTATGTGCTTGATTGATACACTCTGAAATAAAACAAACAACTTGGTCACATCTGTAGAACTTCATATATTATACAGCAGACTCTCATGAAACCGAAGCTAAACAGTTTTGCTGGATAGACCCCTTCCATTTCCCTTTTATTTTTTTAAATTAAATATTTCTATATTTTACTAGCTGTCCCGACCTGACGTTGCATGGGAGTCTTATAACTTCTTTTTTGTTTCTAGCTAGAAAGAAAGTATACAGAGAAAAATAGTACATAGAGAAAGGTAGAAGGAAGGTGACTGATCACTCAGCCTCTTTCTATCTCTCTCTCTTTCCCATATATATATATATATATATATATATATATATATATATATCTTTGCAAAAGGTCAGATCGTAGAAAGTTGTTGTAGAGAAAGTACTGACAACCTCTTCCTTATGCTACTTGAGACAGTTCATTATATATGAATGATGACGATGCTAGTTTCAAGAAGTACGATGACATTTTGAGTACAGCTGGGCTGGTCGCCAACATTACCAACGAGTTACCCAACTTGTAACTTAACTACCTATTGCATTTTTCACTTACAGCAATAAACCGTTTTATATTTGTATGTTGGCCGTTTGAGTTATTATTAAATATCTTTGGATAATATTACAAAAATGCGTGTGCTTGGAGAAAGGGAGCATACTCTAACATCCGACAGAAATAAAGGAAATCTATTATAACATCTTGTTATCATTTCAAACACAATCGAATCCAATTCAGGTAATCAGGAAGAGTGCCAAATAATAGAAATTTTTGTGAGGACTTATTAAACGAATTTGTGTGTTTATGTTAGTATTTTAAATCAAAATCAATACATGAAAAGCTACCGATACACACTTACACGCATATATATATATATATTTATTCTAGTGCTGAAAAATGAGAATAAAAAATTGTAAAGATACAATATTTATTAGAACATCAAAAGTTCAGAGCCAGGAGCTTACAAATCCTTAATCCATGGATTTTTAAAGATAAACTCTTTTCATCAGAGGATAGAGAAAAACCGACAATGTAATTGTAAATATTATCGGCAACATTTAACTTAGAAAATTTTACATAAAACAAAATAAAGACCAAAAGGTAAAGAGTCTAATGGTGAGATGAGAGCGTAGAGTCAGGGTGGGCGCTGTCTAAAAACATGTAAAAAAATAAAAACAGCTGTTATATTGGAAATAAATGTTTGAAAAAGAATAATACTCAAATTGTTTAGGAATCCAAATGTTCTTGTTAAGAGACTGTTTTGTTAACTGTCTGCAGATGAACAAATTATATATATATATATATATATATATATATATATATATATATATTGTTCACCTACAGACAGTTGTTTCACCATATCATGGCTCTTCAATGTTGCTAGATTTGAAACCCGACTACCATATAAGCAGTCAAGAACCGTTACTACTCTGCTATCAGCCACAATCATGTACAAAAGAAATCTATAAATGCTTACATATTGGAAATTATCAATAATGCTCTATTCATTTACGAAGAGCTTTGCCTTTATGCAAAAGGGAGTGATTATGAAAGGGAGTGATTTCTCTCACACACATTTAATACACATATGAAAATCGGAATAGAGCCGATTCAAGATAGTAAACAAAGGGTTCAGTATTCTTTCAGATGTTACTTTCTAACAATAATTAATACATTTGACTTATCTAATACCTACTGCAGTTTCATTGGACATCCAAATCCTCACGAAGTTCATATATTTAAATACAAATTCAAACGTTGTATTCAAATGCATAAATACCATAAGGGTTTTTGATGGTTCTTATGATCGGATGCCCCATGAAACTGATATTTAATTCTTATTGTCTGGTTGTGCTATGATAATGTGCTTTACCAAGCATATTCATAGAATACTTGAGGTAACCCAGTAATTTGATAAAGTGAACAAACATCGAAAGTAATCATTTAGTTTAAATGACTTCAACGTATATGTCAACCAAAGACATACTCCTTTTCTTTCTTTTCATTTTGACAATAGATTACACACTATCACTATGATAGAAAATTGATGATAGACTGCATATTATTATTATAATAATATCACCATGTGTTGTGTTTTGTAATTTTGTTTAGATAGATTTGGATCATTCCGACTACTATTCTCATCTTGGTTGTTATTCTCATAACGTTTCGTCCGATGTAACCTCCAACCATCTTCAGATGCATCTTTTCGAACTTGGAAATCTTTATGTTGAACCCTGGAATTGGCGTAATGGTTGATAGACATTGATAACAATCTGTTCTATGTAACTCTCTTCTCGAGGTTGAAGGTTCAATCCTTACTAGAGGCAATGATAACTAAGAATGACATCAAATACTTACTTCTACCTGGTAATGGCTGATAGAATGAGAACAACCTACCCCTGTAAATTAAATAAAGGGTTCAGTTCGAAATTCCATATAGGTTCCTGACTTTGAAAAGATGCTCCTGACAAAGGTGAGAAGTTACATTGAGCAAAACATTGCGAAAATAACATCCCAAATGAGAATAATAGTTTGAATGATCAAAATAACGTCATGTAAGTTTTAGACACACTTTTATTATTGCATACTTAAAATAACTTTTCAAAGGTGTATTTTTGAGATAATTTACTTAGTTGATGAGTGAAAACAAAAACAATGCAGTTGGCAGTGCTATTAGTACTATTTTGAACCATTCAACCATGTGGTGCCGGCAGATATTGCTTGCCTGTCCCTACTCAGCCAGTTTACCAATAAGCTTTGTTATTTATTCATATTCACTAATTATGCTTTTTTTTTCTTTTCTTTTTTCTACTATATGTGCAATTAATACTCGTCAATACTTGGGTTGTCTATCAATAGGCTTTGCTTGCATTCAATTATTTTGCAAGTTTTTAAGAATGGCTGGCAAATTTTGGCAAGGTGTCTGCATTACGTTTCGCAGATCAACTATTGATAACCTTGAAATAATCAAATACAGGTTTTGGGGTTGCTCCCCCCACGTAGCCAGGGGGGTGCCGGGGGTGGGGGGGGGGCAAGCCCCCCCCCCCTGCAATCACATTTGCACCCCCTGAAATTTGTGATCCAAAAAATATTATAAATATAAATACTCTTATATTTCCTAGTCAACTATACTTCTTCATTATGAACCAGTATTTACTTTTGTGTAATATATTTTACAGCAGGACCGGATTAAGGGGCCAAGGGGCTGGGGCCCTGGGCCACCCACCAAGAGGGGACCTCCCACCAATTTTTAACATAATTTCCGATTTCAAAAACGCTTCTTTGGATTTTATTTTGTTTAAAACTTAATTTTCCATTCCTGGTACTAATGATACCATAATAAATATTTACGGATTTTAAACTACCAGTTAAAATAAATCTATTGACCATAACAACATCTAAATATGATTTAAATTTATGTTACCTTGTAAAAAGAAAAAAAAAGAAAATGTACGCGTTCTCAAACTCAAACATAACTTCGCTAGTTTCAGATCAAGTGGTGAGGGAAACAAAGCTTCGATGCTTTTCACCTGTTTCCTGCTTGGTGAAAGAGATTTTCAGTGTATCTGTCTTTTTTTGTCAACTTACCAAATATATATTTTTAAATATTGTTAATTCACACTATTTAATATCATAAATTATCAATTTCATAATTATAATTCAAATGATATAATATAAACACAAAATGAATTCACGTTGTTGTTCTGCCAGCTTCTTTTAAAGATATTATTTTAATTTATAAAAGAAAGTGTTGTCTTCATTCAAAAGATAGAAATGAATACTAGCAACCTAAATTATTTTCAAATGAAAGTGGGAATTAGTTTTAAAAATTATTTTTGTATTTTATCACGAATCTCAAATACGTTTTTTTTTTTTTGTTGTCAGTTGCAACTATTAATTAAAAAAATTGTGAATGTTACATTCAACATTTTTGAAATTAACATAGAAAACAATCCCAGATTTCACCCGAGATGAAGTTGAAAGAAAAAAAAATATTGGTAGGGTATAAACCCCATGTACAAATAGAAGATTATAATAGAATTCTGTAGAGCTAGCAAGTAGCTACCTTATTTTACGAACTTTGTTATTATTACTATGTTTACTATGCTTTATGTGCTTTACTATGCTGATGTTGTTATTTACATGTACCTACCGAAATACACAACAATATATTTAGATTATATAAAAGAAATTGAAATTTTGTATCTACTTATTTATATTTATATATCAGTACACGCACACACTGAACCAAAACGTCACTCATATTAGAATATCAATATTAGTTTTGCCCCTCCTAAAATGCCTTGCCCCCCTAAGTTAAAAGTCTGGCTACGTGCCTGGGTTGTTCATGCATTTCAAAGTCAAATAAGTGTCCGTTCAAGATGAAAATTCATGTATTCGAACATTTTGGAAGGCGGGGGGAAATTTTAGCTTAATTTCCGTAACCTTATCTTTTGTGGGTGCATGATTGCCGTAGTTGCAGATTGAGAAGATCGGCTATTCTTAATTCAAATTCAATCAGAGCTATTACGCTCCTTTATACAATAATACTATCGAAAAATGTGTGAACCTGCAATTTTTCTCTTAAGTACCTTTTTTTTCTCTTGCCACTTTTCTTTAAGGGAGAATGTGTATGGAAGAAAAGAAATCAAGGTTTTGCGATAGCACATTAGTTTCAAAGCCTGTGAATGTTCGTTTAAAATAACCAGAACATACCAACCATTGAACTCTTCCATTACGACTGTCATTGAACAGTTATTATTTTCCATTATTTATATATATTTTATTTTATTTATATATATATTATTTCCCATATACAGTTATTAAAAAAATATATATATAGACAAGTATTTCTAAAGTGGATTTCTCTTTCTCCATATAAGAATTTTTTGTTGAAGAAAATAAACATATGGAAGCTTCAATCTCTTCAAAATTAGATAAAGTGAGTAAATTATTGTCTTTTAATCATTTTTCCGATTTTCTTTCTGACAAATAATGATTACTAACAATGTCTGATTGCTTGTGTAATTTTAATAATCTACCAGCTTCTAAATGATCTATTATTAGAAACAAACATGTTAATCATATCTTTTTGTAATTAAATACTGTTTGTTTTAAGCATCCGAGTAACTGAATATATCCGACTACATATAATGAATCTTGCGTCGTCTTAAAGTAAAGTCAGTCACACCCTGTACTTTTAAGCTACATAAAAAAATCTGTTTCATCAGTTATATAAGGCAAATATTGGTTTATGTTGTTAAAAACAAAATCGATTTCATCCAATTTAATATTTAATCCGGTCTATATTTTATTGTTTTATTAGTCACAAATAAAGGAAGGCGGAGGAGATTTTACTCTGTCAGAAGTCCTCTTTCTGTTACCCATAGCATCGAGGACAAATTTAATAATCTTTTTTGCTATTCACCATTTCGTTTATTATACTCTCCCTTCTCCTGCCTTTTTGATAAGCGGCTGACCTATATCTGACTTGAGAGAGGGGGGGGGGGATAGTCTAGTGTATACATTTAATAGCATCAACATTTCGGTCAGTGCATCATTCTTCACGACAAAGGTTGCAGTTCAAATCTCACCTGAAACAAAATTATTTTTATCCTGATTTTGTCCTCAAAGGAATTTAGACGTTTTACCCAAATTGTTTTTGTTTTTTGTTTTAGTAATCTATGTAATTTAGAGAAATTAGGACCTCCGGGCAATGCCACACAGCCCTGCTAGTTAGTATATTTTGTATTTTTAGCAATGTTTTCTACTATTTTCTACTACTACTTATAAAAATAAAAATGCCCTCATTGGAACAATCCTATAAGAATATGCAAGGCTCATATTTGTATGGAGCTCATATATGAAGTTTAAATATTAATTCTCTTAAACTGATTTAAAAAAATTATAAATAAAATTCTTTTGGGAGGAATTAAATTTCAAAATAATCAGATTACAGAGAACAAACGATTTAGATGCACACTTTTGTTAGATTCAATTTAAAAATGTTATTGCAAATCTATCTTTTTTTAATTTTTATTATTTTAGTTGGGGGAAATTTATTGAAAATCTCTACAAATGTTTTGATTCTTTCATAAAACAAGAGAAGAATAACCTGTATGATTTAATTTGATTATAACAAATGAAGATTGGAGGTATACCTCCAGTAAATGTCTTTCCTGTTTAAAAAACAAAACATGTTTCCTTTTTTCTCTTCCTTTTTTCTCTTCCTTTTTTTCTCTTTTCCTTTTTTTCTCTTTTCCTTTTTTCTTTTTATTTCCTTTTTTCTGTTTTTTCTTTTTTTTTCCTTTTTTCTCTTTTCCTTTTTTTCTCTTTTCCTTTTTTTCTCTTTTCCTTTTTTTCTCTTTTCCTTTTTTCTCTTTTCCTTTTTTCTCTTTTCCTTTTTTCTCTTTTCCTTTTTTCTTTTTCTTTTCCTTTTTTCTTTTCCTTTTTTCTTTTTCTTTTCCTTTTTTCTTTCCTTTGTTTTCCTTCTCCCTTTTCCCTCTTTTTCCTTTTTCTCTTTTTTCCTTTTTCTCTTTTTTTCTTTTTCTCTTCTCTTTTTTCCGTTTTTTTCTCTTTTTCCTTTTTTTTGTCCTTTTTCTCTTTTCCTTTTTCTCTTTTCCTTTTTTCTCTTTTCCTCTTTTTCCTTTTTCTCTTTTCCTTTTTTCCCTTTCTATTTTTTTCTTCATTCTTTAACTATTAAAAAAAATGTGTGATTCAAGAGGTGTTATTTAGTTGTAAACGCTGTGCAGCATCAGTTGTGTAATACTTTCCAAAGTTTTTGCTTAATTGAGTTGTCCAGTGCACTACACGCCCAGGTAATTGGCTTTATTTACACTTAAGATATTTTAAGAAAGAATTAAAATAACTTGCCATTTTCTTTTTTCATTTTCGTTTTTCATTTTCGTTTTTCTTTTTCCTAATTTTCTATTGACCTTAAATCTTTATTTTTAATCCCCCCCCCCCTTCCCGTTTATAGTGTTAATAATAGTAATTTACTGGCTGCCTCAGAAGTCACTAGACGTTGAAAATGCCAACATTTGAAGGCTGCACTTAACAATAGAATGCATGATGCAAGGCTCTTAATTGCACTGTTTACTAATGACTAGTTAGTGACATTATCTTTTCTACCGGGGAAGGGTCTGAATGGTTTTAATGGTTATCAATGCAGACTATGAAATTGCCAGGTGGAGTTCAAATCCTGTCAGATCTTTATAAATTTGTATTTCGGTTTTCAATCTTCTTTGTATTAAAAAAATCGGACACACAGTGTAATACAAAAAAAAAATTACCCTAATTAGATTTCTATCATATTTCCTTACGGTGAGATGGGTTGAAGGAAAAGCATTTCGTACAGGGGAGTGGGGCTAGTCATTCTTATTCCCTTAGAAATCAAAAAAAAGACGGATGATCGGATTTAATGTGTAATCGATGAATTTTTGTTTTTGAAAACACTTATCTGTAATTGACCTAAATCATGTAGAAAGTAGATTTTGGTTATAAAGCTATACCAACCAGGCAAGAGAAAGTCCGAGTTAAATTCCTTACTAATTCTTTCCTTTGATTATATTCTTTTTAGAATTTAAATTCTTTCGCTGGGGAAGGGGAATCAATGGTCCATGTAAAAGACTTGATATGAAGTTAGTTACTGTTAGTGTTTATATAATTCCTTGGAAAGAAGTCTTTTTTTTTTTTAGTAGCAGTTGTATAATTTGTATCTTCTATGATACTCTACATCCAAAGGGTTCTTCATGCTACATTTGTCACATTTCTGTTTAATAATTTTAGAGCCTATGAGTCGTTATTGTTTTAGTAGTAGTATTAACATTTTACCCCTAACCTCATCAAGGATGCTTCATGGCAAATTTGATGATACTTTATTTTATCTTTGCTCATTTACAGCAATTTGCAATTCTCCTCCTCCTCCCCACACTTCATTCACCCCCTACACACACATGTGCACGCATTCCAGCCTTAAATTCTTTTATTATTGTTTTCAACCTGCTGCTTAACATTTGCACTCTAATTGGTAGGTGATGGAGTTAAAGATAATTTAATTACTATGCTTTTTTGTAAATCAGTTTTCAATTGAATAACAAAATTTTCACAGAAAATTTTTTTTTTTTAATTTCCATTTTTTTTTTTTTTTTTTTTTTTTACATTTATTTTTGTTTTAGTTTCAGAATTTATTCATTTTTAAAAAAAAATTCTCTTCCTGTTAATTTCGGAAAAATTGTTCATACCTTAAGTTTTTAACTATTTTATTTATTTATTAAAAAAAGAATAATATTTTATGCATGTAAAATAATTGTTGCGGTAAAATAGATTCCGATAACAACTTCATCAGTGAAAGATATTCTCAGTAATAAACGTTTTATCAACCTGTTTTCTCATATTTTGCCTATTTCGCTAATTATTTGATTGTGTCATTGTTAGGCTCAGTAACCTAAGGCGGTTTGAAAGGTCTTGAGCTACCTCCCTTAGACCCCATCAACAGAGAGATCAGTATTGCATACCTTCAGATACTGTTACTGCTGTTCGGTGGCAGGGTCGTGAAACCAAAAAAAGGCAGCTATGATACCAGGCGTGTAAATATCCTTACTTAGAAATGACGGCAATAAATGTTCGGTTTTACACTTCATCATTTGTGTATCTATTTTTTATTTTATTTTTTGTAACTAATTCATTATGAATGACATATTTTAGCTTCAACCTTTGAATGGAACACATATATATTTACATATGTCATCCACAGACAGCTGTTTTGCCGTATCATGGCTCTTCAGTGTGGCTAGACATGGTGAGTTTTTTAAGTGGAGATTCACAACCTTAGATAGCAGTCTGAGATCTTACCCATACTGTTTCTCCTCCTTCACGAAAGTAAAGGAAATTGTAGTATTTGTTTACATTACCGACTATCGAGAGAGCTCAATTTTATTTATAAGTGCAACAGCAGGTTAGGGTTATATTGGTTTGTTGGTCATTATTGAAATATGTCACCATTGTAAAGTAATTTCGATTGGGATACAATTTTATTTGACAGAAATTGAATAGAAATACATTTTTATCTTAAGAACATAGATCAAATTTTTGAAAAGGAAACTGAAGAATTCGAATAAGATATTGAGTGTGTAAGCTGTATGCTATCGCTGCTAATATATTTGAAAATTTAAATAGCCAGCCTCTTCTAAAATTTAAATAGCCAGCCTCTTAAATTTAAATAGCCAGCCTCTTCTAAAATTTAAATAGCCAGCCTCTTCTAAAATTTAAATAGCCAGCCTCTTCTAAAATTTAAATAGCCAGCCTCTTCTAAAATTTAAATAGCCAGCCTCTTCTAAAATTTAAATAGCCAGCCTCTTCTAAAATTTAAATAGCCAGCCTCTTCTAAAATTTAAATAGCCAGCCTCTTCTAAAATTTAAATAGCCAGCCTCTTCTATATTATGGAGATGTGTGTCCTCTTTTACATCCTTTACACATCTAATTAGTTGTATTTATTTTTTTTACTCGTCTTCTTCTCTGGTTAAAACGCCAGAAAAATTCCTATTCAGGTCAGTGGTGTTGAGGAGGAAGGCATTTTTATTTCTCATCCATTATAGCTGGCAATGTTGCCTGCTGTTGTTGCTGTTGAAAATGGGAAGTGTTTGCCATGGGGTAAATGTCAAATCATATCCACACACGCTTTTAACATTTTTTGTTTAGTTCATTTTGTTCAGTAGAACTCTCAAATAATTTTTTAATTTTATTTTTAATATGTGGTAAATCGTTGGCTTCAGACTTTTGAAATTCATAATTTTTCTTTCTTTCTTGATAATAAGATATAATTTTCCTCTTTCTACCGAGAAATTTTGTCACTGATAATTTCTATCAATATGGCTGAAAAAATTAGCAAACTGTTAAAGTCCCGCCAAATAGTTTGTTGTGACATCTATATGATAATAGCCTTGTTCCTATGTTAGTAGGGCCGGTATCACCTGTTACTTCCTCTTTTGGATAATAGGATTGCAAAGTAAATTTTATATTTATTTAATATCGCTTAAGTTTTTTCTTTTAGTTTTTACTAAAATGGAATTTATGTAGTTTTATTTCAAAATTTTTGGTCCAGTTGTTTGGTCCGATTGTTTGGTCTGGTAATTCGTCAAAAGTTTGTTTTCTATTTTATATTCTCATTGTTGCATTTTATATTCAAAAAAGTTACAAAAGTAGGTGCTAAAAGTTTACTGATTCTAATATCATGCTTCATTGGAAAACACCTTGTAAATGTATCTTCGGAGATATTGCTTACTTGGAATCAGTAAGGGTTATGCGTCTTCCTTTCTTCTCCCCTTCCTTCCTCACTTCCCATCCTCTCTTCCTTTTCTCTTTCCCCTTCTTTCTCTTCTTCATCCAAACCCTGTCTTCCACTTATTCTTATTCTGCCATTTGGACGGTTTTGTTCCTCCTCCTCCTCCTCCTCCTCCCACCTGCACTTGTCTAGCTTCCCCATTTCTCTTCCTATTCTCTCCTTCCTCCTCTCTGTTATTGACATTTACATAAAAGTTTCTTTATCAACCAGAAATACTTCACACTTGAAAGTTGATATAACCCATATGATAGGGAATGGAGGTGGGCTTAAAAAGTGGAGATTGGATTAGGAAAATTTGACCCACCAATAATGACATAATTGACCTCCAATTTGACGTACCAATAATGACGTAATTGACCTCCAATTTGACCCATCAATAATGACCTAATTGACCTCCAATTTGACCCATCAATAATGACCTAATTGACCTCCAATTTGACCCACCAATAATGACCAAATTTACCTCTAATTTGACCCATCAATAATGACGTAATTGACATCCAATTTGACCCACCAATAATGACGTAATTGACATCCAATTGGACCCACCAATAATGACGTAATTGACCTCCAATTTGACCCACCAACAATGACGTAATTGACCTCCAATTTGACCCACCAATAATGACCTAATTTACCTCCAATTGGACCCACCAATAATGACGTAATTGACCTCCAATTTGACCCACCAATAATGACGTAATTGACATCCAATTTGACCCATCAATAATGACGTTATTGACCTCCAATTTGACCCACCAATGATGACGTAATTGACCTCCAATTTGACCCATCAATAATGACGTAATTGACCTCCAATTTGACCCATCAATAATGACGTAATTGACCTCCAATTTGACCCATCAATAATGACGTAATTGACCTCCAATTTGACCCATCAATAATGACGTAATTGACATCCAATTTGACCCATCAATAATGACGTAATTGACATCCAATTTGACCCACCAATAATGACCTAATTGACATCCAATTTGACCCACCAATAATGACCTAATTGACATCCAATTTACTGAAATCATTCATTTGAACCCATTTTTTGAAAGACTTTTTACTCCAATCTATAAATATCTATACACCAACTTCCCCTTTAATATCATCCTTAGTTTTCGGTTTCCTTAACGAAAATAACCTTAAATAAAACGGATTTTACCACGCACATTGCCATGATCTATTATATCTATAATTCCGTTCTTATAATTTTTTAATTTCGAGTTATGACAATTTTCTTTCTCTTTTTATCACCTCAAACAGCTGAAGTCTCCATTAATAAAATTACCTGATCAATACCTCAGTTTTTGTTTTATTTTACTTCAGTCGAAGTTCTTAGAAATCAAGGAGGCTCCTTCCTGAGGCTAGCACTTGATCCCTATACTTAGATATTCAAATATTTCATTTAAGTTCTCTTTTACCTATCATATGTTGAGTTAGTAAAGAAGTGAAGAACATTAATTATCCTCTCCCCAATTGACCAGTTGACTATATTATAGTATATCTTTCTTTTGGTCTCTTGGTCTTATCTTTTAGTCCAAGAGTGCCTAAACTGCCCCAAAACTTGAAAGGTTTCTCGTCTGACATAATTTAATCTACTACTAGTTGCACCGACCCAAAGTTTCCCGGTATATTTGAAATTTCTTGAACGTGTGCTGCTTTTGTTTTCAACCGTTTAAAAAAAAAAATGTAATTTTTTTATTTTTAAATATTTTTTTCCAAACAAACGAAATTAACTTTGTATTCCTCTATCCAGAGGTATGTCCATTATTTTTAAGATGGGTCCATATGAAAATAATTCTCAGTCAAAATATTTTCTGGAAGGAATTAAGGCAAATTAAATTTTATTGTTTTTAACAACATGCTATAATAATCAACAGACGGAACTGACGAATTAGAATCAAATATTGATTTTTTAGGATGGAAGCTATTGATGACAAAAAACGAAACGGAGACAAACTTTACTTTATATATTAGAAGTACTTCCGTTTTTGAGAAACACACATGAAAGCCTTTTTCGAGATTATAGACTGCATTCAACAGGTAAGTTGGATTCTACTGCAAGGTAAAACTAAGCATATAAAGAGAAGTGAATGTGTTTGTTGAATGAATGCAGACAATGAAATCAACTAACCAAGTTCCAATGCCATTTCATCTATTGCATTCACTAACAGAGTTACACTATTAGGAAGTATAAACCCAACCCCAGCTATTTACAATAGGTATTTTCACATTAAATCACCCAAACAGTTGATTGGAAGTTGGCCATGTTCATGTATAACACCTGTTACGTGACCAACTAGCGACATTGTCTGCCAAATGATAGCATTGAAAAAACTGACCTCATAAAAGTATTGTATTCTTTTTAGGGTTCTTACATTTGTGATTGTCCTAAATATAGTTGAATAATTTGAAAGAATGACAATGTTGACAGCCTTTGCATAAAAGAAAACTATACATTATTTACCTTCTCTGATATACTAGTCTGGGGTGAGTAGACCTAATTTCCTATCAAAATCCTTTCACCTATTGTATACAAAGATACATATATAGATTTATGTATCATTGTATACAAAGATACATATATAGATTTATGTATCATTGTATACAAAGATACATATATAGATTTATGTATCATTGTATACAAAGATACATATATAGATTTATGTATCATTGTATACAAAGATACATATATAGATTTATGTATCATTGTATACAAAGATACATATATAGATTTATGTATCATTGTATACAAAGATACATATATAGATTTATGTATCATTGTATACAAAGATACATATATAGATTTATGTATCATTGTATACAAAGATACATATATAGATTTATGTATCATTGTATACAAAGATACATATATAGATTTATGTATCATTGTATACAAAGATACATATATAGATTTATGTATCATTGTATACAAAGATACATATATAGATTTATGTATCATTGTATACAAAGATACATATATAGATTTATGTATCATTGTATACAAAGATACATATATAGATTTATGTATCATTGTATACAAAGATACATATATAGATTTATGTATCATTGTATACAAAGATACATATATAGATTTATGTATCATTGTATACAAAGATACATATATAGATTTATGTATCATTGTATACAAAGATACATATATAGATTTATGTATCATTGTATACAAAGATACATATATAGATTTATGTATCATTGTATACAAAGATACATATATAGATTTATGTATCATTGTATACAAAGATACATATATAGATTTATGTATCATTGTATACAAAGATACATATATAGATTTATGTATCATTGTATACAAAGATACATATATAGATTTATGTATCATTGTATACAAAGATACATATATAGATTTATGTATCATTGTATACAAAGATACATATATAGATTTATGTATCATTGTATACAAAGATACATATATAGATTTATGTATCATTGTATACAAAGATACATATATAGATTTATGTATCATTGTATACAAAGATACATATATAGATTTATGTATCATTGTATACAAAGATACATATATAGATTTATGTATCATTGTATACAAAGATACATATATAGATTTATGTATCATTGTATACAAAGATACATATATAGATTTATGTATCATTGTATACAAAGATACATATATAGATTTATGTATCATTGTATACAAAGATACATATATAGATTTATGTATCATTGTATACAAAGATACATATATAGATTTATGTATCATTGTATACAAAGATACATATATAGATTTATGTATCATTGTATACAAAGATACATATATAGATTTATGTATCATTGTATACAAAGATACATATATAGATTTATGTATCATTGTATACAAAGATACATATATAGATTTATGTATCATTGTATACAAAGATACATATATAGATTTATGTATCATTGTATACAAAGATACATATATAGATTTATGTATCATTGTATACAAAGATACATATATAGATTTATGTATCATTGTATACAAAGATACATATATAGATTTATGTATCATTGTATACAAAGATACATATATAGATTTATGTATCATTGTATACAAAGATACATATATAGATTTATGTATCATTGTATACAAAGATACATATATAGATTTATGTATCATTGTATACAAAGATACATATATAGATTTATGTATCATTGTATACAAAGATATGTATATATAGATTTATGTATCAGTGTATACAAAGATATGTATATATAGATTTATGTATCAGTGTATACAAAGATATGTATATATAGATTTATGTATCAGTGTATACAAAGATATGTATATATATGTATATATAGATTTATGTATCAGTGTATACAAAGATATGTATATATATGTATATATAGATTTATGTATCAGTGTATACAAAGATATGTATATATATGTATATATAGATTTATGTATCAGTGTATACAAAGATATGTATATATATGTATATATAGATTTATGTATCAGTGTATACAAAGATATATATATATATATATATATATATATAGATGTATTGTATACAAATATATATGTATATAAATTTATGTATCATTGTATACAAATATATATGTATATAAATTTATGTATCATTGTATACAAATATATATATGTATATAAATTTATGTATCATTGTATACAAATATATATGTATATAAATTTATGTATCATTGTATACAAATATATATGTATATAAATGTATGTATCATTGTATACAAATATATATGTATATAAATGTATGTATCATTGTATACAAATATATATGTATATATAGTTATGTATCATTGTATACAAATATATATGTATATATAGTTATGTATCATTGTATACAAATATATATAGTTATGTATCATTGTATACAGATATATATAGTTATGTATCATTGTATACAGATATATATAGTTATGTATCATTGTATACAGATATATATAGTTATGTATCATTGTATACAGATATATATAGTTATGTATCATTGTATACAGATATATATATAGTTATGTATCATTGTATACAGATATATATATAGTTATGTATCATTGTATACAGATATATATATATAGTTATGTATCATTGTATACAGATATATATATATAGTTATGTATCATTGTATACAGATATATATATAGTTATGTATCATTGTATACAGATATATATATAGTTATGTATCATTGTATACAGATATATATATATAGTTATGTATCATTGTATACAGATATATATATAGTTATGTATCATTGTATACAGATATATATATAGTTATGTATCATTGTATACAGATATATATATAGTTATGTATCATTGTATACAGATATATATATAGTTATGTATCATTGTATACAGATATATATATAGTTATGTATCATTGTATACAGATATATATATAGTTATGTATCATTGTATACAGATATATATATAGTTATGTATCATTGTATACAGATATATATATAGTTATGTATCATTGTATACAGATATATATATAGTTATGTATCATTGTATACAGATATATATATAGTTATGTATCATTGTATACAGATATATATATAGTTATGTATCATTGTATACAGATATATATATAGTTATGTATCATTGTATACAGATATATATATAGTTATGTATCATTGTATACAGATATATATATATAGTTATGTATCATTGTATACAGATATATATATATAGTTATGTATCATTGTATACAGATATATATATATAGTTATGTATCATTGTTAGAGTTGGGCGGTTTAGAAATTTTGGTTTCGTTTTCTTTGGAAAAAAAATTTTTTACTATGGGAGCTATTCATTCTCTTGTGTGATGATTAGTTATTATTCAACGTTTAGTTGAATTATGCCACTGTTTCGATAATTTTGTGACTGAATCATTCTCCATGATATGAATCATATAAGTTTTAAGGTGTTGACTGTTGTAATCAAAGTTCTGATACCTTTTCAACAGTTAACTCGTTAAAACAGTGACCAAAGATTCATGAAAGATTTCTGAAGAATAAAACTGAGTTTGAATATACATTCTATCTAATTCTTTAACCCATCAGAAGCTAAAATATAACTAAAAAATGCAAGAAATTAAAAAACGAAAATTTATTTAACCAAACAAAATAATTTTACAAATAAAATTAAGCAAAAATGATGATGAAAATGAAGTTGCATTGGCAACTACTTTTTTTCTTTTTAAATGTTTATACTCGCTCGCTACTTTTCGTTTATTTACTTTTACAACAAGTATTTTTTTTATTTCATTTTAATAACTTATTATTTTAGATAACTATGAAACAAACATAAATAATTATTTTACAATTTTGAGTTGAATCAAATAGATTTTCGACATCATACGGAACGCGTTTGATTTTTTCTTTTTCATTTGAAAATAGTTTATGCTAAAAATACGATGTCATGTTGTCTGTCGTATTTCTCTTTTTTTTCATTTGAAAATTCAAAATGTTAATGATAAACAAACTGTAAACAAAGATTTCTTCCTACAAGTCAATTAAATGTTTTTATCATATATTTGTTCAATCTGTCCTCTTACTAATATAACATTTTTTGGTAATATTCAATTTTATTCAAATCGGAAAATCTTTTCAACCGTGTTTCCTTGTATATGGTGGCTTACTGTAGTAAAAACACAATACCGAACGGTTACGGTTTAAAAAAATAAAAAACGATTCGGTATTCGGTATGGAGACGAAACCGAAAAACCGCGTTTTTTCGGTAAAACCGCCCATCTCTAATCATTGTATACAAAGATATATATATATATATTTATGTATCATTGTATACGAAGATATATATATATATATATATATATATATATAATGCACCCACATTAATCTTAGCCACGAGCTTCCACTGATCGTAATTTAGTAATGAAATGGAGTAGGAATGAAAGAATACTATTCTGTAATTCCTTAATTTACCTGTGATTATTGTTTTTATATAGGAATTATCACACCAAGATCTATTACAAAAATTCTATCTTTCTTTTCTTGTTGATATTTTTGGATGCGGTTTTTATTATTGCATTCCTCATGCATGTTTCTACTATTTAAGCTTAAATAGAATACAATTTTCTTTTAAAATAAAAAAAGTTAAATTTAAGTAAGTGTTAGTAGATTTTCTTTTCATAAAAGTTTCTCTTACCTCTTTTTTGTTACAAATTTTTATAGAATAGGGACCAACACCATCATATTCTCTCATGCATTTTTCAATCATTTACGTTTAAATAAAGTATAGTTTAATTTCAAAATCAGCACAAAGTTCCTTGTATATGGTGGCTTACTGTAGTAAAAACACAATACCGAACGGTTACGGTTTAAAAAAAAAAAACGATTCGGTATTCGGTACGGAGACGAAACCGAAAAACCGCTGATGAGGGGCATTAATGACATGTTTTTACCTTGCATCTCTTTTACTACAAATTTTTGTAGAATGCGACAAACACTATCAGATTCCTCATGCATTTTTCTATCATATAGGATAAAGAAAAATATAAATTGCTTTTAAAATATAAAATAAAAATTAAGTTGAAGCCAATCGGGTGCATTATTCTCCTTTTTTTTGTCCTTACATATTTTAAAATTAATTAATGTATCTTTTTTTCTACCGGACCAGATTTCAATATTTTTATGTTAAAATCTAGCTTTCATGGGGGTTCTACAAAGTGCAAAAAAACTAATCAAATTTAATTGAAAACTGAATCAGTGACAAAGCTTTGAAGGTGCCGCGAGTAACCAAAATGGGACCTTAAGAATACTATAAACTTATTGCCATAGGTGTATAGTATTTATGTATCATTCTATACAAAGATATATATATATATATATATGTATATATATATATATATATATGTATGTATCTTTGTATTTTTTAATGGAAATCGCCAAGGCATAGATCCACTTGATATAAGGAGCTAAAAAAAAAAAAATACTACTTGAAGGTCAAAAAACTAGCCAACGATAACTGGTAGGTGGATAGATTTCGATCCAAAAAAACATCAATTCTTCCCCCTTTGTCAGAAACATGGAATGTGAGAACTAAAGGACAAAATAAGGGAAGTGAGAGTTACAAGGCTGCCGAAAGTAAACCCAAGGTTCACTTTCGATTCTTCAAAGGTATGCATTTATGTATTCTTATTTGACATATATATATATATATATATATATAATGTATAAACATGAATAAGGGTAATAAACAAGGAACAAACTATATAGAACAATAAGAATTAACACAGAATCGTACTATTTGTGTTTCATTTACAAAACTTTCTCAAGAACAGCATTTATTCAACAGAGTTCAATTAGATATAGAGGAAGTTTTACTTTGTTCAATCAATTCTGTTTTTGAGAACATTTTGTGAATAGAATATGTTGATTCTTTTTGTTCTATATAGTTTGTTCCTTGCTTATTACCTTTATGTTTATACTAATACATTCTGTCCGATATTTATTCTTTTAAACAGTCACCATGTCACTATTCAAACGTAGATCTATTTTATATGGTCTGATTTTACCTTTAGAAATAACTAGCATTTGCTGGGGACAGCAAATCAGAAGAGGTCAATAAAAAGGTGTGTGTAGCATAGATGACTAAAATAATTTTTTTTCTTTTAAAACTTCTCTTTTACTCATTATTCACATTCTCAGTCATGCACAAACTTTTGGAACTAATTCAATTTTTGAACAATTACATATAACAATAGAAGAAAGTAAGTTTTTTCTTGAATAAAAAATATTTTTGATGCCGCTTTCATGCACTAATTTGGTCCGTTGTGATTTGAAGGGAATACATACTAAAGTATTTTCTCTTTTCCTTTGTTCAAGGTCATACTGAATCGGAATATGTGTATCTTTGGTAGTTTCAGAGTTTTAACCGGACACACAGACTATTTACCTTTTATATACCAATGTTCACAATGTTTGGTTTGCCGACTGTGTTCATAGCAGCCAAGTATATTACGTCATTGACATCATTCTGGCAACCTAGGGGCTTCCTTGCTGATGAGCAGACCTGTCTTTTGTGAGAATGAGTTATGGCTCAGTTCAATTATTGGAGGTGCACCCTATTTTTGTACTTAACCAGAGTGCCCCCCCTCAGGGGGAGCTGTTTTCTCTCATCTTGGGTCACGTGTTGCTGCTGTGTGAAGCAAGTAAATCCAACCTATGAAACCTATAATTTTGTCAAAGTCGTATCTTTTTAAAAACTGACTTGGGAGTTGGAGTATCTTGACTGATGCCTCACCTCTGAGGTGGGAACTTGAAGTCGGCAATCTTTGCTTAAGGGTTTTTTTTTTATCAGACTCTCCACCTCTTCATATAACTGTTAATTACACAAATATTTATTTTATTGAGAACTCATGTTTGGTTGTCTAAATAAAGAACCAATTAGTGACCAAGTATATGGGGCAAGGGTTGTTGCAGGAATCACAACTGTATCCTCAAGTTAGGAACGGGGGGGGGGGGCATTATAGTGTAGGATACTCTGTTGGTTCTTCAGTCTTTTCTCATGAATCATAAAGATATCAACGCTATATATAAAAAAACATACTTTGCCCATATATTCTTTTTCGGTTTATAATGGCGATATTCAATCTCCCTGTTTTATTTTATTTTTTTGCTCTCCACGTTACTCTTTTCCCCGTTTTTAAGCGATATTCTCCGACGTTTTCCTTGACAATGTGTCGGTTGAAAGGTATCTTGGGATTTAGTCTGTTAATTTTAGTCAATCTTTTTATTCTTTTTAAAAGTTTTTAATCGAATGTCTTCCGACGATTAAATATATTACTAAGAATTTCCGCTCTTTTTTTTTTTCCTTGTGATATTGTCCTCGACTCTATGACTCTGTTCATCCTATTTAAAACCTTGATAACATTCTGTACCAAAAAAAATTTGTTCATATATATATATATATATAATCGCAGCTGTGTGGTGCTGAGCGTTATTCTTGTTATTCTCGGCAAGGGCTGTTGCAGGAATCCCAACTGTATCGTTAAGTTAGGAACGGGGGCATTATAGTGCAGGATCCTCCATCTCCCTATCATTGTGTTGTAAGACAGAATTCTAATTACTGCAAAGACGACGACGACGAGGCTGCTGACCGGTTGTTTAAAAATTGACCTCATGGATGTTTTTATTTTTTCATATATTTTTGTTCGTATTTTCTGTCATTAAATTTGTATGAATCGGCATGCTATGACATTTGAAACTTGCTGGATTTTGTTGTTCGAGCTTAACCCGGAAATAGAAGAGTTCATTCCCTTCTTGGCTAATAATGGTTATGGGGAGATCATTATAATTCCTGTGTTCTGGGTACCAATAATTGTTAGCTAGATGTGCATTTCTCTTTCCAATATTTTGTCATATTTATTAAGTTTAGTGCAATTCCAGGATACTTTGTTGGTTCTCCAGTCTTTTCTCATGAATCATAACAATATCAACGCTCTCTATCTATCTGTCTATCTATCTATCTATCTATCTATCTATCTATCTATCTATATATATATATATATATATATATATATATATATATATATTGCGGCTGTGTGGTTCTGAGTGTTAGTCTCATTATTCTAGACTGAATCTACGAACTGTGTTCGAGCCCATGTCACCGCTTGCAACCGCCACTCCTGCACTGATGAGGGTAGAAAGCCTGAAACGATGTCGTCTGTAGGTGAAAAATATATAAATGAAGATAGATAAAGATGTACGAATGAGAAATCCATTTCATCTTCGATTGTTCAATGCAAGGTGTACTCGATAAAAACATGCTAATTTTTTTTTCCTTAAGCCAGGCTTTGTTTTTATCGAGTATACCTTGCATTGAACAATCGAAGATGAAATAAATTTGTCATTCGCATATTTTTATCTCTCTTCCTTCATTTATCTTTACAATTGCTCTATCTCATATATTGAGCTTAAGCCATTTAACTATAGGTTCAATTCTCTAAAAGTATACTTTTAGTCTCATATTATATATATATATATATATATATATATATATATATATATATATAAATTATTTGCAAATGCGGCTGAAAACTTTAAAAAGATAATTGATTATATTACTCAAAAGATGATCATTTTTCTTGGATCAAAAAGATGATCATTTTTCTTGGATCAAAAAGATGATCATTTTTCTTGGATCAAAAAGATGATCATTTTTCTTGGATCAAAAAGATGATCATTTTTCTTGGATCAAAAAGATGATCATTTTTCTTGGATCAAAAAGATGATCATTTTTCTTGGATCAAAAAGATGATCATTTTTCTTGGATCAAAAAGATGATCATTTTTCTTGGATCAAAAAGATGATCATTTTTCTTGGATCAAAAAGATGATCATTTTTCTTGGATCAAAAAGATGATCATTTTTCTTGGATCAAAAAGATAATCATTTTTCTTGGATCAAAAAGATGATCACATGATATTCTACTACAATCGATGAAAACAAAAATAAAAAGCTTTTCATTTTATTTGTTATCTGTATTTGTTTCATCTAAGTAAATACAAAAAAGGAAATTAAATTCTAATTTTAAATAACAGAATTGATTGTTTATATCTGAAGTTGTGTAATACGATGGTTGTACCTGGTCAGAAAGTGACTATTTAGAGTACGGCTCAACAAGAATTTGTTTACATTAACTTGAAAACAGCAATGTTATAGTTGGCTGGGAAGCAGCCCTGTGGTATTGTGTTCCACAGACGGCCAGTTCTATGAAAGAAACTTTGCTCATGGTAGTTCCACTCAGTTCTAGGCACACTGAGGTAGAAATGGAATTTTATTAGCATTTCTTTTCTCACCCAGACTTTCTTTCAATTCACCTGACGTCCATAACCTTATTTATTCCTTCTAAACCTCAAAGCTATATATTGTTGAAGTTATATATATATATACACTAGAAAAAATTGTTTAAGTTTCATATATATATATATATATATATATGTATATATATATATATATATATATATATATATATATATATATTAGAAAAAACTACCCACCGTTTGGGCAGCAATTACTGACACAGTAGTTTTATTTACAGAAAAAAGAAATAATTTCTATTTGATATTTTGGTAATTTAGAGGAAAACAACAAAAATATGATTGTCGTAGTGTTATTTGATATATTCTAATGTTGTAGAAATTTACTGTGCATGAAGATAGCCAAATTTTATTTATTAGAAACAAAACAACAAAAAAGGTTACTTGATATGGTCTTTAAGATATTCAAAGTCAAGGAATTTGTTTTTGTTTCAGCATAAAAATGAAAAGAAATTCCCCATTAAAAACTGGTTATATAATGAAATGAACAGATGAAAGAGTGGAACGTCGATTGATCAAATAAAACAATTTCATATTACTGAGTTATTCAAACTGGTTACTTTATGCCTTTATTATTAAAGACAGAAACAAGTTTATTGTTATTTATTTTTCGCAAAAAATGTAAAAACTACAAAAATTAAATGCTGAAATAAATTTTTTTTAAATTTCTTAGTTATAAAATTATGAATGCTGCTTTTTTAGGTAAAACTACGCTTTAAAAATGAGGTATATAAAATAATTAGTAAGTTAAAAAAAACTTGTGTTGCTTGTCAATTGTTGTGGAGGCAGTGAAAAAGAATTAGAAATAAATAATTTGTCAAAAGAATGTGTTCCCCTTGCAGAAGGGAAGGAGCGCAAAGTAATGAACATTGTTTTGATTTTTTGTCATTTTTTGTTTTCACTTTAATTAATTACTGGTAATATCAACAAAACTATTCGATATATATATATATATATATATATATATATAACAAAGGGGACAATCAAATTATAATCGAATAACGGCAAACAATTATTTATTTTTAACTGTTTTAAAATATAGTTATGCAAATTAGGTAAACAAGATTGTATTTGTAACTTTACTTGACATGAGAAACACACATATACTATACTAAGGCAAGGAACATAGACATTTGGGGGGTGAGCAGAAATTGAAAAGTGTTTAACACGAGAGAACAGGTATAATTACATAAATTTACTAAGCCGGCTTTCGTACACACTCATCAGAGCGTGGAAGTAAAATTCATGCACTACGATTAAAACTTAAAATATCGAGTGAAATGAAGACCAGTGACTGTTTAGGACGAAGAAGAAAACAAATTTACCAGTGAAAATTTATTTATATATACTATACTGCCATCCCCTAAAGAGGAGGTAATACCTGGGGAGATCTCCCCATAAAACTAGAAGGTAATGTCTTTGAGTATGATATCATGGCAACATAACAGATACTACACACACCCACCACCACCCCAAAAAGGAGAAGGTAGTCCATGAGAAGATGGTTTCATGACAACAGAACAGACACTACATTACCCCCTCTCCAAAGGAGGATGTTATACCTTGGAAGATTACTCCCACCTTCTTAAAAACGAGGAGATAATTCCTGGGAGAACAATCTGGGCAACAGAACCGATACTACACTACCAACCCTCATTAAAATATAATACAATAATAGATTAAATCATTTTTTTTCATTCATTAAAAAATGCCTAGGTATAAAAAAACATTATTCTTATGGTTCCTTGGCTCTTAGGCTAAGATCAAAGTGCAGTATCTGTTCTGCGCATCGCGGCAACATCAGACGTTTATATTGCTTATATATAAGAAAATATGTCAATGCAAAATTTCAACTGTATATTATAAAATATTACTTTATTAGAAGCTGTTTATAAAATAAATATGCAAATTAAGATCTAAAGGTGTTCATGGGTATTTGCAGTTTACTATATATACAGTATTTCAAAATGTTATGCCGTGTCATACAGGGTGGGCAAAAATAAGGGTCCTATTTTTAAAAATTCATAACTTTTTTATTTATTAATTTTTTTTTTTTTTTTTTTTTAGAATAAGTAAAGGACCCCTTCCGAAGCAAGCATGAGCCGTATTAGCCCTAAGGAACGTACCCTCATTTAGAAAACATTATTTTTGCTTAAAAAACTCAAAACAGTGTAAAAAACAATACTTTAGTTTTTGTAAGTTTTAAGAAGTGTTTTTCAGCTAAAATTTGTTTTGTTTATTTCAAAAAATCTCGGACGGGTCAGTCTACACACACATAAAGTTTGGTGAGTTTAACTTTTATTTTGTGGAAGTTATTCAAATTCAAGTTATTCAAATTTAAAGATAGGACCCTTATTTTGGCGCACCCTGTAGAATTAAATTAGCAGTTTACTATATATACGGTTTTTCAAACTTTTATATCATATTTGAATTAAATAAGCATAACCGGTTTTGATGTTAATATAGTTAGGATAGATGGAAAGTACTTTCACATTTATTAATTTAGATACTAGCAAAACTATGCCCCCTCAGGTCGCATATTTTTGCAAGCCTGGAAGGATGATATGACTGACCTCCAAAAGAATGAGGTAATCTCTGAGAGGATGAAATCATGATGAATGAACACTACCGCCTTCTCAACCATAGTTTTCGTTTTTATTAAATAAATAAATGCTTATCAAAATATTTTGATTTACGTTATTTTATTTTACTTTTCTGCTTCTATTTTACTATTTTTTTTTTTTAGTTTTTTGTTTATTCGTTTTTTCTCTTTCTTTATTTCTTTTCTTTTCTTTTTTTTCTTTTTCTTTGTTCCTCTTTTATTCCTCTTTTCCTTTTTCTCTTTTTATGTTTGTTTTTTTTCTCTTTTTTTCCCCCTTTTCTGTCTTTTCCATCTTTATCACCCCTCTTTCTTTACTATCTCCTTTCTTTCTTTCTTTACTATCTCCTTTCTTTCTTTCTTTACTATCTCCTTTCTTTCTTTCTTTACTATCTCCTTTCTTTCTTTCTTTACTATCTCCTTTCTTTCTTTCTTTACTATCTCCTTTCTTTCTTTACTATCTCTTTTCTTTCTTTCTTTACTATCTCTTTTCTTTCTTTCTTTACTATCTCCTTTCTTTCTTTAGTATCTCCTTTCTTTCTAATGCACTAAAGATCTAAATAATAACCACTAACCACACTTGCACCTGCTAGTGCCACCTGACAACTTTCGATCTTCCATCTTGTAGAACTGATTTTCCTTAGAATGCTTTATGCTAGCTTCCTTGATGTGGCATTCATTCATGTTAACGACAAAAATTCCAGTGAAAGTTCTTTGATTATAAGAACACTGTCTGAAACTGATTGTGATACTCTAAAATAAAATCAAAGGTTATCAAATATGGTTGTCAGTTTTTGAAAAACAGAAATTCACAAAGAGGCTACTGTATGACATTTGGTTATAACACAACACTATTAATAAAAAAAATAATTGAGTCAGAACTTTTTAAATAAAATTGTTTTTTATTTTATAAAGTTTCTAGACATCTTGCGTAGTGGAAATTAGGAGTAAAAAAAATTTTTCTGATAAGAAAAAAATCAGGATTTCGGATTTTGGTGTGGAATTGGCTGATACCTGAGTTGATTTAAAGAAAAATGGCTCAGTATGAAAAAAATCGACGCCACTTCCAACTGTAACTTATGAAAAAGTGACATATGTCCTTATTATGATGGAGATTTAGTAATACAAACTTGGAATATTATTTAAAAGGAGAGTGACAGTAACTAACATCGGCCATTATATTCAACTGTCCTGATACATAAATATAACGACCAGTTATATTTGGCACCATGTTCCCTTTTAAATATTCAGAGTTTTCATTACAAACATGCATAACAATCTTTTTATTTTAAAAAAAGTCCCTCTATTCATAACTTTTAATGGTATTCTTAACTTTTAATGGTATTCATACCTTTTAATGGTATTCATAACTTTTAATGGTATTCATAACTTTTAATGGTATTCTTAACTTTTAATGGTATTCATAACTTTTATTTATAGCTTTTCTTGTCATGGGCATTCTGTCTTCTTTTGAGATGGTGATATCGTTATTTAATTTGAAGAGTATTATCTTCAATTGAATGTTTGCTTTGTACATTTTTGGTCAAATGTATACAAAGGTAATTTAATGAATATTTAATTTAATTTAGATGAAAATCACAAACTTGCCCTTTCGTATTCTATCTCTCTCTCTCTTCCTGTCTCACCTCTCTCCCCCCTCTCGCCTCCCTAAAATTACTTAAAATTACCATTTCAGCTTGGTTTGCTGCCAACCGCTATTGTATTCCCACCTTCCTTTTCTTTGTTCTTTCATCATCTTAATTCCCCCATTTTGGTAGAATAACTTTTAGAAAATACTTGACTACCCTCCTTACTACGTGGAAATCAGAAGTAAATAAATTCGATTTTTTTAACCAGTTTAAAAATGGATTTCTACAAAATTCTTGCATGTGTTGTCCATCAAAAACAAAAAAAAAACACATCTGTGTGTACAACGCTATTTTTTGGTATCTGTTGATAATACTGTTATTATATGGATACTTTATCTACAGGGGGGGGGGGGTCATATTTAAGAGAAAACTGAGATCCGTACAAGCTTTGAACCTGTGCCTACAAAGACCGTCTTTAGCTGGTGTTGGTTTTATCACTTGCCTAACAGGCATGGCGATCCCTCTTAATCATTGTGTCTAAATTGTAGTCATTATCAGATAAAAAGAAATGTTGCCTCTAATTTCTGATAATGAAATTCCATTGTCATTTGTAAGAAAGCATAATGAACAATCTCTCTGCTCTGTTCGGGTAGTAGCCTTTTCATAGGTAAAGGAGATCATTATAAACAATGTCTAATGATAGAGCATGTGACTATTTTACAACTAGTATGGAGCATGAGACTTCTTACCTATACTGACCTTAGGAAACAAATACCAAATCACTATGTCAGTGACAAGGATATCTTCCATTGGATAGGTGAACACACTCATTGTGTTCTCAAAATCACCAACTCTGGACGCATCTGGTTGATTGTAAATATAGAATGTACAAAATACTTGTTCAATCAACTCCTTTCGTATCAGTTAAGTGTTAAGAATAATCCATCGCTAGTGTGAGGTGTTAAGTGCAACCATTGATGTTTTTTTCCCCCCTTTATTTTTTGTTCTGTGTGTCATTTTAGTAATAGTGTCTAAAAAAGAAATTCTGATTGGAGAAATTCAAATTCACTTGATTTCAAACTAGTTTTTATTTTTATCAAAATTCAGCTTTTTGTATTTTTATAATCAAGCATTTTTTAGCACGGCCATTTATTCAAAATTCAGGTTTGAAATTTAAAAAAGATGATTATGAAAGCAGTTTAAAAAGACCCGTGTATAATAACATCTTATTTCTGAAATACTATTACAGCAAAAATATTGGGTATGTAGTAGGGTGGTGTATGGCCTTGTGTAGCGTGTACCCCTACTAATCAGATATTATGTAGCATGGGCGTGATTCCTTCTATGAAAATGCCAAATGTTGGCCGTTAGTTTGTTCACCTGCCGTTGCTTGTCCTTTGCCAGTGTTGAAGTTGTTGTAGTTTCTTACAAGACAAAATAAAACTAACAAACGCGAACAATCATTATTGTTGGTTCATTTCCATTTATTTATCATTTGATAAATACAAAACAATTTTCATGTTGACAATATCATTCGTACATTATTTGTGAGACCATTACATGATACAGTCGGCTGTCTCGGTGCCTGGCTTATGTGTAAACTTAAAATCTTCAATTTAAAATGAGTTATCATCCTTGCTGATTTTTATTTAAAAAATGTTTTGTGTTAGCTGTCCTTGCCATTCTGTTTTGAATATCTAGAAGAGTAGAACTCTTTCTCTCCAGACAACCACCTTCCCTGCTCACCTCCATCCATGGACGCACACAGAGACCTGAACCCCCCTCACACACACACACACGCACACACGCACGCACGCACGCACGCACTAAGTCATTCACTTGACATCTGTACATCATCCCCCCCTCTCTTCTGTCATCAGTGTTAGCATCCCACAACTATTGTTTTACAAATGAAAAACAAAGCAGATAAGTTGAAGGTCAGAATCCAAGAATGTTGTTCAGTTCTTCCTGACATTTTCATTTGGTACTGGCTCCACTTCGCTTCTCCTTTCTCTCACTCTCACATTAGTATTTTACTTTTTTTTCTTTGACTAACTCTTTCTTCCTTACTCATTCACCCTCTCCTTTTCTCTGACCTGTCATTAAACACCTTACCCCACCCCTTCTAGAAACCCTTACTTACCTTATTACTTGAGTCTCCACTGCCAGTTTGCCAGAGACATTAACTTACTCAACATGCCAACAGCTTTCACCAATTTGATCTTCTGTATGGAACACAAATTGGCTAGATCTACCAGAGATTTCTCAAACAATTTTCTGCTTAAAGCTTTCTGATGAAAATTTGCATAAAAAAATTTGCATACCGGCTTCAAAAAATCCTTAATGCACTGATAACATTTTTGCACACTGACTTTATTGTAATAGTTTTATTTAATACTGCTACTTAAAGAATAAAAGCAATAGCAGCCATTAAAACTGGACATAAGCATGTTGTAATTTGCTTGAAGCATTGTGTTAGTGTAGGGATAGGCTTGAGGTTATAGGCACCGGGTGAATTGAAAGAATGTCTGGGTGAGAAACAAGATTATAATAGACATGATGTCATAATTTTAGTTTTTATTTTCTACTCACCGTTTTTTTTAAATCTTTGATTAGTGTTCAAAATTTTTCTCCTATTTCAAGATTGATCATCTCGTTTTTAAAGTAAATCCATATAACAGATATATTTACACAATATGCAACATTCAGATGCGAGCTAGGATGATGTAAAAGAAGGCTTGTGCATCAGTGCATCAAATATTATGAGTCTAAATAAGATATGGGCAGGGGTTAGGGTTAGCATTTTCTAAATTTACAGAATCTTTTACGAGGCTGCCCCTTTTGTCCTTTAGTCTTCACAATGTTTCTAACGGGGGGGGGGGGGTTATAGATTAGCTTTTGTTTTGAGTGGGTGGTATAGGGAAATTTTCAATTCTTTCATAGTATTCATAATTATTGAATTGTCACTTTATCCATCTCATTAATTATTATCCTTGATGGTTTTTTTAGCCTATCAAGGCTAAAAAAACACTCAAGGATAATAATTAATGAGATGGATAAAGTGACAATTCAATGATTAAACAAAAAAAGAAAGAAAAAAAAATTAGTTCCTTATGAAAGCCTTTGAGGTTCCCAGGCGGCTTCAGAAACTGGTGGTGAATGCTGATAACCATATTGAATTCTAAATCAAATAAAAACTTGTTATACACTTTCTTATCGTATTAAGTTATTGTAAGAATTATATTTCAGTAATAAATTACATAGTGGAACTTGTCTAAAAAATGTCAACAAGTTTACCTATCTTAACAGTAAAGTTGCAAAAGAAAATCTCACAGAAAGTGAATTTAATGTGCGAATCAGCAAAGCCTAGGCTGGACTGGATAAGGTGAAAGCAATCTGGAAGTCAAATTTTCCTTCCGAGTTGAAACGTGACTTCTGTGAAGCCATTGTTACATCAGTTCTTGTACATGGAAGTAGCACCTGGACTTTTACCAAAAAGAGTGGAAAATAAATTTGACGGTGTGTACACCAGAATGCCTAGAGTTGCTCTTAACATCTTATAGTAGACAGGTCAATATACTGATTGCCCCCCCCCCCCCCAAATCGCAACATTTTGTTTTTTGGTGATTTTGTGTTAGGTTGGGTCTAGTCTACAACATACTAAAAGTTGGACAAGATCGCAGTATGGGAAAATGTCAAATTTCGAATGACTTTTTTTGGTTTACAAGTCATTTTCCATTTACATGTGAAGCACTAACTCGGACAGTTTTCATGATAAATCAATTAATCTTGGATTTTTACCCAGGTTTTCAGGGTCAATCTTTCACATGAGAGCGTTACCAGTGATGCCAAATAAACCCTTTTACGATATCAATGGGTACCCCTACACCCATTACCCTTGTTGTATCCACCCTGATTCACTTACGTCACTGCTTTTTCAAAACTTTTAACACCTCCTCATCATTTTCTACTGGATCATTTTTCATATTGTCACAATTTCTGTCTTGGCAATGTCCACATGCACTTGTACATTCTAGTCCATGCCCTCCTGCAGGGACACTTAGGTTATTGCATCCTTCTGAACAGTTGCAATGAATTATCTGAATCAGTGCATCTGGAGCAGGGCTTTTGTCTGTAATCAATGGAACAAGTTTTTTCCCTTCCACCTTTCACCTTCACTCAGATGGCACCATTTCTTCACTACATCCCATTCATTCTATAATCTGGTAGTAAGTCTGCAAAGGCAGAGGGCGTTGGTGGGAGTCGTTCTGACGTGACGAACGTCTTAACTCTCACAACTTTCTTGCATAGCATATTGTATCTGATGCCAGAGAGTTTCTCTCTATCCGTATTGAACAAAGCTACCATTGCCTTACAACCATTGGTTTCCAGAACATCCTGGCTTTGCTTTGGTAGAGAAAATGCTTTTGAACAGTCTGTCATTGTCTTTTCCCTCTTGACAATTTGTTGGTACCCCAACATCTTTCCTATTCCGAATACCCTGGACACCGAATCGCAATCCGTAAAGGAATGCAGGAACAACAGATCATTACAAACTGCTTCGCAAAGCACCTGATTGAGAACCTTGATTTTGTAGATGTAGGATTTCGTTTTGTAAGAGCAAAAATAAAATGCAGTACATTTAGAAACATATGCACGGAACAGCAAGAGACGGTTCGTGTCTTCTCCAATGATGGCTGCCTTTGCAATCTCAACATCGGCACCTCTTTCTGCTTGAATGAGGTTACAGCCTTTCTGCCGCATTCCTTCTTTCCATGATCGTCGAGATCAGCGCCTGCTTGTTTGCCACATTTGACAAGAAGTCCTCCTTTTTCCCAGCAAATTTTGTTACCTCGGTAATGTTCACCTTTCTTGCATTCAGCTTTCGACTTTGCCGCTGATGAGTACAATTCTTTTATACTTGGTCAAACTTCATAACCATCAAACACGACAGTTGCTCTCCCATAGTGTTCAACAGCAAATGAGGCATAATCATTTGCAACCGAGCTGTAGGTACTCCCCTCCTTCCATTTCAGACGGTGAAGAACAGATCCTTTGTCTAGTACATTGTGCTCTGTGGTTGGAACGGTTTGTGTCACAGCACTGTTCAATTTTGTTTCAACATAATTTCTGAGAGCTGCTGCCAGCTGTTGTTTGTCTGCTTGACGTAAGATGCGCTTTCCTTCAAACAAAGATCATCCAGCCTTAGATCACCCATCTGTGAGACCACGAGAAAACTCTGGAATAAAAGTATTGGGTCAATGTACGATCTGCAGAAACTTTGACATTCTTGCTCGATGCTAAAGTCTTTGCTTTCAAACTCTGTTTGTGAGAATAGGAGAAAGCTGATTGTCTATCTGTACAATGTCTTTTCCGATTTCGAAAAGGTCCTGAACAATGACATCCCTGTTAGCAGTAATCCCTGTGATAATATTGTGTAACGATTCATCGCCTGAAAACGGCTTAAAGCGGTCTAGTTGTTCTGCAAATTTCTCGAGGTCTGTCTCATCACTTCTCACCAAAGAGGCAGACAATTCCTTATGTTCGCTTGTTGTGTAACTTCATGCATGGCAAGGTTGAAATGGATGACATAGTGGACGACATGGCCTAAACTGTTCTCTGGTGCTCGGACATTCCACTACCCCGTGTGAGCCCACCATGGCTTTTGAGTGAATGCATTAGTGTTTGCTCGATGACAAGATCGGAGCTAAGACTAGCTCAGTATTGGCTACTGCGTCTGATTACGTGAAACCCAAACTAGACGAGCCGACTTCAGACAATTTGGATGACCAGTGGCTGCGAATATTGGCAGGCAAGCGAAGACGGCACTAAGACGCAGTTCCCAAGACTCTATTTGCTCAGCTGCAACAAGTGCCCTAGCAGTTCTTAGCATGTGCTGATAGTTTATCCATAGATTGCTGGTTTTGGAGGCCCTTACCAGTTCATCCCTTATCAGAGTTAAACTGTTGTAAATCCTACCGATGGAATCTGATTCCAACAATGACTCTGTCACATTCACCAGTCCCCATCAGCATGTACAGCAGCTCAAGTTCCTTTACTTGGTCCTGAAAACCAGATTCATCCTCCAAGATGACATGTGAGACACTGATCCACCAGCAGGTGGCCACAAAATGCTTGTTGCCCTGCCTTTCTGCTCATCATGTGTACGACAGCATTTTCACCATATACTGTCTCCATGATCTCCTTGAGTCTACTGCCATCCAGCAACGTCTTTCATTCTGATCGCTGTCTTTTGGTCTTCTACTTTTTCGTCGTTTAGTTAATTCAACTGACATGAACTGTCTTTGCATTGTATGGAAGTTGACGTTACATGACTGCTGATACACACAGTCTGCAGCATATTTTTTCTCAAATGTTTTCTTGTAATTGACTGAAAATTGTGAGACAACTTTTTTTTTTAAACAAAGCCGATTTGCATTAGTGCGTGATTAGTTAACAAAATGCTATTTGAATTTTTTCATAAACAATTGAAAATTAGGCGACGATTAGTATGCAAAATAAGACGACGGTGTAGGAACAGAATAGTTGACAAATCCTCCTCCCCATCTTAATGAGTTTCTAAATGTTACTATTTAGAAAACCATTCTTAACATGGGGAGAGAGCTTTTTTAACTATTCTATGCCTTCCCTCTATCAAAAAATGTTATGATTTGGTCGATTATTAGATTGGTTCGTTTTACTGTAAAAAGAAAAGAACAATTAAATTAGAATTTAGAGTGAGAGATCAGTTTCGTATATAAATTTAACGTAAAATTATAATTTCGTGGCCATTTTAAGTTTTTTACCACTGACCCTAAGTCCGACTGGCAATGTTTTAAAACCATGCTTAATCGCTTAAAAATGTAGACTCCCACCCCAAAAAAAATAAACGCACAGAATTTATCTCCCAGAAAATTTTTTTGTTAATTGCTCTAAAATGCTAGACTGTCTCGGAAATAGCTAATTTTACATTGAATTTATGTGTGAAACTGATCCCCCACTTTCAATTTTTAAATAATTGAGGGGTTGGGGTCAAGGTGGTCACAAAAACAAGTAGAATTTCATTGGGGGCGGGTAGAGGTTACCAGACAAAAGCCCACCAAAATAATTCAAAAACGGACAAAAGCCCACCAACTAAAAAATTAATTCATTTTTAAAAATTAAAAAAATCGTCTTATATTTAATTTTTTTATAATTATCAATAAATGTTTATCAGTAATTTTTTTTTCTTGACAAAATACTGCATTCTTATAAAGTTATCGATGCTTGTTTTCTTTTTTCTTTTTTCTTTTTTTGCCAATTCGCAAATATAACTTTTTGTTGTGAAATAAAATAAGGTATAATTAGAGCTCTACACCCGATGCTAATTAACCCAAAAAGAAAAATGCGATATTTAAATTTTTAAATTTTTCTTTTTTTCTTTTTTTTCTCACGTATTACATGTAAACAGCTTGAAAAACTTAGTGGTAAAAATAAAATAAAACAACAAAAAATCAGTTTTGTATGTAAATTTAATGTAAAATGATCGCTACTTTCAGACCAGACAGCGTTTTAAGGACATGTAAGCAATTTTGTTTGTTAATGTTCCTGATCAAACTTTAGTATAAAATATGCCATTGTTAAGTCATTAAGAAAACACTCCTCATTCCTACTATTAACCTTAAGTCTGGGTGGTAATGCGAAAAATAAAGCGATTGTTGGACATTTATGACTGAAACCTGGTGAACAAGGCAGCCATAGACTAAAGCTTAGTTGTACCAAATACGATTGGATTTCCGAAATGATTGTGAATTTTCTTAACGATTCCATGTGTCACCCTTACTCTATTTCCGAATGTGTATAATAATTAACATTTTTGGTAAATTATTGAGTTATTTTTGTTGAAAACCTTCCGGTTGTTGTTTCTATTAGAGGATAATAATAAAAAAATTTTTTTTTAAACTGCTTTAGTCATGGTTCAGTGGTCGTGGATCCATATTTTCAATCCCTTTGGGAATCCATTTTGTGTGATGACTCACTGAAAGCTAAAAAAAGAAAATGATGATTTTTTCAAATCTTTCTCTTTAAACTTTAAAATCATAATTGTTCTTTGATCTTCAAACTGCATTTTTATTTAGTTATTTTATGCTGAGATTGAAAAGCAAGGATTCCTGGAAACCTCAGAAAATATTTGCTAATATAGCACCCAAAGGACTGCCCATCGCCACCCCATCGACCTGTTGATGCATTTCATTATTGAAACTGAAACTGACAGCCTTGGTGGCCAAGCCATAAGTTCCAGAAAAATGTTCTTTGGGAAAGCGGGAGGGGTTAATGTGCTACGATAAAGCATATCGGCACATATTTGAAAGGTCTCGTTGAGGGGAAAATTTGTAAATAAATTGGTGATGTCAAAGAGACACAGAAAGTTACATGAATGACACAAAACGAAAAGAATCAGTGATACAATTGATTAAAAGCTTATCTAGGATTGTGCTAAAGATATCTGCCAGCCATTTAGCCAGTTCATGCTGAGGAAAACCAATCATGGAGAGGATGGGCCTCAAAGGAACTCTCTCCTTATGGATCTTTGGAAGTCCTTTTTTTTTTTTTTGTTTCATTCGTTGTAACTCAACGCAATCTAATAATTCATTTTAAATCTTATTACGCCGATGTAGACTTTTGTAAATGGGTAGGCCGAAAGGTACCTCGAGTTATAATTTTAGTCGTATATTATTCTGACTTCATTTTTTTCTCCCTTCATGATTTTAAATTTTAGAGTCATTGGGTTTTTCACTAAAACATAGGTAAAGGTAAAAAAGGTAAAGGTCGCATAGCCTGGACGCGCACGAGTGTCGTTGCCGACATCGCACACTGCCCATGGCTGTAGCGGCGGTGATTTGTTAAGAATCACCGTGTCTAGGGCACAGCATATGGAAGGCGGAGCCCATCCCTCTCCTTCCGCTGCCTTGAACCTTCCCTGAGTTTTAGTCAGGTACCCATTTACTGCTGGGTGGACAGAGGGAGTTTTCAGACCTGAAAATTTGCATGCCGTGAGTGGGATCGAACCCGGGTCGTCCAGCCCAAAGACAAGTGCTATAACCACTCGTCCACAGGCCCTCCCTGACTAAAACATAGCAAAGAATAAGAACACATTTTGTTCCTCTTTTCCCTTTTTCCTCTTTAGTTTTTGACATTTGTCCATCGATTTATTATGACTCCGACATTACTTTTCAAACAATAATTAAATTCTACAACTAAAAATCTGTTTATATATATATGATATATATTAAAAAATATAGATAGATATATAAATAAAAAGAAATAAAAAAAAACAACAAATCCAAATCGCTTTGATATCGAAACAAGATAATAAAAACCATTAAGAATATTTCAATAAATAGAAATTATAAATTAACAACAATAAAAGCAAATAGGAGAGATAAAATAAGAGTCAAGTTATTATTAGATTAAAATCTTGTAGTCAATAGAGGGGGGGAAAAAGGAAAAAAAATATGTATACAGTTGATCCCACGAGATAGGCAACGTTGTGGGTTTTTAGTGAAAGTTAAAAGTCATATATTTTCATTAAAAGAAAGTCAAACCTTAGATAAGGTTTAATGTAGTATATCCATGAATAGTTATCCCAAAATACACCTTAAATCAATCCGTCTGTTAGAATCAAACTGCACTACAGCCCATCCGGAGGAATCCAAAATTCAAAAGGAAATGGATTTAAAATTAATCTTATATATATATATATATGTATATAAATGTTCATTGATGCTACCAAAACATTTGTTTGCTATATATCCATCAAAACAGATTTTCCGTTGGTGTATGTTTATTTATTTGCATAAAAACAAATCATCCCTATTACTAGGGCAAAAGTAATTTAAACAAACCAATTTGGCTTTATTCTTATGCTCCCGGGGGAAAAACTAGACAAAAAAAGGGAAAAAACAAAAGAAAAAAAGTCGCTTCTAAGTTAAAGGTGGTAAAACAGTTCATGAGATTCACCAGTTGAAAATAGTCATTCGTTCATATCCAACGTTGTTGAGGGATTCAATTAAAGAACACGTGAGTATGGAAAATAAAAAGTTCTATTTCAATTATATTTTTTGGATTAGAATTGCACCATAATTTCGTTAATCTGTTCCACCAGAAAAAAAAACTACATTGTCACAGTTGCCGTATTGAGTTTTTTCAATATATATATATATATATATATATATATATATATATATATATATATATATATATATATGCGTGTGATATTAAAAACAAAACATCTAATGTCGGTTCATTTTTTAATACATTCTTCAAGTTCATGTTCATCCTTGTTTCTGAATATATATATATGACCTCACATTTCCAAAACAGATGACAACAGAAGCTGAAGAGAGCCGGATGGGTAAGACCTTCCGTGCTTGAAACCGACGGTACGAATGTTGTACTAATTTTTCTGTACCAGAATAAATAAATATATATATATATATATATATATTGACAGTTGAATTTTCAACCGACATGAGTTATTTTCAACGATCAAAAGTTAAAGTTCAGTAAAGTTTTTAGGTTGATATTTCAATATATATATATATATATATATATAAAATTTGAGATTTTATGTAATCTGTAAGGTTTTGTAGTAGCACATTGGAACCAGGATCAAAAAATACATGCCACTGAATACTTACTCTCTAAAGAAACATCTTGAAAAGTGCAAAAGCAAAGATTTGTAGTTACCATATAAACATTAGAAATTTGAGAATAAAGAAGGCAATTCTAATTAAGGGCAAGAAACCAGATATAAACAATCGGGTTGAATTACACAACGCTGATTGGGTTTTTTAATTGAATTTTTTACTTAATTGAATTTTTTACTTTCTGATTTTTTCTGTAACTATCTGCAAATAGCATATGGCGCATGATCAGTTTCGAAACTCAAAATTGGCTCAATTTTTCTCAGTTTGAAAAATACTTTTTGATAGAATCTTAATATAAATGGTAAAAAGAAACACTTTGTTTATTCTCATCATAATAACCCGACTTTTATTCATTCCCCGTATTGGCATTAATAACAAACTTTTATTGCACATATGTATATATTATACTAAATGTGAGTAAATCAATGTTTGCTGCTACAAGGCTTTTGTCTATATACTTTAATAACACACAATATCTGTTAAAATATATCTTAGTTCTGTGATGTTTGAAAAAAAAAATCTGTTTTATTAATTAGAAATTAGTTGTAATTTATAATTAACTGAACAAATCACCGCTCTCTCTCATAGCTGTTCCTCACTCCTCTTACTCTATGTTGATTCAACCACTCTCTAATATTTCTTAATGTCTTTGTGACAGTTTAGAGAAAGAGTGACTCTCTTCAGTATCGCCATCTAATTGACACGGCACGAACACATGTAAATTAGATGGCAAATTAATAAGTCTCTATATTATTCATGAAGATAATATAGAAGGAAAGAGACTTTAGTTATGCAAGAAGAAAGTCTTAACAAATATGACGTCACAGTTTATGAATTTTCGAATGAAATTGAAGTCGAATAAATTGTGGTAGAGATTCAACATGTCACATCTACTATTTGTTCAAGCCTATTTCATTAAATATCATCCGCATTGTTTCTTTCCGATAAGATCAAAGTGTAGTATCTGTTCCGATGGATACTGCACCCCATAGACTGGTATTGTCTTTGCCTTCGGGGCTTGATTTACGCCTGTCTATGGGTCAGTCCTGTGCAGTTCTAGGAGGTCCACCCTCCCAGGCTTTGTCTCCCCTCTTTGGGAGGAGTAAGTTTATTGCTTACTGCCTGAGGCGCCCCTACCGGGGAATGCCGACGGGGCTGCCCAGGCAATTTTTAATGGCCAGAGTGCTCACCTCTCAGGCGCTGGCTTTTCAAACCCCACTTTCCCGACCCGACCTTGGGTCACATCTTACTTGTGGGAGTAAGATAAAACTGACCTTGTGCCTAACCTCCTGGAGAGGAGGTAAATAAATTCTATCCAACTTCACAAAATCAGCGTGTAACTTTCTTGTAATGGCTATCGTTGTTAGGGTTAGAATAAGTACAGCATATTTTCACGAATCCTGAACTAGGTCACACCATATAGGTAGTCAATCCCGATTGCATGATCCACTAAAGTTCAACTCGTCTTTACCGTAGCAGGGCAGTGTCAACATGATAGCATCAGATCTATGCCATTGGGAACTACATTGGGCCCACCGAATATGGATTGGTCTGGCACCTAGTGGTATTAGAGCTGCAACCCAGCTGCTACAGGAACTCTGGTGAAATTCCAGGGGATGATTGTTCTGGCAACCAGCGACCTCATGTCGTTCGATCCCCGCGTCTGGAGAATCTACGGCAAACAATATGTTTGTTAGGGTAGAAAGTTGTGTTTTGGGCTTAAATTTTATATTTTCTACCGTTCATCATCTTCTGGGAACATTTTTCACATATGAATATAGTCTGGCATCCAGCGGTATTAGGATATAGAGAAATAAGGAGGCGGCCGTTTCTTTGCTGATTAAGAATTGACGATTATTATTAAATATATTTCATTTCATTACTTAATTCAAATAATAATTTTATTTTTAATTTTACCTTTCTTTTCTCCTTCCTTTCTATTTTTCTTTTCTCCTCCCTTTCTATTTTTCTTTTCTCCTCCCTTTCTATTTTTCTTTTCTCCTCCCTTTCTATTTTTCTTTTCTCCTCCCATTCTATTTTTCTTTTCTCCTCCCATTCTATTTTTCTTTTCTCCTCCCATTCTATTTTTCTTTTCTCCTCCCTTTCTATTTTTCTTTTCTCCTCCCTTTCTATTTTTCTTTTCTCCTCTCTTTCTATTTTTCTTTTCTCCTCTCTTTCTATTTTTCTTTTCTCTTCCCTTTCTATTTTTCTTTTCTCCTCCCTTTCTATTTTTCTTTTCTCTTCCCTTTCTATTTTTCTTTTCTCTTCCCTTTCTATTTTTCTTTTCTCCTCCCTTTCTATTTTTCTTTTCTCTTCCCTTTCTATTTTTCTTTTCTCTTCCCTTTCTATTTTTCTTTTCTCTTCCCTTTCTATTTTTCTTTTCTCTTCCTTTTCTATTTTTCTTTTCTCTTCCCTTTCTATTTTTCTTTTCTCTTCCCTTTCTATTTTTCTTTTCTCCTCCCTTTCTATTTTTCTTTTCTCTTCCCTTTCTATTTTTCTTTTCTCTTCCCTTTCTATTTTTCTTTTCTCTTCCCTTTCTATTTTTCTTTTCTCTTCCCTTTCTATTTTTCTTTTCTCTTCCTTTTCTATTTTTCTTTTCTCTTCCCTTTCTATTTTTCTTTTCTCTTCCCTTTCTATTTTTCTTTTCTCTTCCCTTTCTATTTTTCTTTTCTCTTCCCTTTCTATTTTTCTTTTCTCTTCCCTTTCTATTTTTCTTTTCTCTTCCCTTTCTATTTTTCTTTTCTCCTCCCTTTCTATTTTTACTTTCTAATTGTTTCTATATGTAAGCCATGCTTAGAATGACATAATCTATGGATGCTTTCAGAGCTGATGCATCATTATACTGTAAAAGTAAAACCCGTTTTCCACATATATTATAAGCCTCTAAAAATAATGTCAATGTTAATCTGACTCTGAATCGTTTTTTTTTTGTTGTAAAAACGAATTTGGACTCCTACTCTTTACCTCTGCTGTTATGTTGGTTTCAACCTCCCCTCTTTTCTCTTTCTATGCCAATCCCCTCTTCTTCTATCCCTCTTCCTTTCTTTCTCTTTCTTTCTCTTTCTTTTTCTCTTTCTCTTTCTTTGTTTCTCTTTTTCTCTTTCTCTTTCTCTTTCTTTCTCTCTCACTTTCTTTCTCACCTTCTCTCTATTTATCTCACTCTCTCTATTTATCTCACTCTCTCTATTTATCTCACTCTCTCTATTTATCTCACTCTCTCTATCTCACTCTCTCTATCTCACTCTCTCTATCTCACTCTCTCTATCTCACTCTCTCTATCTCACTCTCTCTATCTCACTCTCTCTATTTATCTCACTCTCTCTATTTCAATCATATTCTCTCACTCCCATTTTTCTCTCACCCTTCCTTTTTTCTATCACTCTCTCTCTTTTTTCTATCACTCTCTTTTTTCTCCCTCTCTTTCTCACTCTCTCTCTCTCTCCCTCTCTCACACTCTTTCTATCTCTTTCACTCTGTCCCTTCCTCCCTCTCAATCACTTACTCTCCCCTTCTCTCTCCTTCACCCTCCCCATCTCTCTGTCTGTCTCTAAAACATGCCCTCTAGAATCATACAAAATTCTTGTATTTAAAAATGTCATAAGATTCAGAATTGCCATTCACTGCGGATTTTTCTTTATTTTTTTTTCTTTAATTTAAATGTCACATTTAATGTCACTACCTCGCGTTTGTTTTAAATGTGCACCATAAAAACTTATTTTCTGTAATAAATTACGTACAATTGAAGAATTTTCGATGTTCATATTTTCGATATGGTGATGGTCAGAATTTCATTTCTTTAAATTTTGCAGGTGCTTCATCCAATTTTCGACTCAAAATTCTATCATATTTTGGTGTAGATATCTTATTGGCTATAAGCACTGAATGACTTCCCACCCTAATCTAAATGGCTAATTTAGGGAGAGAAGCAAGATGTCAGAATTGCGTGGGTGGCGGATAGGGGTGCTGCATGCGGTCAGAACAGCTGCTTTCCATATCAAGGAACAAGGAAAGCAAAATAATATTTGCTTAGCCCTTTCTTCCTTTTACTTTTTATTTAGTACAGTGTGTGTGTGTGTGTGTGTGTGTACATACGTGTACACGAGATGTTTCATCTGGTGTCAACAAATATTCATTGGGGGATGATTCCAATTCCCTTGGGAACAGAATTCTTCTTCCACTACTTCCAGAGAAAACCTAAATATCGATTGTTAATTGTCATTTTTGTCTTGATCAAAAGCATGTTACATACACAAATAAAAACAAGAGGACTATATATCAACACATGCCAGCATATAAAACTGTATATGATGATATTGGTATAGAAATATGGGGGGGAAAAAAGAGAAAAAAAGAAGTCTCATATGAACAAAATGCGATGAGCACAGGTTGATGATTTGATTCAATATTTCAGCCCAAAGAAAATTGATGGTTTTCTTGATTATTTTCTTTTTTTCTTTTTCCTCTAATTTTATGTTTGTTACCTATCCAGTCTGTCGGATGGTCATCCTTCAAATATTAACTTCACACACACACACTTTTCTTTTTATATACTAACTTACCTTGGTAAAAAGCCACTCAAGGATAACGGTTAATGAGATTGGCAGTTGGATGACCAACAATAATATGAGAGGATTGAAAACAATGGATGGAATATACAAAATGTGATAAGATGAAAAATAAACTTGGCTTTACTACAGTTTGACAGTTTTCACCGATCATCAGAAGTGTGTCATTTGGTGACTGTCCAACCTCTCTCGATTTTGATCCAACACTAGCCAAATCACGTATGAGTTTAGAGAATAAAGTTTAAAAAATGTTGAAGCATTATTATGTGATTTTGTTTTTGTTTTTGTTTCTCTTTCTCATATATATATAAATATATATGAAGAAGAATGGAAAGGAATTAGAGAAAGCAAAAGCCAAATCAAAATTCAATTCAAAAGTTCAAAGCAAGGTATATTCCGCAAAAAGGCAATTTATTCAAGTTAAATTTTCCTTAAGCCAGGCTTTTCAAAGATCAAAATCTTATCATCAGAGGAAGTCGCTGGGATAGATAAGTTGGCAAGTGCCAAGATTTAAAATTTGAAAAAATGAAATAAAAGTTGTAGGGAAAGAAACGCAGGGCAAAACTGTGCCAGGGTGCAAGCAAATGTCCGATTGCCAAAAAGTCCGGTGTCGAAGAGTCCAGCGGAGAGAATAAGATGTAGATAGGTAGGTCGTTAGAGGCACGAGAAGTAATGAGAGAGGTTTCAAAGTTAGTACACCTCTTTATATAAATATATATGTATATACACACACACACACATGTATATATATATATATATATATATATATATATATATATACACACACACGTGTGTAGAGAGAATCAAGAACTCCTAATTCACTGTTGATTCTGTCTTGACTCTTCAACCTCAAGTCTACATATGCACCCTATGACACCAATATTGAACACTTTTCCCTGATAAATATAACAACAACAAAACACATATACATATAAGAAGAGGAATATTTCTTCTGCTTTATATTTGTTTAGTCTGGAAACTTGTCCCCTTTCTATTAATCTAGCTGAAGATTTGTGTTAATTGACTCCAAATCACAAGCCATCTGTTCTCTTATTTACTCAAGTATTTCAGCAACAGAATGATGATGCTATTGATGAATCCTGACCCCTTCTAAATTGACCTCCTTCTATCTTTTCCTTATTCCTTCCTTACTAATTTGCAATTCCTACTTTAAAAAAAAAAAAATCTTTCCCCTTTATACTTATTTTCTGATCAAATTAAAATCTTTTACATTCAAATTTGTTTGTTTTCAGTTGTAAAAATAAACTATTCTCATTATTTTGTGAGTTATTAATATCACGACTAGAAATTAAACTTTTAAATGTGACCAAAAAGAAAGAAGAAATCAATTTTGCTTTTTACTTTAAGTTTTTTTGGTTTTAGTTCTATATTTTATTTATGTAATACAATTTACTTTAATTTTTTTTGTTTTAGTTCTATATTTTATTTATGTAATACAATTTACTTTAATAATATAACGAGCCTAAAAGGGAAGCAAATAATAATTAATAAAATGTCCTTTTTCAAAACCAACATAAAAGTATCAGGAATTTTCATTGGCTTAACAGGCAGAGAGCAGGCTCAAGGCGTTTCCATGAATAGTAGCGATGAACAGGCACTTGTAAAGCTAAGTCAATTCTCGATGGGTCTCGGTGTGGCACATCATTAACAGACCAACGCTGTTGAAGAAATTGTGCGCAACGGGGCCTATCGCTCCACAGTGATCGCTCTAAATACAAATCTGTCGAGAAGACCGGCATATTTTAATTGTTTGCGGTTCTCTGCTGCATGTCAAGGGTTTGTTGACGATTCTATCACTGACGAAAGTGTCGTCACAAATTGTATCCCGTATAAGTAACTTTCCGTTTGCAAAAGGAAACACTGTCAGATCAACTGGTTCGAGGGGATAGACGGGAAGCCAGCGATGTCTAGGGCCCGGCGGACAATATCATTGAGAGCACTGTGCCTCAGAAATCTGCCGATGCTCCTTCTATATGAAAGAGTATGAAGTCTATATATGTCGACCGGCTGACCACAATAGCACCTGTGAGTGCTGCATACTCTAGAACCTGTGCGCAGGTCGACGGCGAATCTCAGGCAATTGTCATCGACTAGTTTCCTGATAGCCGATGATGGCAAGCTGTTAGCCACACACTGCTGTGTGGTGAACTTGAAGCTTGAAGGCAAGCCAGATGGTGTTGGTCGCAAGACGTTCTTAGGGATTCAACTTTAGTCCTCATCCTGATCGTGTCCCAGCTCTTCTGTCTCTCCATTTGTTCCGGAACGATGAGACCAGCTCCCTCCAGTCGATGGAAAGGTCGTCAATCAGTTTGTTGTTTTACAGTAAATTTCTTTTCGTAAACTGCGAATTTAATGCATTGTTTACACCTCTTTATATTTCTACTACATTTTGGCAAATGTGCTTTGGACTTCGTAGGTGTATTGTTCACTAGCTGTGCATACCCAGCGTTGCCCAGGATGCACTGGCGTCATTTTAGTTTTTAATTTTTATTTGTTTGCACATTTGAAAACTTATACAGAAAAACAAATAAAGTTGTAGTTGTAAGGTAGACAACTCCTATCATATTCTTCACTGTAAAATGAGATATCCCTTTTGCTGATTTATTTTTATGTGATAATTTTTAATGTTTCATATTACTAGTTGTCTCGGCCTGACTAAGTGATTTTTTAAATAAACTTTAACAAAGTATTTTGTTATATTGTCAATAACATGGTACAATAATAACAAATGAAAATTGGCTAGTCAGAAACTAAGCTTAAATGCTATTTGGGTCTGACTTTGAAAATCCGACTTTATATTCATGTATTGTAATATATGAATCTTGTTGATTATTTGTATACATTGGTGCTTCTTACCTACATCCGATGTTGATGTTTATTTTGAAAAGGTACAACGAACATGTATAGCACGACAGAAGCAGCTGTATTGCGCACGATGTGCACGTTCTTATAACCTGTTAAATTTCAATTAAAATTTGTTTGTTATTCTTTCGAGTTATTTTTTTAAGGGGTTTATATCTATATTAGAATGATTGAGGAAGGGCAGAGAAACGTACTAAAAATAGAAATGTTGAAGACAAGAGTTCACAGATAAATACTATCATAAATAATAACTCCTCATCAGTAGGTGGCAGTGTTGAAGTGACGTCTCCTCATCCCCCAAATTAGCTCAGACAGCTTAAATGTCTGTTTTAATTTATTTATAAATATTTTTCTTAATTTTATTTAACCGAACACCTATGGTTTGGCTAGCCTCAATTTATTTTGTGGTTGGATATGTGCTGCCCCCTTTGCAGACATTCGCGATTCTAGTTTACACGATTTCCTTTACAAATTGCTCAGTGATTGGCCTAGTTGGGGGGTAGATGGTGTTATTTTTCTGAGTTTCTCATCTCAAAGGTCTCCCCCCCCCCTCGTCCTATTAAGACTTTTTCATTGTAATCTGTTGTAATATGTCCATTGATGTATGTTAGATGCAACCATTGTAATATGTCCATTGTGTATTTGAGGGACAACCATTGTAATCTGTGGTAATATGTCCATTGATGTATGTTAGAGACAACCATTGTAATCTGTTGAAATAGGTCCATTGATGTATGCTAGGGACAACCATTGTTATCTGTTGTAATATGTCCATTGATATATATTAAGGACAACCATTGTAATTTTATTTTTATCGTTCAGACATTAAATTAATAATTGAACCTTCTCTTTTTCTTATGCATTAATCCCGAGCTACAGCGGCGTTAGGGTTATGGATTTTTGCCTCCACATGAGACGATCACAGGCTTGATCTGGGTGAAGGCCGGTTTTACAGAGATAAATTAATAATTGAACCAAATTGTTATAAAACAATAACTAATTTTGTTACAATAATTTTATAAATAAAGATTCAAATAAAATTACTTTATGTATATAGCTTCCAACATTTTCAATACATGAGGATTTGGTAAAAATTTTAAACTCAGAAATGACTTTCTATTTGAGTCACAAAGTAATTCATACCCCCCCCCCCCTCTCTTAGCTATTAACAAAAGATGAAGATGGTTGACGTGATTACGAAGAGACTAAAATGTCTAAAGGTTAACTAATTTGCATATTGCTTTACAAAAGACATCTCATTAATTAACTATTCGTTTTTATTGTTTTCTTATTCGATGATTGTTTTCCTTTTAATACAACATAAAGTTCGATTTATGTCTTTTCTATATTGTGGATAAATGCTTAGCATTATGAGTGAAAAGATTTTTTCCTCTCCATTCCAGTCGATTTACTTCTATGGGTTGCAATTCTTGGTTTACTCAATTTTCCCGGGCAGTGCCGAGACAGAAATTCTGCGAGTAGTAAATAAAAATAATAATGTGTAAGTCACATAGAAGCGAGAAACACACAGACACACCAGAAGTGGTTGCACAATTTTATTTATATAGATAAAATATTGCATTGATGAATTAAATTCTGCTGGTGTTCATATTGATGTATTTTTCACAAATCAAATTAGTTGGGGGGTGGGGGTGGGGTGGGGGGGGCAGAGTAATAACAGCAGCCATGGTGAACAATTGAATGACCCACAGAAAAAATAACTTTAGTTGATCTATATTTATTGATCACCGATGAGTTTTGCGATTTTTTAGTATTGATTTTTTTCATCCTCCGTTTTTTTTTTTTTTTTTTAAATTTTTACATAATTTAAAAGACTTTATTTTACAGAATATCTTCTTGTATTTCGGATTTTTTTAGATGCCAATTGATAATTGATTTATTACGAATATTTAAGCAAACATTGTTAAACATAACAAAATTCAGTGCTTGATTATACCTTTTTTTATTTTTCAATTTTTCTCATTTTTTTTGTGTCAAAATCAAACAAATGAATGTTCCATATGTATCATTAGAACTTTCGATTCTTCATCGAATCATCTTCAGGTGACAAAAACAAATGGACAAAAATCTGGATCTGAGAAATCATGTGAAATGAGTTAGACGTCAAAAACACTGGTGCAATTTCAGAAGAAACGTTTACAATTTAAATTCTGGTATGACAATTGGTGACACAGGATTAATTATATTACGTTAAGCATTTTAAAATGTTTGAGTTATAATGTATATTATTAGTAATATGTTTTAAGTTTGAGATAATTAATTTGAATTGTTTATCAAATATATAATTATGGAATTCGTTATTAATAAGGGCTTGTTTGATATTTTTGATTAAATAGTTTGTTTTGTGGAAGAGATTAGTTTTGGCACGATGAGGTCAATCACTTTGGTTGCTTTTTTTTTACAAAATAGAAATATTAACCGTATTATTAGATGTGTCAATGAGAACATCAAGGAATGGGATTTTATTATTTATGTTTAGTAAATTCACTAATTCTTAAATTCACCGTAGAACTAAACGTAAATAATAAAATCCCATTCCTTGATGTTCTCATTGACACCTGTAATAATACAACTAATTATTTACTACAAGAAATTTAAAATTCAAAATCTTATAGTAAAAAAGAAGTCCTTTCCAATCCATAAAACTCTTATTTTATTGTGCCTGTTTTGTTAATATTCCCATATGTTTATACAATCCTTTGTGTCACTATTGTTCCTTCAGCATATTGTGATTGTTGATATCTCCTCTGAGACCCCAAGCAAAGTTTGGGAATGAATAACCACTTTTTTACTTTATTTATTCCCATTTGAATCCGGGAAATTATTTTGTTCAAGCTTACAGATAACGTTTTCTTTCGTGACATGACATAGCCGGTCCATAACAATAGTAATACTACACATCTAGACAAGATTAGTTTTAAGGCACCTTTGAATCGTCCACATTGACACATGGTATAACAGGAAATAGTGTTGATTAACGAACAGTTCTAAGTGACAGTTTTTTGAAGGGTCAGTCCTTAGTTCAAGCGATAATAACTAAAAATAAATTAAATCAAAACTTATGAGAACAATCTACCCCCCCCCCCTTCCTCCTATGGATTAAATAAAGAGTTCCGTTTGAAACTCCATCCAAGTTCTAAAGTTCAACATAAACATTGCCAGGTTCGAAAAGTGCTAATAAGTCTGGAGTGAGAAGGTCCAATCCTCAATGCAGGCTATACTAAGAATATAATTACAAATTATTTAAGACTCTCTGGTTATGACTGACGGAATGAGAGCAAGCTACCCTCGAAATTCCGTACATATTCCTGAGTTCAACAGACTAGATACACCTGAAGAAGATCAAAGGTTACATCGCCCGAAACGTTGAGAATAACATTCAAGATGAGAACAGTAGTCTGAATAATCCAAATACATTTTTTGTTTGTTTCCATGTCGAGTTGTTTGTATTGAAGCCCTAATTTAGTTTGAAGTCCTTTTAGGTTGTCTGTGGCCAGTTGCATTGAGAAATCATTCTTTTTTTTTCCTGTCAACACTGACACAGCTGTTGGGTCATGTCAGGTCATGTTGATCCATGAGTTTTTGAGAGGCAGACCAACTGTCCCACATCCTGTCCTCTATTTCCCATTGGCTGTCTTGTGGTTGGAGGGGGGTGGAAACAACTCCCTCCGGGCAACATCTACTCCATTACACCAAAATAGAGGGTCAGGGGCAATTCTTTTTTTTTTATTATTATTCTTGTGATTTCCCTCCTCCTTCAAGTGTGTGTTTTTTTTTTGGGGGGGGGGGGGTCTGGAAGGGCTGAAGTTTTTTTGGGGCCTCTACTCTGAGTAGGTCAAAATAAACTTATCTTTTTTGTGGGTGGCTGAAAAACTTTTAATGAGTGTCAACTCTGTCAAAGTTGGAGTTTTTACCATGCTTGGACTTCTAACATCCATTACACTTTCAGATGGTCAAGATATTTTTTAACATCTGATGTAATGAATGTTTTATTTATTTATTTATGTGTTTGTTATGCCTCCTTGGACATCCCTCTTTTAACTATCTTCTCAATTCAACTGTAAAAAAAAACAATTAAAAAAAAATAAATAAAAATTAAACTCTTAGTACAGTATCGATATCCAGATCAAATTCTGTTAAATATCTCGTTTGATAACTCCCAAAAGTGCGCCCTCAATTTCTCCCTCCTACCACTTTCTCTGAATTCATCCAATCTCATCTTAAACTGATCCACGCTATTGTTGGTATTTGGTAAAGAAATTTACTTTTTATTGTGGTTGTTTTAAATTGTTTATGTGTCTTTAAAACTTCTTTTAAAATTTTAATTTCTCTCTCGAAATCTTTTTTTTCTTTCCTTTCTCTTTATTTTATTTTTTTTTTCATTTGTTTTTTCACTTTTTTTCTTTCCTTTATGAAAAGCAGATATAAATAAATATCTTAACTTTCTTTAATCATAACAAAGAAAAACATTTGAGTTGTATTTGCTTGAAAAGTAAATTCCGATTTCATAAAAAAATATTGTTTTATGTTTTTATATCGCCCCCCCCCCCAATACCTTTATAACAATTTGTTATCGACTCTTTATTATTCTGTATATGTTAGTTGATAATTACATTGACTCACCAATAAGGGTGGTGTAAGTATACTGTTAAGTCTTACCTTTTGAACTGATTCTTAACTTTTGTAAAGTAGGTAATTTGGGGGTCGGTGCATTGGTAGCTCTGGCCATGGATCTCTTGTGGCCATTTGCACAGTAATATGAAAACAAACCAATTCACCCTCTCCACCCCAACCAACACAGCTATGAGTAAAATAGCAATTAATTATATACAATGGATATTTTTACAAGACGCATAGTTTTTGGTATTCAATAGTCTTTATTATATTAAATCTGAGTTAATCAACGTTTGTTTCCTGAAGGCTTTGTATTTTAATCACACAAAAATCATGTTAAAATATTCCTTAGTTTTGCGATTAAATGTTTGGAACAAAAATCCATTTTAATTGTCCTAATTAGTCGTAATTTGCAATTAATTCAATAAATGACCCAACCCTTACTAACTTTTTCTCTCACTGTATATTGTTTTAACTTCCAGATTTATTTTATACAGGTGTTATCACTCATTCTTCCGTCTCTCTCTCTCTCTCTCTCTCTCTCTCTCTCTTTATATATATTTATATATATATATATATATGAGTCGATTGGAATAGTCCATTATAAACAAAAAGGAACAAAAGTGGTAAAACTATTTAGCCGAAAAGAAAAGAGAAGAGAGAGGAGTGGTTATATAGGGAACAGCAGAGACTGATTTTTAATTTTTTCTATTTAACTGGCTTTGCAAACTCACTTTTCTTAATGCTTCAAACAATGTAACTTAAGTTGAATAGTAAATAAACAAAGGGAAGAAAGAAAACATTATTATAATTGAAAAGAAGAGACAAAAGACAATAGTAGCATTTACTAAAAATAACATTTAGCGTAAAAAACATTCCTAGATCGAACTGAGGGGAACAACGACGATCCGTGTGTGTTGTCTGGAACGCGGAAGAGAAAAGAGAGCGCTTGCAGCGTGTTGCTTTGTTTTTATAAGGGGTCAAATCTCACGTGGTCAAGCTGGCATGTCGTTTTTTGATTGAAGGAGGTCTACTTTTTTCGGCAATTACATGTGGTTTTATGAGTATTTCTGTTGCTACTCGGTTAGTAATAAGATTACGGTTAAGGAAGGTTTGGGGGGGGCTTGCCACTTGGACCTAAGGTTAGTGGTAGGGTATTTTTTTTTTTTTTTACTAACTTTTCAGCCTGAAAGAAAACTCCCCTCTCAAAAAAAAAACCGCACAGAATTTATCTACCATAGCAAATTTTTTTTGGATTATATGCCCTAAAAAGCTAGTGTCCCGGAAATGAGGGATTGTTTTTCGTTAAATTTCATGCGTGGCCCCCAGATTGGGAAATTCATCTAGATTTCAGATATTTTTTTATTGTCATTGGCCACTCACATCCCTGAATATATAACGTTTCATTTCGTTGCTGTTGTTAGTCTCCCTCTCTCTCCTGTCACCAACACCATGCAACACAGCTGCCTTCTATGCCTATTCTTTGAAGGGGAGGGGGTGGGGGTATTTGTCTTGCACCCCTCTCACTCTCTTTGCTGGACTGTGCCCCTCACAGGCTTTTCTTACAGTCAACGTTTAAATCCTATTGCATTTCTCACTCCCCTGTTTTCTATCATAAAGACTTTTCACATTATCCTTCCCTCTAAAATGTCATGTGATCACCACCATTGTTTGAATGTTATTATCACCTACCCCTATTCTCTCTCTCTCTCTCTCTCTCTCTCTCTCTCTCTCTCTCTCTCTCTCTCTCTCTCTCTCTCTCTCTCTCTCTCTCAAATAATCTTCAACCCCTTCAAGAAAACTTCATTTAGAATCAACCCCATCTCTGTGTATGTAGCTGTTATATCCTTCTCCTTATTGTTAACCCACACCTGAACCTCCTTCTTTTCTCTCTCCTTACAAAATTATATCAAGAAGTTTTCAACTTTATTTCATATCCGCTCTCTCATAAATAAGATGAGATCTTTCAAATTTCATTCTTGAAGCAACCAAACTATGAGGCACCATGTCCTGATGTATCTTAACAACTAAATTATAAACCCTTATTTCAATTAAAATAGTGTGAGTCCATTAATACGAATGTTGACTGACGATTCCAATTTACTATTGAATAAAAGTGACTATTAAGCAGCATATTTCTAGTGAAAAGTTGCGTTTGGTGTAAAGTTTCTGAAAGATTTGAAATATTTACTTAGAACCGTTGTTTTCTTTTGTATTGCTTCTATGTTGTTGCCATGTACTTAAATGGGTGTTGCGTGTAAACTGTGGCCATAGTAGCCTTGAACGTTGAGGATCGGCTACCAATCTCCAAATAGAATGAACACAATAGACCTAGGTCATTTATTGTAATCTGCACCAACCAGGGAATGGCTGATGATGACAGATCTATTTGAGAATTGTATCTCTTGATGAATCTAAATTTTGAAGAATGTATATGACATGACAAACTTGTGTATCTGACGTCATTTTTAAATAGATATTTGTCAATTCCTTATATTGACAGCTATTATTTCTTTTCTAATGAGTCAGCACTTATCAAAGCTAAAAGTCACTCAAGGATAAAGGTTCATAAAATGGATAGATTGTCAGTTGAATGATCATCATATTTGCTTTAACATCTGTTTTACATGCTGGCATGCGTTTTCTAAAAACTGTCCAAAACTTTTAGAAATTCCAAACTAACTTCTCTTTGGCCAGGTCTTTATTTATTCCTCTTTCTCTCAAGTCAATTCTTATCAACGTGAACTGAACCTGCTATCTCAACTGTTCTACATCTCCTAACTAAAGAACTCTCATCCATTCTTTCAACGTGGCTATGCCATCGAGGTCTCCTGTTTTACACACATCTCCCTATACTGCACCAATGTAATCTGAGGTCATCAGATCAAAGCCTGATTTTAAGACTCACATTACACATCCATCGTATTATTCTCATATCATTTTTCTCCATGCAACGAATTTCCTTAACCTACACTGGCCAGGTTTCACTTTCAATCATCATCACACTGCTTACACATGCCTGATAGATGAAGATTAGCGAACAGTGACTATTTGTCCCATCTTCAAGGAGGGTTACAGAAGATCCCATCAACTACAGACCAGTCTTACTCGTCTGCAAAGTCTTTAAGACTTTTCTCAAGTCAGCCATGATGTCCCATCTTCTGACCACAGCCTCAATCTCTCAAGTCCAATACGGCTTCGTACTGAAGAGATCCTGCTTAACAAATCATGGGTGTTTTCCTTGACTTTTCCCATGCCTTTAATTCAGTGAATCATACACTTCTGCTCTACACCCTAACCCAGCCACATGTGATGTGATGGATCGGAGATTTTACTGATGTCTGTACCTTGTAGTCAATGCGGTTAGTGGCATCTCACAGCAGGTTCTTCTTTTTAACGATGACATCAAAATCATTGTTCTCAGAAATGACTTTGAAGATTTTCATGATCTGAAATTGGTCAAACCTATGAGATTTGTCTCTAACCACCTTCCAGTTGGTTCTTTACCCAACATGCTACTTTGTTTTTGAACCTGGCTGATTGATTTTGAACAAAACAATGACGTCTAAGGATTTGGCTGTTGTGGTCGATTTCTCTTTTACTCTTACTACCCAATGCATTCAGGTGGCAAATAAGCTCCACAGTGTGCTCTTTCTCATCTACCGCTCATTTGACACTGTAACAGCTAACATCTTCCTACCGCTGTACACATCTCTGGTGTGACCCATTCTAGAAGATGACATCCAAGCTTCATCCTTCTATTTCGTTCCGGATATCCAGCACCTGGATCGGATTCAGAGACTTGCGATGGGGATGGTCCGTGGACTTCACACAAAATCCTATGACAACGATTGGAGGCCCTCAACCTGTACTTGCTTAAGCGTAAGCGTCTGTGTGTAGACCTCATTCTCACCTTTAACATCATATGCGGCAACTAAAATGGGCCTCATGACCCCTTCTCCACACCAGCTCCACAGAAAGGGCTTTATGGAAACTCAGAGGAGCTTAATCGTCAGAACGCATCTTTTTTAGTTTGGGTTGCTACACTGAAATAGGTTGTCAAAAGCCGTGATAAGCCTGCAGAAAAGCGAATAACACTTTAAGGCGGCGCCGGATGGCCGCTAATCTTCAGAGGATTACTCCTCACTTGCACAACGGAGGATGCATGGGGATGTGGGATTCTGGCGTAAAACATCATCAACCAGGATTTAAATATACTTTTTAAGGCGTTTTTCACCCCTGTGCCAAGTCATGGTCTCCACAGGACTCAACAAAAGAACCATAATAAAGTATTTTAAATACAAATAAAGAACCATAATCGCAACGGATAAATGCATTGTTTAACAATCAGTTCTAAGTTCGGTTCAATCCTTACTGCATACTATAATAACTAAGAATAATATAATAATTAATACTTCTACCTGGTCATGGCTGACAGAACAAAAACAATCTTTAACTTCCACTGGAATTTTTCACTTCTCTGTGTAATCTAACCTTTGGTCGAAAATACCGTCTTTAACACGATTTTTACACACCCACATCCAATCTTGCTACATGATGAGAGTCCGCAAAATGAGTTTCTAAAGAGATTTCCAGCAAACAAATATATATTCACTATTCTAATCTTATTAGATTTTACAGGTATGCACGATTTTCAAACAGTTCTCATTGGGATAACAACATTCTCAAAATTTGTATCAAGTTTTATTCCCAAATATTTTTCGAAGAATTCCCATTAAGCAATAGCATCGGCACTCATAAATATATTAAGATATTTCTTAATATGTGGCCATTCAATCTGACTGCCGTTGTTTTTTTTTTTTTTAGCGATGAACAAACTGCAATTTCATGTTCTGTGTGACTGACAAAGCCTTTTATATGGACGCATCGATGCACCTATTAATTTACTTACATTCAGCCCCCCCCCTCATTCAATCTATGAGTTTAGTGATAAAAATGTTATTTAAAATGTAAGTGTGACAAGCCAACCCACAAACCAAGGTGGGAGGGGGGGGGGCTCTTAGTTTATGCTTTTGGTATTTCTTTCTCTCTTGAGAAAAAAAGGTCAAGTTAATGACTGCCAATGAAATCCTCTCAAGAAGGTCCTTTGAATTCTCCAGACTTATGAATTATCTTGTATCATTAACCTCTTTGTTGAATCCACTTAGTCTGCTGAGATCAACCCAGAGTTTATATCTATGAAACCTTTATCGTGTTTTCTTGCTTATTTGTTGTACATATAAAAGACGACCTCATTAGAATGCCTAAAGTTGTGAACCTAAATATCTTACAGTTTCTAATGGGACTAAGAATTATAAGAATTGCTGTTAATAGTAAGGGTGGGACGTAATGGGTGAACATTTCCGATTGATGCGAGTAGTATTTTTTTGTGTTCATTCATACATAAATAACACAATTTTGCAAAATTCAGAAGGTGCAGGCCAAAAATAGCCGTTAGGGCTCCACGGGACTCAAAATCCATCATTTTTCGGTGAAAAAGTGGTTTCATGCGACATTGCAGGTCCTAAAACATCCTCAAAAGTTATGAATGGATATAGTACTGTAATTTAGGACCATTTTCAGGCTGTAAAAAGGTTTTCATGAATGTAGAATAGCCAAAAACTAGTGAAAAATAGCCAAAATTAGCCAAAATCCTCTGTTAAGCTACCTAATTGGTTCCCAAGCCTCTACCATGATTATGCATGGCTGTAGATAGTTGAAACTGACAAGACACTAAGGTTTAACACCAGTTTTGGGGTTTTAGGAGCCCCCCAAGGTAGAAATGGGGGTCAAATTTCAGCCAAAATGGTTAAAAATGCACCACAAACTATGTATCCAAATGACACCGCTGGAATCATATAAACCGAATAGTAGATAATGCAGTCAATTTAATAAAACATCCTAATGGCTATGAAATGTCATGAAATAGTAAATTGAAAGTGTGGAAATCCATGGTGAACTGCACAGGAGATTATTAATAATAGGTTATGAGGACTTTTATCTAGAATTATGAGTTAATGAATTTGGTAAAGTTGATGATGAAATATTAATTGTGGCTTGATTATTCTTTAAGAATAGTGTTGTACTCGTTGAAGTACACATTTATACCAACTAAGAGGTGGCGAGCCTGGAGTCCTGCAATTTTGGGGGGCTGTTTTTTTTTTTTTTTTTTTTAGTTGACTTCTCACTTTTAAGGTGGGAAGTTGGCAATTTTTATAGAATGAAGATATAATAGTTAATGTTGATAGTGATGTATGTAGGTAGTAACAAGAGTATTTGCTATCTAGATGATCCCTCAAAATCGAATCCTTTTTAACATATGCCCATAACCCTTAAAAACTTGGACTTTAGCATTCATAGATTTTTTTCCTTTTTTGGCAGAGATTTTTTGTACGATGAGTTTCCTCGTCCAGTATCTCGATTCATGTCTGAAATAATAGGGTAACACTGCATGGACCAATTCTTTGATTCCAGCAGATAATCTGGATGGCAGTGGCTCATCACGTACGCAGCTTGATCAGTGGTCACCAACCTTTTAAACTAAATGTGTATCATTTTAAATTTAGCAGACATGAATAGTTTGCATTGCACTAGCTAGAAGTTTATAGCCGGGGCAACATTTTCAATGGCGTCTTAATGCATACTTCACTGCTAAAATTGCATTCGATCGCTTTCTCTGTTGCTATGCCCCGTTTGTAGAAAAATGATACAATCGATGTCATATCCTTTTCTCTTCTACTGGAAGTTTTCATGCCTCTTTAATTTAACCTTATGTAGCAAATACAGTTTTGAACACTATTTTTACACACCCGCATATTAAAAATCTTGCTACAGTTTATTAATATGTAGATTGTTTGTTTGTCTTCTTGCACATTTATTTTTATTGCCAATCAGATAACAATTTTTCTTTTTCTTTCTGCTTTTCAGTTGTTGTTTAGAAAAATACAAGAGAATCATTTCAAGACTTCAATCCTTATGTTCTGTTTGGTATGTATTTTATTTTGATATTTATTTGAAAACCAAATCATTTTTTTGTTAATTTCTACTTTGATTTGTTTATTTTCTTCCAAAATGAGGATTATGGTACATCTTATGAAGTTGGGTGGAAGCTTTTAGAAAACTAGTACCGATCCATTGTTAGGATGCGTCCATTCAATTTGTATGGTTATCGCTGAAAATGCCATTTCATGCTTAAGCGTAACGGACAGATAAGACGGACTTTATACAGAGATGTTTCAACACATCTAAAAATGCTAACATGGCAAAAGAAGTGGTAATTATTATGGTATTCTTCAACCTTCAAAAATCGGTCTCTAAGAACTGATTGAAAGTATTTCATCCCAAACACCAAAATTTATATTCATTAAATCTAAAAACGTTTAATGCGGCCGCATAAATCTCTGCAAAACAACAGAAAAAAACCCTAATTTTAACAGAAATGTGATAACAAAACACCCTAACAGAAAATTAACCTAACCCTAACCTAACCCTAACAGAAAATTAACCTAACCCTAACAGAAAATTAACCTAACCCTAACAGAAAATTAACCTAACCCTAACAGAAAATTAACCTAACCCTAACCTAACCCTAACAGAAAATTAACCTAACCCTAACCTAACCCTAACAGAAAATTAACCTAACCCTAACCTAATTCTAACAGAAAATTAACCTAACCCTAACCTCATCCTAACAGAAAATTAACCTAACCCTAACCTAATTCTAACAGAAAATTAACCTAACCCTAACCTAATTCTAACAGAAAATTAACCTAACCCTAACCTCATCCTAACAGAAAATTAACCTAACCCTAACCTCATCCTAACAGAAAATTAACCTAACCCTAACCTCATTCTAACAGAAAATTAACCTAACCCTAACCTCATTCTAACAGAAAATTAACCTAACCCTAACCTCATCCTAACAGAAAATTAACCTAACCCTAACCTCATTCTAACAGAAAATTAACCTAACCCTAACCTCATTCTAACAGAAAATTAACCTAACCCTAACCTAATTCTAACAGAAAATTAACCTAACCCTAACCTAATTCTAACAGAAAATTAACCTAACCATAACCTAGTCGGTAGGGTTGAAAAAGAATTGGCAAGAAAGTAAATAAATCATTAAAAAATTAACTGTTTACTATCAGTTGTTGCACTATATTTTCTTCGCTAAAAAAAATATTTATTCAGGAAAACTTACCATATGCTGAGTTTTTTTTCCTTGATTTGAACTTTTTCCTTCATTTTTAAAGTTTCTTACAAAATTACATATTTTTCCATTAATTGTATTTTTTTTGTAACAAAAACACAAATTTTTTTGTTGAAATTACCATGATGACTGTTTTCGTCTCTATTTAAATGTTTTCCCCTTAATTATTACTGATTGTTAGCGGAAACTGCATAAGTACCAAACATTTTCTAAGATCAGAGTTTTTGTCCTTTCAGGAATTACCAAAATATAACAAAAATGTTTTTTTTCATATTGGTGTTTATATTGCTTTTACTTTTGAAGAGATTGTTATGAAAATCGACAATATGACTGGAAGGACAGTGTTCGTTAATGATGTTGTCGTTGGACTAAAATTAATGTTGTCATAAACAAATTATTTGAGTTATCGTCAAAAGCAGACATTATGGAAGATTTTTTCTTTTCTTTTTTTTTTATGAAATAACACCTGGAAAAAAAAGTTGTATATCCATTATAGAAACGATGAGATATTGAAATAACTATCAATACCCAGATATAAGTCTCACAAGGAAATGGTAAGTCCTTTCCTATCGATTGGCAACTTTTAAACTTATTTAAAAATAGATTTAAACAATGGGTTCTCATTTCCCGTATTGTCTAGCAGATTATAAATACAAACATCATTTCCAGTCAATACAGTTTTGGCTGCTATAGGATTTAATTAGCAGGTATAATTGCCATTGATTCTCACCTGTTTCATGTGAAAATTTCGTTTTTCACTTTTAACGATTGTGTGTATTTTGTTTAATCTTCATCATTCCATAATCTCCCCCCCCCCTCAAACCAAGATGATTCTATGTGCCATTTTAGCGTTACAGCTTTGCATCCAGGATGTTTGAACTACCAGATGCTTTTAATTACCTTCTTAAAGGAAAATGAAAGAATCAAGGAATTTAATACAAACAAAAACAAATAAATAATCAATATATTTTTTTTTTAATATAATGTCTATATTTATTATAAACTAGTTGTGTCTACCTGGTGTTGTCCAGGAATCCTTACTTTAATTTTTGTTTCATTTTTTTTTGGGGGGGGGGGGGGGGATTACCATTTTCTTTTTTGCCTCTTTTAAATTGGATTTTAATAGTTAAATTTAATTATTAGTTATCATTTGGCCATTACATTATTAATTGAACTAAATTGTTATAACACTATAACTAAGTCTATTATGGTAATGTTGTTTTAATAATATCTATTTATAAAATTATTGGATGTAAATAGCTTCCGAAACTGTCAATCAAGATTTGCTAAGAATTTTAAAGCCAGAAATGACAGTTAAAGCTTCCAAATTCCTTTCATATTTCGAAGAGCCACAAATTAATTAATTTTTTTTTTTGAACTATTAACTATGTGATAAAAAAAGGGTTGAGGACATGCGTTGCCTGGAGAAAAATTATATGTGAATGATACGATGGATGTGTAATGTGAGTCTTAAAGACAGGCTTAGTTCTGATGACCTCAGAGGAAGATTTAATCTGGACAGTATAGGGGGATGTGTGCAGAAGAGGAAACTGATAGTATGGCCACGTTGAAAAAATGGATGAGAGTTCTTGGATTAATAGATGTAGATCAGTTGAGGTAGCAGGTTCAGTTCACAGGGGAAAACCAAGGAAAACATGGGAGGAAGTGATAAAAATGAACCTGAGGGATAAATAAACACCTGGCCAGAGATAAGTTACTTTTGAAATCAATATCTTAAAGCTGTCAAACGTGTCCAGCATGTAAAACAGACGTTAACCCAAATATGATGAAGATGAAGCTTAAGTTTGCAATAGCATTTTCATCATTAAAATCAAATCAGATTAAATCGATGTTTCTCAAGAATATTTGTTATTTTTGTTTCATTTTTTTTTCCCTTTAAAATCAAGAAAATCCATCAATAAAAGTCAGATCAATCTTCTATTTTAAGATTGGTCAATCAATTCAGTCTGACCTTATTTCGATAGTTGTTGCTTAGTATGACTGTTATCTGACCGTGTGAACCTTTTTTTTGTCAGCCATTGTTAAAAATGTTCAGTTTAACATCCGAAGATCCCATAAGAGTAGATGTAATAAATTATTATGATTAACTGACATGTTGTTTTAAGTTGTTGTTTTTTTAATTCTAACTTGCTAATTTTGCTCAGTACACACAAGTTAATCTGACCAGTACCATACATCCGACTGGATCTACCATGCTATCTATCATATATATATATATATAGATATATATAGATATATCATATAATGATCTGTAGTCATGATATCTGACAGTAGGCATCAGTCTAAAGATGTGCTTACCTACATATCGAGCTGCCTACGTGCATGCGTGCGCTGGAGTCAGCTGTATTATTCTTCTCGAATCAATATTGGGGCTAGGAATGCGGGGCGGGTGGGCATGAATTGAAGAAATCGTATTTTTCAAGCTGCATTCAGCACCGCTACTTAATAAATTGTAATGTTCTTTTGTCTTTTATTCTATTCAATAACGTTACTGCTGTAACTGCAGCTACAGCCCCGGATAGACTCAACTACTACTACTACTACTACTACTACCATTATTGCTACCATTAGCGCAGTCTTTTCTGCTTTTTTTTTATGTTATTGTGATGCCAGTATCTGCATTATGTACTGACTGCCTACACTTCAGTATGATACAATGAAAGCAAAACATCAAACACTGGCACATTTGTGTTTGAATCAGTTTTCATTTTAATTATCTAAAGAAAATTAAAACAAATCCCCAAAATATAACCACAAAAAAAAACCTCACTTATTCAGGTCTACTCGATTATGCATAAATCTATACAATAACAATAATAATAATAATAATAATAATAATAGCTGACTTACCCATAGCTCTGGTATGTTTTAGAATCGAATATCGCAGAATTTCAGTATCCTGCAATATCCATTTTTAACAATACCTATAGTAAAATTGGAAAGATACACATATTAGCATGAGCGTCTGCGTAAGAATGACACAATTTCAGAAAGTGTTTCATTAGAAGTGTACGTATGTGTGTCAATGTTGTCTGAACACAACACCTTTGACTCTAACTCTATTTTTGACACCTCCAACTGACTCTGCCTCTTATTTAATTAAGTGACTATGGCCTACATAACTCAAATGCTCCTAACTTGAGTAAGCCTTACGAGAAGTAGAAAGTGGACCTTGAGTTCTGACAGCTTCATAACTCTATCCTCTATCTCCTATTTTATACTTTAGCAATGTTTCTGACAAAGGGGTGAGGAAATCAGTTTTCTGGGTCTGCTTTTGTTTTGAGTGGGTAGTATGTAGAGATTTTCAATCCTCTCATAGTATTCATCATCATTCAATTGTCAATCCATCCATCTCATTAATTTTTATCTTCAAGTGGTTTTTAAAATTGATAAGTGGTGATTCATTAAAAAAACTATTATTCCGATGAATGTAAAGGTGACGGATATTTAAACCAATTTTATACAACTTTGAAAAGCATCAGTTAAACACTTTTTTTTACATAACACCCTATTATATCTATTTAAAAAAAGAAGAGAAAGAGCAGCTTATATCTTGCTACTTATGTGTGGGAGTGGCGAGGACAATAGTGATAAGTTTTGCTCGATAAATAACTGATAGCGGGAAGAACGAGTGGCAACTTAACAGAAGAACTTTTCAAGAAGACTTTGCTGATAATAATGGAATTTAACAACAGGGAATGGTTAGGGGTTCAACTTTAAGTCCCGCCATTCATACAAGCATTTCCTGAATTGAAGTCGAATCTTCTAAACATTAAATTTATTCAAACACCCACACCCACTAGTGGTAGTAGTATTAGTAGTAGCGTGTTTGTGTGTGCGCATTTCCACAGCTATCGATAATTGTACTAAAATTGAGTGTTTGTTTCCCTCAGACTTTTTTTCTATATATTTTAATCAGACAAAATACATCTAAAAATATTCCTTAGTTTTGGAAAAAAAACATTCATTTAATTCTCCTAATTAGCTGTAATTTGCAATTAACCCACCAAGTGACCCATCTTAACTTCCTATCTATTACTTTTACCCTCTCTCACTCTACATATCATCTTTTGCTTCCATTGCTCTCTCCATCTCTTCTCTCTCTCTCCCCCTTTCTCTCCCATCTCTCTATTAACAGTCACACGTAATAAAGAAAGGAAAGAATAATAGATTGGAGTAGACAAAATAAAACGAAATAAACAAAAGTGGATATCACCATCATCAATAATACTATTGAACCCATAACTGGAGAGAAAGAAAGATATAGTGAACAGAATGACTATTTAAAATTTAACTGGCTTTGCAAAATGACTTCTTGATTCAAACAACCTAACCCGGACTCAATGTGTATTCTAACGGGTCACTTTTTTTTTTTAGTATCTATATAATACTAAAACTCTTCGGACTGTGAAAATTTAATGTTTTAAATGTTTTTCTTTTTAAATATAAATAAATTGATCCGAGATGTATACGCTTATACCGGCTCCTGTCATTTATTTTTGTTCATCCTATTCCGGTTTTCAACATTGCATTGCTCCTGCCTCGGAATTCTCACCTTTATACTTACTATATTTATATATATATATTTTTATATATATATATATATTTATATTTTTATTATTTTTCTTACTGGTTCATTCTATATTTTAAATATTTGATTTGCTGTTTCTAATGTATTTCCATTGCTATTGTCATTTTTGAACTGACTGATGGAGTAATATATGGTTGCATAATGGGTCGTTATGTCTCCAATATTGTCTGAATAGATGTTTTTAGCAATCATACTGAATTCTGATGCTTTTTTTTCTTAAACTAGCAAAAGCTACCTGCCCTCCGGGTAGCAATTAATTGGACGGGGGCATTAATTAATAAAAGTGTTTTTTACTCAGAGAATTCAATAATTTTAACAATAAACTTTGGTAAATTTGTAGATCAGCTAAATTACCCCTTGCCGCACTCCTAAAAAATGAGATTCTTCTTTTTAGGCTTATTCTAGATTTTTAGGGCAGTTAATGTTTTAAACACTAACCCTAAGTTCGACTGGCAATGTCGTAAAACCACATGCAATCGTCACAAAAAAGTTCCCCCTCCCCCCAAAAATAACGCACAGAATATCGTGTCATTTACTAATACTTTTGAGAAAAATATGAATTCATCTCCCTTCCCTGAACTGCAAATAAAATAGTATGGTAGAATTGACAAGCCTTGGAAGGGCAACTAATCTAGGAGAGAGAAAACTACAAAATGACATGTAGTGTTGATGCTGCCCTCCAAGTGCTTTCAAGGGACAAGAAATCTGAATTTCAAACGGACGCTGATTAAGCATAATGATAAACAAAACACCAAAGGGACACTGTCTTTCAGCAGATAAAATTGATTGAATATTGAACATCAGCTGGACGAAACGCTTATATGGACACCTTCGACCTATCTTGGTCTCGCTAAGAGTAAACTTCGACTTGCTGGTCGGACTTGTGAGTGTTGACACCCTCCTATGGAATCCATTACGTGGTGATCAGTTAGAAGATCTCATCACATCTACATTGACAACCAACTTGTAGAAGACTCTGGATGACATCTAGGGGACGTACTGGTTGGAAGGAAATAAGTCAGGAGAATATGAGGAATTGTCTACCTGATTGATTCATCATCATACTCGGTTTTGTGTATGTTTTACATCGGGTTAGGGTTTTTAGAAATTGACTTCCAAACTAACCTATCTCTGACCAGGTCTTTATTTATCCCTCTTTCTCTCAAATACATCCATATCACTCCCTTTCATGTTTTCCTTAGCCTTCTCCTGCTACCTCAATTGTTCTTCATCTATTAACCCAAGCACATCAATCTATTATTTCAATGTGACCAAACCAACAGAGTCTCCTGTTCTGCACACAATGGTTGATTGATGATAGGCTTCAAATGACCACTCATCTTTTTAGAACAACCTAGTGAAACGTTGAATTGCTAGAAACACCTTTTAAAAAAATAGCAAACCCTGTTACTTTTAGAAAATTAATGTTAAGAAGACTACCACCAACGAACATATTAGGGGCTATTAATTGATCTAGACGGCTTAAAACATGCAGACCACAGATGACCTGTAGACTTTCTGTTGCATGACCAATGTATTCCTCAAATTTTAAATTAGTATTGTGCCTATCCACCAAGTGTCAACAATCAACTTTATGGTCAGCGTTAGGGTTTCTTTTCGTTCTTTTCCAGGGAAGTGAAAGAAAGCTCCACCTCATCTCTGAATGTGATGGAAAATAATTTTCATGAGAGAAAATGTATTTCTAGCAGAGTGCCACTCCCTCTAAACTTTATGACTGCATCTCTAGAAGTTTCTATCACCCCCCCCCCCCATGACATTGTTTGCTTGTGGCCAGCTGTGCCTCTCCCTCATCATATAATGGTCCTTTTTTGCCTGATTAAAACGGTGTTAAGTAATTCAGTTTTCATTAAAACTCAAAAACCTATCCCAACTTTTGTCCATTCAAAATTCCCTTTGAATTTTCTTTTGAAAAAAATAGTGGGGACCTTTTTAGGATATCAGTTGTTTCTGAAAGACGTTATGCATCATGATACAATAATTACAATAGTAAAATTATGTATTTGCATTTTTGATACAATCTTTGCATAATGTTCGTTGGCAGCATTATGTGTTCACTATGTACCGAGTAGAAGTGTTACATATACTGTGTAGCAAGTGTTAGCATTATATTTACAGTCACAGCATTATTATTAATTTTGTCTATATTTTGGATTATTATCAATTGCCATTACCAAGTGGTCGAAGTGGAATGTTGCGATTTCTAACAGATATTTACATCACTATAGTGATTACTAGTTGTACCTACTTGGCGTTGCACGGTAGTGTATTTACTTTTCATTTGTTTTGCTTTTCTTTAAATTTTCGGGTTTTTCGTTCCTATAAAAGAGAAATAACTTTGGATGAATACAAAGTATTTTCTGGTAGGAACTGAATAGAATTAAATTTTATTCTTCTTAATAAAATTCTGCAACGATTCACGAGAAAAAGTGATGAACCATAATTAAATATAGATTTTGTAGGATGAAAGCTATCGATGACAAAGAAATGTTAAAGAGACTGACTTTATATATTAGAAAGATTATACTAGCGGTATGTATTTGGACTTTTATACAATTTATTTTTTAAAAAAAACAAGAAAAAAAACGACAGTTTAATAATCTTTTTATCTCTCTTCCATCCTTATTAGGAATTGATCTTCCAAGTGTAACTAACCCTAACCCAAAACAGTTTCAGCATAAAATGACCCAGCCACAGTTGACATGTCATGAAACCCAACAAACACGATGAATGTGACATATGGGCCTCTATCTCTAGACCCCTTTTGAGTTTATGCCCCCCCTCTCCTCCTCCCCCTCCTTTGGAGTTAATGCCATTTAGTAATAAGCTGACGACATTTCCCACTGCAACTTTATTTCATCCACTTAATGCCCCCCCCCCCCTTTTGTGTTTGCAACCCCTGCTCTACAGTGTGTACACCTCTTCGCTTTGCGTAGGTGGGTACGCCATCTCTCAATATTAGCCATGTTTGAACAACCATCTGGAATAGGAAGCAGTACAACCAAGAAATAAACAAAAAGAAAATGTAAGACAAGACAGGAGGCCATATTGAATTAAAATGAACAACTAAGTCACATCTCAACAACTAACGAAACCTGCATTCAGAGTTCACACGTTTTTGTCCAGCATACTTCATTTAAAAATTACTCTGTCGACAAATCATGTTGCTGTATAAGAAATGACATCTGTAGATTTATAAAGTTCTCATTTCTTACTGTAGCTGTACCAGCCCGGTGTTGCCCGGGATTCATTACATTCAGATGTGTTTTTTTTTTTTTTTTTAGATTTATATGTTCCATAACTACAAGTTTTGTTAGGTTCAGTATTTAAGCTTAAAAAGCAAATAAGGAACGCTAAAAGAATACGAGTTGTTCTTCTTTTTACGTGTTGAAGAATGTCTACATTCATTAGAATAGCTTTCTCAACAAACGCTAGATAAAACAATCTGTTTACTCAGAATTATGTGCCAAATATTAGTCCATGTTCTTAGAAAAAAAAAAATATTCTCAATTGATTTTAAAATTTAATCTGATTAATATTTTATTTTTTATTAGTTATGAATAGAGTAAGGTGGAGGAGTACTTACCCTCACAATCATATCTACTCTGCCTGCCACTCATAACACTGGGAAGAAATTTAACAAGATAACATTTTTCCATATACACCATTTCTTTTATAGAGAAAGTAGAATAGAATAGAAAAGGGTTTATGTATTTAACAGCATAAAGATTTTGTACCTGCTGCCGTGGGTCAAGCAGTTAGCATGCCATACTTAGAGACAGGTTGTCAGCTGGAGCATAATAATTTTTACTCTGGGGTTCCAAAATGAACTTAGACATTTCAGTATTTAGCAGATTGTTTACTTTTGACTCTTAAATAACGTTTCGGCTGCACATGTAGCTATCCTCAGATAAAAAAATCCTAAGAAATAAGTAAAATAGAATAATTTTATTTGTTTTCTTTTTTTTCATAGACTGTTATTCCAGCTAGTACATTGTAATTCTCCAGAATTTCTATGCCGACAGTTAATCTACTAACTAATGAAATTTATTAATGTTCATAACAAAGGCAGTTCTAAACAGAGGTGGGGAGTCAGCTGACAAAAAATCTAACTTTTAACACCAAAGATTCTGACGCTTAGAAAATTACTGACTCCTAACTACAATGCCCCGTCTCTGAGGTGAAGATCTAAAAACAAAAAAAAAAACGGATCCATTTTTAACATGCATCCATTAGATGTGCACATTTAGTAATAAAAATGCCATTTCAAACTTAAGCTTGATATGTCAGAATATTTTTAGAACACATTACCACAAGATTGCTTCCCTACAGACTATAACATGTCAGGAGATTAGAGGTGGTGGGTATGTAAACATAAGGTTAGAACAGAAATTTCCACGTTAGGTTATGTTAAGAAGAAAGGTGGAAATTTCCGTCAGAAGTTAACCATTTAGGATTAGGACTACATATCAGAATATTTATTGCATCACAGACAGGGAGTCGCTAGTGACACGGAGCATGTAAGATACATCCACATATCAGAATATTTATTGCATCACAGACAGGGAGTCGCTAGTGACACGGAGCATGTAAGATACATCCACATATCAGAATATTTATTGCATCACAGACAGGGAGTCGCTAGTGACACGGAGCATGTAAGATACATCCACATATCAGAATATTTATTGCATCACAGACAGGGAGTCGCTAGTGACACGGAGCATGTAAGATACATCCACATATCAGAATATTTATTGCATCACAGACAGGGAGTCGCTAGTGACACGGAGCATGTAAGATACATCCAAGGATGGTGTACGGCTGTCACATCTGGGGATGTACTCCTAAGAGCACTCTTTCGTGCATTGAGAAAGTAAAACGTAATCGACTTTGCAATCTAGTGGGAGATGATCTCATCTGTTCTCTACCGCCCCTTTCTCACAGAAGAGACGTTGCTAGTCTTTCTCTACTCTATTGTTATTTCCATGGAAGGTACTGGACTGACACAGTTGAATGTGATAACTTGATATGACGCGAGATCGCATTATCTTTCCTTCCTCTTGCGAACTGTCATTTTTTTTGTTCAGGTCAGTGCCCTTTCTTTCCTTCTTGGTGGGCTGAAGAGTAGATGATGGCAATTTCCTCTTGGGAGCCATATTGGGGATGTTTGTGTGTGAAGAGGAGGGAGGGAGGTGCATTGAGTAGAACATTCATTCTGGTCTTCGTACGTTGACAATCACATATCAGAATATTTATTGCATCACAGACAGGGAGTCGCTAGTGACACGGAGCATGTAAGATACATCCAAGGATGGTGTACGGCTGTCACATCTGGGGACGTACTCCTAAGTTGTTTAGTCGCATGAGAGGCGCAGTTGTCCAACGAAAGAATTGATAAGTTTTTTATGCTTTCAGAGAATTAGGACTGTCCAAACTGACTGGGGATTCTCCAACCAGAAGCAACTTCAGGCTAAGGAAATGAACCACGTTCACAATTTAAGTTTAATCAAATAAATTTTAAGCTAAAATCATCTCTCAGTTTTTATGAATATTCAAACCTACCCGTAAAATGAATCCTCAAGAGAACATATTCAGTTTAACATCCATCTTTCATGCTAGCATTGTTTGATAGCTTTTAGAAATTGACTTCCAAGCTAACCTATCTCTGTCCAGGTATTTATTCATCCCTTTTCTCAAATTCATCTTCATCACTTCTTCCCACGTTTTCCTTGACCTTGCCTTGCCAACTGACCCTGTTATCTCAACTGTTCTACATCTAACCAAAGCATCCATTCTTTTAACGTGACCATATCAGTGAAGTCTCCTGTTCTGCACACATCTCCCTATACTGTCCATATTCTATTTACTTTATCCACTCCTAACTCTGGCAAGCCCACCATCCCCCCCCCCACCACCAAAGTTATAAAATTTCTGGACAACCTCAATAGCCTCGTGATTCAGATATACTTTCCCACATCCGAGTTCTCATATCCTCTCTGTAACTGTAATTCCCCTGCACTTCTTCTGTACCCAATGCTTACAAGTACGACAAACAGTTCCATTGAATATAATATAACCGTTTTCATATGTGGCCGATGAGTTTAGGGTGCCATACAGATTACGAACATCAAAGACAATGGATTTGGAATCGGGCTGATAAATTCAACTGCTGTTAATTTTATATTTAAGTTTGGGAGGAGAAAAAGAGAAAAAGATAATTGTTAATATTGATTTAAGATTGCAAATTGGATAAAAAATAACTAAATTGGTTCAGCTCTTCAACGATAGGTCATATTTTGCGAAGACTCTTTTCTACAAGATGAATATTTACAAGTGCCGACTAGGAGGATTGAACCCGTAATTAAATTTTTAGTAAACTTGAGATTGTTTTTTGTTTTTTCTAATCTTTTATTTAAGGAATGCAAAGAAAACTTACTATCTTTGTTTATATTTCTTGCTGAACTAGAGTTTGTAGCAACTACAGATTTCCATTAAGTAATTAATATTTTCCTTTTCCTTTAGCTTGTTTTATTTTATTTAGTTTTTGTAGTTGTGATATAATATTTAAAACAATTCTCATTTATTCTAATCTTCGAAACAGTATTCATGAATGGCTGTGTAATTTTGAACTGCCAAATGCAATTAAACATCCATCTCTCTCTCTCCCCCTATCTCCCTCTCTCTCTCTCCCTATCTCCCTCTCTCTCTCTCCCTATCTCCCTCTCTCTCTCTCCCTCTCTCCCCCTCTATCTCCCTCCCTCTCTCTCCCCCTCTATCTCCCTCCCTCTCTCTCCCCCTCATCTCCCTCCCTCTCTCTCCCCCTCATCTCCCTCCCTCTCTCTCCCCCTCATCTCCCTCCCTCTCTCTCCCCCTCATCTCCCTCCCTCTCTCTCCCCCTCATCTCCCTCCCTCTCTCTCCCCCTCATCTCCCTCCCTCTCTCTCCCCCTCATCTCCCTCCCTCTCTCCCCCCCTCATCTCCCTCCCTCTCTCTCCCCCTCATCTCCCTCCCTCTCTCTCCCCCTCATCTCCCTCCCTCTCTCTCCCCCTCATCTCCCTCCCTCTCTCTCCCCCTCATCTCCCTCCCTCTCTCTCCCCCTCATCTCCCTCCCTCTCTCTCCCCCTCATCTCCCTCCCTCCCCCCCATCTCCCTCCCTCTCTCTCCCCCCATCTCCCTCCCTCTCTCTCCCCCCATCTCCCTCCCTCTCTCTCCCCCCATCTCCCTCCCTCTCTCTCCCCCCCATCTCCCTCCCTCTCTCTCCCCCCCCATCTCCCTCCCTCTCTCTCCCCCCCATCTCCCTCCCTCTCTCTCCCCCCCATCTCCCTCCCCATCTCCCTCCCTCTCCCCCCCTCTCCCTCCCTCTCCCCCCATCTCCCTCTCTCTTTCTCTCTCCCCCTCTCCCCCCCATCTCCCTCTCTCTTTCTCCCCCCCATCTCCCTCTCTCTTTCTCCCCCCCCATCTCCCTCTCTCTTTCTCCCCCCCCCATCTCCCTCTCTCTTTCTTCCCCCCCATCTCCATCTCTCTTTCTTCCCCCCCCATCTCCATCTCTCTTTCTTCCCCCCCATCTCCATCTCTCTTTCTTCCCCCCCCCATCTCCATCTCTCTTTCTCTCCCCCCTATCCATCTCTCTTTCTCTCCCCCTTTCCTCTTTCTCTTCGTTTCCTCTTTCTTCAAATCTCTCCTCTCTCTCTTGCAATTCATTCCTCCCCCCCCCCTCTCATCAGCCAGATTTCAGAGCTGTAGAGGAAGGTTGTCTGAATAGTTGCCTGTCCGAACCATTTTTTTCTACTGGCTATACTAATTATAGAGATGAACAGTGTTTTTTTTTTTCTGGGCAGTATTCATTCAAAGCCACGTCTAGCTCTTGGTCAATTTTCCGACCACGTGAATTGTCTGGTTGACAGTATTTTTCAAACACTGTCAACCAAGCAAGTACGTTGATCTGCTCTAACGATGGGAGCATTTTCTCTACTCCCCAGGCTGATCATTGAGGGGTAACTGGCCTGTCTGTTTCATTCTATGAGAAATTTTTTTATTGTTTCAACTAGCAAAAGCAATTTACACTAGTTAAATTCTAGTTGGCGTTCATTGTAATAACTAGTGTTTTTTCAAGGCGCTATTCATTAGCCCTTGGTCTATGTGGGATTCATTAGCCCTTGGTCTATGTGGGATTCATTAGCCCTTGGTCTATGTGGGATTCATTAGCCCTTGGTCTATGTGGGATTCATTAGCCCTTGGTCTATGTGGGATTCAAAAGTACAAGCAGTACCCTGGTCAAGTGTTATTTACCATAAAACCAATATTCTTGGAGGGCCTGTGGACGAGTGGTTATAGCACTTGTCTTTGGGCTGGATGCCCCGGGTTCGATCCCACTTACGGCATGCAAATTTTCGGGTCTGAAAACTCCCTCTGTCCACCCAGCAGTAAATGGGTACCTGACTAAAACTCAGGCAGCGGAAGGAGAGGGATGGGCTCCGCCTTCCATATGCTGTGCCCTAGACACAGTGATTCTTAACAAATCACCGCCGCTACGGCCATGGCATTGTGCGATGTCGGCAACGACACTCGTGCGCGTCCAGGCTATGCGACATTTACCTTTTTTTTTTTTTACCAATATTCTTGGCAATTTATTGTATCTTCTGAATCGTCAAAATTGTACTTCTGAACAGTGTGACTCCATCTCCTTTTTCATTCATGTTCATTCGTTGATAACATCTGTCTAACTTGAACTGCTTTTAAAATGTTGTGCTTAAATAAGTTGACACCTGGTTATTCGAAGCATTCAACTGGAACATAGAAGTTCTTAAAATAGTGATCTATACTCGTACAACCTTTCAAGGCGAGATATTGTTTTATACTATGTTTTTATAAATATACTCTGTGATAATATTTGAGCTTGTCATTATTTTTTTTTTAGGTGGTATGGTTCGTCATGACTGTTAAATGTTTGCCATGGTGC
>OY744537.1:93619139-93671639 GCA_963556195.1 Sepiola atlantica | reverse complement strand
TCTTCTGTAAAATGAAACTAAACAGTAATTAAATCGAAACATAAAATTTTTAAAACAAAACATAAAAACACTTAATTAATTACAAGTTTCATCGTTGACATGAAAATTTCTAAAGTTAAATTTAATTGTTTAATCAATAAATTATTAATTGAACCAAATTGTTATAAAACTATAATTATTTGTGTTTTAGATAATGATGTTTTAATCTGTATTTATAAAATTATTGGATGTAAATAGCTTTCAAAACTTTCAATCTTTTAATTAAGTGAGAATCTACTAAGAATTGTTAAACTAGTTAAAATTACTTATCATTCAAACGTTTAAATGTTTCCAAATTGCTGTAAATGTTTGGAAACTCACAAACGAATACAGTGTTTTTATTTTTTCAACAAAATATCAAAATGGCTGATTTGTTTATGAAGAAACTGAAATGCATTGGTTTTAGGACTTTATGCTATTGCATTTTTTTATTCAAATATATCATAGATTTCCAACAAACCCTGAAAAGATAATGTCGAGACCATGATTGAAAACATTAAGAATATGTAAAACATGTGCCAACATTCCACACAAAAACTGACGAATCAGAATCAAGTGTTGATTTTCTAGCAAAAATGCTATTAATCATAAAGATTTGAGAAATAAACTTGTTTTATGATATAGAAGAAGATATAACCTTTTTTTTTAGTATTATTATTTTGGTAATTTTTTTCATTAATTCTTCTAAAATTTTAACAAATATGTTTCAATAGTGTTTCAGCTATTACATTTTACATGTCTATCGATTTGACAAATAGTAATAATAGTAATAATAGTAACATGATTTATGATCTTTTTGGTGGGTTTTTTTTTTTGTTGTCCCCCCCCCCCTCCCCCAGTTGGCAGACCTTTTTCCAACGGATTTAATGATTGAAAAATTCACTATGAAATAATTTTCAGTTTTTCAATTTAACATAATTTTCATTGAAATTTATATTTTTAATTATATTTTTTAAACATATCTATAACTAGTTATATCTACAGGGCGTTGCCCTGTAGTGTTTTATTTTGAAATTATGACGTTTGATTTTTATCTTAAATTTTATACAGTTATATTTTTTTTTTTTTTTTTAAATATTATTTTTCTCTTCCAAGCAAAGGGAATTAAATCTGTAATAGACAGAGTTACTTCCCTTTTTTATATGGCCGCTATATAAAAATAAATTTGACCAGATAAATTATTTCCAAATGACATTTTATTGTTTTTAACAATATGGACCAACGTTCACCAAAATAAAATGGCTATTCATCATGCAATATTGATTTTGTAGGAAGGAACGTATCAACTGACTATGCTTTATTATAGAGAAAGAAGATACGTGCTAAGATTGGGAGGTACTGCTGTCAAATATGGGGAGGTGCTGCTGTCAAATATGGGGAGGTGCTGCTGTCAAATATGGGGAGGTGCTGCTGTCAAATATGGGGAGGTGCTGCTGTCAAATATGGGGAGGTGCTGCTGTCAAATATGGGGAGGTGCTGCTGTCAAATATGGGGAGGTGCGGCTGTCAAATATGGGGAGGTGCTGCTGTCAAATATGGGGAGGTGCTGATCAGAACACTCATTCTTGCCTTGACAGAGTACAAAATCGACTTTGAGGAGATGATTTCTTCTGGTCTCGACAGCCCCTTTCTCACAGAAAAAAACGTTGCTAGATTTTCTCTATTGTATTGTTATTTCCATATAAGGTGCTCGACTGAGCTCTAGTCTTTGGCTACTCCTTGTAAGACATTCACGGCAAGAACTCATTTTCTACCACAACTACATCAAACGAAATGTCCATGGACCATTTCTTTCCAAGAATTCTCATCTGTGGAGCACATTATCACGGGGATGCTTCCCTACAGATTACAACATGGTCATCTTTAAATTGAAGGTGAATAAAATACTTGTCATAAACCGTCCTAATAAGTAATCAAATTCATCATTTTTCAATCCTCTCATAATATTCTTCATCATTCAACTGATAATCAGGAGGTGATGGTGGTTAAGTGGATAATGACGAACTGACGACCTGGGTGTGCCAAGTTCGAATCCAGTCGATTCCATAATACCACTTTCACTTAGAGATGTTGGCAACTATTACATGGTCCCTCCTGCAAGAATGCCGGTCAACAAAGATTTACCATTCTGATTGATACGAATTTCCTTTACTAACTGACAATCCATCGATCTCCTGAACCCTTATCCTCAAATGTTGATCTTTGATAAGATAGGATAGGGGATGAACACTTTTAGAGTTTACGTGAAATAAACTAACTTAATCTCTGGCTGGGATCAAAGTGTAGTATTTGTTCTGTCTTCGGTCAGGAAAGATCTTTTTGACTGGATCAATTTTTATTTTTATCCTATCCAGAATGCCCCTCTAAGGTATGCACCCGTTTTGTGTGCTCATGACATGGACTCACATCGAACAATTGGGTTCACTTGTAATTTGTTGATTCCAACGCGCACAGTGTGTTGTTGCTTTATTTGTGCTCAAGATTATGGATAGAGCTTATGAATCCGTGCAGACCCGGAATAAAATTTTCACGGTTTCACACTTAAGCAATCATGAATAATTGGTCACTATTATTCATCCCATAAATGAATTTCTTGTAAACTGATTATATTTTGTTTCGGAATTTTTTAGATGATGATTGCTAATTTGGATCATTCGGACTACTATTCTCATCTTAGTTGTTATATTCACAACCGGTTAAGTCTGACGCAATGAGAAAAATCTAGCCATTGGATTAAATAACAGGTTCAATTCGAAATTCCTTCCATGGTCGAAAAGATGCAACTGAAGAAGTCGGAGGTTATATCGGCAGAAACGTTGTGAATATTGTTATGAGATAGATGTTAGATGAGAATAGTAGTTTAAAAACTGCAAATAATAGATACACTGATTATAGTGAAGTACAGTTTATCATTCCATAGTGGACGTCGTTATTCAACTTTAATTAAATTTTTGTTAATTTTTTTCTTTCTTTTTAATTATTTTGCGAAATATTTCCGTTTCTGTGTTTAATGTTTTTCGTCTTTTTTTAAAAAGAAAACCCTTGTCCGGTGTGTTATTTACTTTTGCACTGCAAATTCAAAGAAAGTCAGTCGCTTCTCACTAGTGTAATATAGCAGTATTCTCACTAGTGTTAGTCGAAATAGTCTGAGCTGCTGTCATAGCTTTTCGAAAAAAGGGGGGGGGGGTAGGACGAGTTGTAGTAGCAAGGGGAAAAGAGCTCCTAACTCAAAGAAGAATAGTAATGGCCGCTTCTAAAATTGTATCTATTAGTGCTCTCTCTCTCTCTCTCTCTCTCTCTCTCTCTCCTCTCTCCTCTCTCCTCTCTTCTCTCTTCTCTCTTCTCTCTTCTCTCTCTCTCTCTCTCTCTCTCTCTCTCTTTCTCTCTCTCTCTCTCTCTCTCTCTCTCATATTTTGTGAGTTTTATGATTTTTTTTTTACCCCATGAGAAGGACCATTCCCATATCTCTGCCTTTTTTCTGTCAGTTTCTTCCTTCAAAGAGCAAATACTGCGAGGAGAAATAGACAGGACAGGACACACTTACAAAAAGCACACACACTTTTCCCCGTTCCAACCCATTAAAATCCATGCGCAGCACCGACTGGCACACATCTCTCACCCTCTCTCTCTCTCTCTGCCCCCATCCACACGACCACCTCTCAAGGGACGAATATCCAGCTTTTCATTCGGAATGATCGCTCTCCTCAACAAGGTGTCACTATACAACAAAACAGCACATATATTATTTACAAGGCGATAAAAGGGAGGAGATTAATTCTCACTGACACTAAAGGAAGGACTTTTTAAAACATATATATATATATATATATATATATATATATATATATATATATATATATAATTATTTATGACAATATATGTATTAGCATATACTATCAGTGCCTTTTTATTTTGTAGTCTCTTTAAAAGATTCAGCTCGATGATTGTCAATCAGTAACAACAGAGCATATATATATATATATATATATATATATATATATATATATAATTAAAATCCAACCGGTCTTTTTCAAGATTACTCATTGTTGGTCTCATGATATTTTATGACCAATTCGGCTTCATATTTATTTAAGAGGGGAAACACAAAAGTTCATTTCAGCCATAGTTTTCTATTTAATTACATTTTCATTTGTTCACTGTTTGGATTAGCAATGTTTGTTTTAATTCACCCCCACCTAACCGGCTTTGATTTTGAAAGCACCCAACCTTTCTCATATTATCAAATAAGTTAACCATCAGCTGTGGGTTTTTTTTTCCACAGCAAAGAAGGGCACCTGCTCTCCTAAACACACACACACACACATCACTGTTGTGTCTTGCTATTAAATGGAAGTACACGGAGATATGTTCTTGTGGACGTGTGTGTATTTCGCACACATTTCATTGTCCTCTTCGGCACGGATCGTACCACATATTATTACACACAACAAGAGCATCACCTGTTTTTGATATTCATTTAAAAAAAACCTTGGAATATTGTTCGTTGCAGATTGTCTTTTCAATTCTTCGATTTACCTTCATTCATTCTTTTTGTTGGAACGGTCGGATATACACACCCTGTCCCCGGTGAGTAGTAAAAAGTGAATTTTTAAAATCTTACATGTTTTTCTTCTTGTCCCAGAATCGAGTTAAGGAAGCAAGTGAAATGACGGTTCTTTGATGTAAAAAAAAACTTTCCTGACTGATTTACTGACTGTTCTTCTTTTTCAAACTATAATTCAAGCCATACATTGTCAGTTTAAAGGCATCAAAATTACTTTCTAGTCGATTATTTTAATCTGTTAATAGATACAAAAATGGCTGACTCTATTTACTATTGTGACACTTCGTAATTATGAAGTGATTTTAATTCCTTTAAACTGAACAATTCGAAAGTCATTTCTGCCTTGAATTAAAAATTTAAAGCCAGCAAAGTCAAATGTTAATGTTTATTTGTACCAAGGAAAAAATAATTTTCCTATGTGTCCGTCTTATCAAAGAACCCAAACCGAAAGGTTTTTTTTACTATCACACCCATCTATTTTAGCCCAAAATAGAAAATGAGATTCTACTTTTTTAGGCGATTATATGTAAACAATCTGAAAAAAAATCCTCAAAAAGGAATTTATAAAAATTAATAGCGATTGTGCTGTATAGTTAATAAGAAAAAAATGGAGAAAAAAAAACTGACAATGAATAACTGTTAGCAAACGCAAGAAAATTTACTTTTCTACTTATCTATATAATTTTCACGTTTGTTTACTGATTGCAAGATTTATAATCTATGCATTTGTTAACGTCACTTTTACACGCATGTTTTTAAAGATGGATGGTTGCAGAGACTTGGTTGCGAATTTCACTCTTAAAAGATAATAATAAAAAAAATAATAATTGGGGGGGGGTAGTGGAAGAGTAAGCCTAAGTCCGAGGATGGTTGCCAAACTGATTAGCTTAAGCTTCTTTTTTTAAATTATTATCTTACACAATCGCCAAATAAATATTTTGGACTTTAAAGTTGGAGATCACTTTACTATATAAATTTAATGTAAAGTTAGTGGTAAATAATGACGTGTAACCATTTATCTCTCTGTCTCTCTCTCTCTGTCTTTTTAGGGAATACTAATTTTGCCTAAGATGTAAGGTGTTTGTTAACTTAGTGGTTATTGGAGGGGGGGATTTTTTGGTTTTTATTTTGCCAAGAATTTATTAAAGGAAAAAGTTGATGTTTTTATTTTTTTTTAAAGTGTATTGTTTTTTTTTTGTTTTTTTAAGTGTATTGTTTTTTTGTTTTTGTTTTTTTATTGTTTGATTTTGTTTAGTTGGTTTTTGGTTATTTTTAAAGATTTTTTTCAAGTTATTTAACGCAAAGTGTTTTTTTTTTGTACAGAAATGTTGTTTTTTTTTAATGTTTAGTGTTTTTTTCTTTTTAGGTTAATAAAAGAGATTGGGGGACACATAAATGATATACAATTAAGGTGGGAGCGTTAACGAGCTTTGCTCATTAACCAGTTTCTGTTTCATGGGCAAACGAGTGTGCTCTGGGTTCATTTAGGGATCCTTTCTGGAAGTGCTCAAAGGTGGAGGGGGGGGGGGCAGAGCCAGAGCGAAAGCATTCGGAAAGCAAAAAAAGTTACCTTTCTTTGTTTATTTGGACAGCATACACCAGCACATTCCATCTAAAATCCAACAGGGAAAGGCAGGAGACCCCTGTGCCATTTTCTTTCCTCTGCGACTTCAGGCTCTGCTATTGGCCAACATTTGGTTAAAAATCCATGCTGTGCCAGTAGCAATAAATTATAGTGTTTTCAGGTTTTGCATAGCATAGATTCCAAAAACCATTTGAATCTGTCTATCGCCATTCATACACCTTCCTTGTGCCAGCACAAGGAATTCATTAAACCATCGAACCTCTTTGGGGAACTTTGACCGCCCCCACCCACTTATATATATATAAATAAATATATCACTTGATTAGCAGTAATGGTGTTTAGGTCCTCAAAAGGAAACCTTGACTTCTCAATTTAAAATATAGATGTGTGTGTGTGTGTATATATATATATATAATTAAGCTCAAGTTGAATTATCTTGGGATTTTCTTTTTCTTAAATTAGATTAAACCGTCTTCCATTTCTACTGTAATCATTGAGTTGAGGGCTAAAGAAGAAATAATAGTGTACAATGATTCGTTTTTTATCAAATCCTTGAAGAGTGTGTTTCCTTCCCTGTAATCTAACATCCGTTTTTTCCCCTTTGAGACCCATTGTATATCCCATTTTGTACTCTGTACTCTTTTGATATATCGATACCCCTAACCCTAACTCCCGTCATCCTATTTAATATGTTTACATGTTATATATATATATGTTTACATGTTATATATATATATGTGTTTACATGTTATATATATGTGTTTACATGTTATATATATATGTGTTTACATGTTATATATATATGTGTTTACATGTTATATATATATGTGTTTACATGTTATATATATATGTGTTTACATGTTATATATATATATGTTTACATGTTATATATATATATGTTTACATGTTATATATATATATGTGTTTACATGTTATATATATATGTGTTTACATGTTATATATATGTGTTTACATGTTATATATATATGTGTTTACATGTAATATATAGATGTGTTTACATGTAATATATATATGTGTTTACATGTTATATATATGTGTTTACATGTTATATATATATGTTTACATGTTATATATATATGTTTACATGTTATATATATATGTTTATATGTTTATGCTATATATATGTTTATGCTATATATATGTTTATGCTATATATATGTTTATGCTATATATATGTTTATGCTATATATATGTTTATGCTATATATATGTTTATGCTATATATATGTTTATGTTATATATATATGTTTATGCTATATATATATGTTTATGCTATATATATGTTTATGTTATATATATATGTTTATGTTATATATATGTTTATGTTATATATATGTTTATGCTATATATATATGTTTGCTATATATATATATATTTGTTATATATATATATTTGTTATATATATATATATGTTTGTTATATATATATATGTTTGTTATATATATATATATGTTTGTTATATATATATATATTTATATGTTATATATATGTTATATATATATATTTATGTTATATATATATATTTATATGTTATATATATATATATATATTTATGTTATATATATATATATATATTTATATGTTATATATATATATATATATTTATATGTTATATATATATATATATTTATATGTTATATATATATATATATATATTTATATGTTATATATATATATATATTTATGTTATATATATATATATATATTTATATGTTATATATATATATATATATTTATATGTTATATATATATATATATATATATTTATGTTATATATATATATATTTGTTATATATATATATATTTATGTTATATATATATATATATTTATGTTATATATATATATATATTTATGTTATATATATATATGTTATATATATATATATATTTATGTTATATATATATATGTTATATATATATATATATTTATATGTTATATATATATATTTATGTTATATATATATATATATATTTATGTTATATATATATATATTTATATGTTATATATATATATATATTTATATGTTATATATATATATATTTATATGTTATATATATATATATATATTTATATGTTATATATATATATATATATTTATATGTTATATATATATATATATATTTATATGTTATATATATATATATATATTTATATGTTATATATATATATATATATTTATATGTTATATATATATATATATATATTTATATGTTATATATATATATATATATTTATATGTTATATATATATATATATATATGTGTTATATATATATGTGTTATATATATATATATATTTATGTTATATATATATATATTTATGTTATATATATATATATATTTATATGTTATATATATATATATATGTGTTATATATATGTGTTATATATATATATATATTTATGTTATATATATATATATATTTATGTTATATATATATATATATTTATGTTATATATATATATATTTATATGTTATATATATATATATTTATATGTTATATATATATATATATATGTGTTATATATATATGTGTTATATATATATATATTAATGTGGTTTATATATATATATATATTAATGTGTTATATATATATTAATGTATGTTATATATAATATATATGTAGAAATGTGATACTTAGAAGGCAATACAATGCAGAGGTGTGACCGATAGACATAAGTTTGAACAAATAAGACATGTAATGGTGGAACAAAGTTAATAGTTTCACCCTTAATACAATGTATACATACGCATATATATATTTATTTATTTTTCTCACAAACACAAACACACATATATCTGTTTATCTATACAATGTTATGTAATACCTGTATCAAGATGGTCTGGTGGAAACTGTATGATATAATATTTCGGGAACTCTTTTCTTCTTCAGATGTGTTAACTATATTATATGTATATAATATATATATATGTGTTAATTATATTATATGTATATAATATATATATATGTGTTAACTATATTATATGTATATAATATATATATGTGTTTTCACTATATTATATGTATATAATATATATGTCTTAACTATATATATATATATGTTTATTATATATATATATTATATAAAGGTAAAGGCCGCATAGCCTGGACGCGCACGAGTGTCGTTGCCGACATCGCACACTGCCCTATGGCCGTAGCGGCGGTGATTTGTTTAGAATCACCATGTCTAGGGCACAGCATATGGAAGACGGAGCCCATCCCTCTCCTTCCGCTGCCTTGAACCTTCCCTGAGTTTTAGTCAGGTACCCATTTACTGCTGGGAGGACAGAGGGAGTTTTCAGACCCGGAAATTTGCATGCCGTGAGTGGGATCGAACCCGGGTCGTTCAGCCCAAAGACAAGTGCTATAATTACTCGTCGACAGGCCCTCCCTTAATATTATATATATATGTTATAATTATATATATAATATATATATATATATAATTATATATATAATATATATATATATATATATTATACTAGCCGGGCTACTCAGCGTTTCCCGAGATCACTCTTGTCCAGTCACCCTCCTTCACGCCCAACATCTCCTCATTGCCCCCCCCTCCTCTCCCATTGTCCCTGGCCAAAGCTGTCTTGTCTGCATTTCCCTCCTCACGTTCACCCTTTCTCACCGGTGCCAGGAGGAAAAGCCTGGTCATTAACTAACCCCGGCTACATCTGCACCACCTTTCCCTATTCCCCCTGTAGCAAAAATGTAACATATTTCTATTAAAAGTACAATATTTGTCTTAATTATTAATGATAATAAGGCTGTCTATTTACTTCCTTCATGTCTGTGTATGTGAGATGAAATAACCTAGGTCGATCAGGACTCTCTGATAGCAGTCTTAATTATTAATGTTAATAAGGCTGTCTATTTACTTTAGTGTCTGTGTATGTTAGATGAAATATCCTAGGTCGATCAGGACCTTCTGATAGCAGTCTTAATTATTAATGTTGATAAGGCTGTCTATTTACTTCTTTCATGTCTGTGTATGTTAGATGAAATATCCTAGGTCGATCAGGACCCTCTGATAGCAGTCTTAATTATTAATGTTAATAAGGCTGTCTATTTACTTCTTTCATGTCTGTGTATGTTAGATGAAATATCCTAGGTGGATCAGGACCCTCTGATAGCAGTCTTAATTATTAATGTTAATAAGGCTGTCTATTTAGTTCTTTCACGTCTGTGTATGTTAGATGAAATACCCTAGGTCGATCAGGACCCTCTGATAGCAGTCTTAATTATTAATGTTAATAAGGCTGTCTATTTACTTCTTTCATGTCTGTGTATGTGAGATTATCTATTATATAAATGCCACCTGTTTGTATGTAATGATATTCGTCAAAACTACTGAACACACTGTCACAAAGTTTCTCTTTTTCTAACCCCCAAACCCTCGGATGTATAATATGTCAGAATTAGAAGAGACGATCAATTTATTCGTGTAGAACGGACAAGAAACATGTAATGGGAGTGCTTAGATTTGATCGTTTTTTAACTATCTGTCTGATCTATGCATGCGCAAATATTTTGGCAACTTCCGTTTTTCTACGCCAGAGCTGCGAGATTTCATTTGAGTTTATACCTTTTGTTTGCATATGCTAAAGAATAAAAACCTTCTCTATGACTTCAAAAAACAAAACTTCTGTTTTAGAATCGTCAAAACTTTTTCTGTCCACGATCAGTGAGGTAGAAATCATTTTCGATTTTCTTACTTAGCGAAGAGAATTTGGGACGCTGAAAGCGTCTTACTTAGCAAAGAGAATCCTTTGATTCGCTGAAACTGTACAGAATGTTTTTTAATAACACAAATATTTGCGTGCGTGTATGGTACCCCCAAAAATATTGCCTTAGTCCAGACGGATTTCTTCTTTACTTTAATGCTTACACTTATTTACAAAACATAAGGTTTGCCTCCTTCAAAAACATTGGATTCGTTAAAATTGCCTAAAACCAAAAACACTTGAAATTCTTTTGCATTATCAATGTAAATAGTGATTTAAAAAGTACGTAATTCTTTTGTTTTCGACTGTCTTTAGTCATTTAAAAAGTGTTTATATTTTTTACACAACATGTTATACTAAATTGATTTTACGCAAGCTTTTACAGAATTTGAACCGAATCAAAATAATCATCGCAAACGACATAAACAATAGGTGGAATTCTTTCTTCGTAAAAAACAAAATTATGATACACAAAATTATTGTTTGGTTTTAATTAATACAAAATATAATCTTTCTTTTTCTTCGTCTTCTCATTTCCAATTTATGAAAAAAAATGGCTCTTTTCTTGGAACGGACAACAGGCAGCGCCCTACAGTGGCAGCACGGAAGTATTCCCTGGTAGGGGCGCCTCAAACGATTAGCAATAAACCAACCCCTTCTTAACGAGTGAGAAAGCAAAGGCTTGGAGGGTGAACCTCCTAGAACTGCACAAGAAAAACCCTGACCAATACGGTACCGGTCGAAGGGGTGTAGCATCCATCCGAACAGATACTACACCTTAATTTCTTTATTTGCAGAAAATATATAAAAAATCTTAGAAAATGAGATGGCCATCCTTGGTCTAAAGTAATGAAATTGTACACCCTTCTCTGTGCTAGAATCATCTAAATCACCACAATACCACATTTGCTCTGGTGTACTTGTACACAATTTGAACCGAATCGCTGATAACAAAATTAACACTTTGCTTACATTAATAAAACGTATATGCTTTTACAATATTTATTTTGTTAATAATTAGGAGAGATTTGATGGATGGTAAAACACATTATTCTTTTACTAACAAAACTTTGTAACAAAAAACAATCACTGATAACAAAATAATCATTTTGTTTGCATTAATAAGAAATTTTCATTGTTTTCACACTTTGTTTAACTGACTTATTTTTCGTAATATTTTATATCATGTTCCAGTGGTTATAGACGCTTTGTCCATTATCTAAGGTTTTAGTGTTCGATCCCAGTTGACTCCAGTATTTTTTTTTTAACTCTGACCGAAGTATACATCTAAAGGGGGAGGGGAGAGACAGGGTTAGTACTTACTTCTGCCCCGGGCAATGGAGAGAGGGGAAGGCAGGGAGATCCAACGGTCAAACAAAAAACTTTTTTATTTTTTCATTTTATTTTTTAATATCCATTCCACAGCGATGCGATGTGACACAGGGTCTTGTTCTTCCAATTTATGAAAAAAACAAAGTTGCACTTTTCTTGCAAGGACTACCCCCAGCGCCGTACAGTAACAACTCCGTAAGAGAGACCGGGCAATGCCGGTACCCCTGCTAGTATATATATATATATATTATATGTATTATATATTATATATATGTAAGTAAATTTCGCGTAGAACAAAATCGTAGAATAAATTTCAGAGGAAACATTTTTTTAATCAATGAAACGGGCGGGTGGAAAAAAAAGAAATGTGTCTACCCTGTCCCTGCCTCTGTTGTTGTGATTTCTCGGTATGTAGATAACCAAGAAAATGTAATTCCACCCATAGCCGAAAGTTCTCTTTACATATGTCAACCGAAATCAACTCATTGGCAAGTACCTTGAGTGGTCATATCGGTCCAAATCACAGCTGTCTATTGTCTGGCCACGGAGAATTACGTTCTTTCCAATTAAGCCAGAAACAGCTGTGCCGACTCCACAATATTGGTGTTCGTTTATCAAAAGCAACAACTCTGCAACCACATCTGTTCTATGTTAGCCGTTTACCTTGATACAACAATGACAATCTAAGCTGAAAACCTCGACAGCCGGACACCGTTGTCTACCTTTATCGTCTTGGGGTTTTAATGAAGATATCTATGCCTTTCACTCTTAATGCACAATAGCGCGATACTCTGATTGCCGACTTTTGTAGGCCGACTTCTAATTCATGCTAGTGTGTATGTTGGCCGCTCAACATTGTCATAATATATATATGTATGTATATATATATATATATATATATATATATATTAAATGTATATATATATATATATATTAAATGTATATATATATATATATATATATATTAAATGTATATATATATTAAATGTATATATATATATTAAATGTATTTTATATATTATATATATATATATTTATAGCATATGTATATTATGTATCATATGTATATTATGTATCATATGTATATTATGTATCATATGTATATTATGTATCATGTATATTATATATCATATATATGCATATGTATATATATCATATATATGCATATATATATCATATATATGCATATGTATATATATCATATATATGCATATATATATCATATATATGCATATGTATATATATCATATATATGCATATGTATATATATCATATATATGCATATGTATATATATCATATATATGCATATATGTATATTATATATGCTCCCTCTGGTCGCATATTTTTGCTAGGCTGCTGCGTCACAAATGAACGCTCACCCGTAAACCGATGGAGCCCCAGTCATATTTCTTGGGTGGTTAGACATTGATTTTCTTTGTTTCCAACCAAGAATATTTTTAGTTAAAAATAAAGGAGAAAAAAATTTCGCCCCCCACCCCAATTTTCTTTTTACCCTCCCCCATAAATAGAAATATTTTTAGTAAAAAAAAAATTTACAACAAAACACCTTGTCTTAACAACGTAATGAAAATAAAGAATGATAATGTGAAAAACTCCTCACAATGACGTCACTTCCGGAAGGACCGGAAGAATGACTCAGCAATTTATTTTTCCAAAATGGTCACCCATTTACTAATGGCTGGATATTCCTTGCTTAACTTTAATTTACAACAAAACACCTAGTCTTAACAACGTAATGAAAATAAAGAATTATAATTTGAAAAAAAAAATCCTCTCAAGGTCACTTCCGAAAAGATGACTTTGCAATTTTAACAGTACTTGCCATTCAAAGTATGGTTGAAAAAACATGCTGGTTTCTTAATGAAATGTGTTTAATTAATTGTATGAATAATTTTTATTAATATCACCTTATTGGAAAATATTGTAAATACATATGTAAATTTGATAATAGCAGTTATAAGTGTATATTTGTAAATATGAATCAAGGGAGGCGCGAGAGTGCTCTATCCCTTAGACTTCACGAATGGCCTATGCTAAAAATCTCATTTCTTTGATCAATCATAACTCAAAAACCCATAAACCAAATTAGTTAAAACTTTGCACAAAATTTTTATTTGATAGGTTCTATAAGTGTGTAGAATTTCAGCATCATTAGTCAAGACAACCCAGATTATTAGCGAGCAAAATAGCGTAAATACATGTGGAAATCTGAAGAAAACAATCATGAGTGTATATTTGCGAATACTATATTATTAGAAGTTATAAAAGCAATTAATTATGTAAATTGAGAAATGCGCATAGTGTTTACGGCGGTATTTGTAGTAGTATATAAAGAAGCTGGCAGATTAAGTAAATAGTCATATTACTCTGGAGTTTCGGCTTCAGACAGATAGATACATAATTTCAATTATTAATAGATATGTGTATATTATATATGTACATATATGTATATATATAAATGTGTATATTTTATATATATATATATATATATATGTATGATTCATATATATATATATAATTGTATATAATATATATATATATATATGTATATTTCATATATATATTATATACAATTATATATTATATGTATATTTCATATATATATTATATACAATTATATATTATATGTATATTTCATATATATATTATATACAATTATATATTATATGTATATTTCATATATATATTATATACAATTATATTATATATATATGTATATTTCATATATATATATTATATACAATTATATTATATATATATGTATATTTCATATATATATATTATATACAATTATATTATATATATATGTATATTTCATATATATATATTATATACAATTATATTATATACAATTATATTATATATATATATGTATATTTCATATATATATATATATTATATACAATTATATTATATATATATATGTATATTTCATATATATATCTATATACTACTAAAAGTCTATGGGTCTTGTATGTTTGCAATCAGCTTTCAGCTTTCCGGTTTTCAACATCCGGTTGCGCATGCGTAAATAGCATCGTCTTCCAATCTGTTATTCTAATTCCGTTGAACTCCTTTTATTAACGAACGCATGCAATTTTTCATTCTGGAAATGTTTATATCGCTTTAAATATAAAACAATTTCATTTAATTTCATCAAATAGTTTTTTTGTTTACTTGACGGCTAAAAACATTCAACGGGAGCACTTCGTAAAGTCTGTCACAGTTTCAAACCCTTTTAAAAAACAAAAACAAACAAACAAAACAACAACAATCTATATATTAATACGCTAAGGTGTACATACGTGTGTCACGCTTCCAGCAAACGCTCTGCGCATGCGTGCCGCACCTAGATTATTAATAACATTTAATTAGCCTAATTTCTGCATCGTATTTTAATTATTTCCCTTTAGCGCAACGGTAAGCGACGTAGTATTTTTGTCTTTGGCCCGACTGGTTTATAGTTCGATCCCAACCAGCCGCTAATATTTTTTCTTCTACATTTCGAGCGGAAGGGGAAGAAATAATACATTTTTTTTAATCACCCGGTCAAAAAGTACTTTTTTGTGTTGCTTAAAACTTAAAACTATTTTTTGTTTTTTATTTTGACGTTTTTAGGGCATGTCTATTATTTTTTGTTGTTGTTGTTTTTGAACGGACGTTAAGCAATGTTTTTTTTTTCAATGATAGTTTGAACTAAGTATTTATTTTTTATTTGCACCACTTCTTAAAGTGTTAAAACATTTATTTATTATTTTTGGATGGTAAGGAACCAGTATTTATTTTTTAAATGTTTTGAACGGACAATAAGCAATGTTTGTTTTGTTTTGTTTTTTTTTCTCAGTGAAACACCGTGGTCGAAAGAAAGAGAGAGTGTGTGTTCGTAAGAGATGGAGGGGGGGGGGGGATAGAGAAAGAGTGAAAACGCAATAAAAACAAATAAATAAATCGCAAAAAGTCTCTTACTAACAAATAGAAGGTGATTTGTTACATTAGGACCCGCGCTAACTTTGACCCCGTCGTTAGGGTTAGGGTCAGTGAGGGGTTAGGGTTAGCTATAAAGTTCAGGGTCATTGGGGGTTAGGGTTAAAATTAGGGTCAGGGCCAAAGTTAGCCCAGGTCCCAATGTAACAAACTACCAAATAGAGATAGTAAAAAATAAGACAATGACAATGATATTGTATAGTTAACATCTGAGAAGTTAAGTTTCTTATTTTGTGTCACGATCTGACACTCTCATTTAATAAGATTTAGTATTTACTTTTGCCCCTGACAACGGGGGAGGGGAGTCACGACCGATAGTGATTGCTGAAGAGACAGCTTTTACCCCGACAACCGAGTAATATAATAAATATATATACTTCCATCCCGTCACGCAAAATTTTGGTGAGTAAGATATGTGCATATTTCTAGCCACCGGATAATTTTATTAACAGTAAATTATACAAATTGATGTAGAAAACACTGTGGAATTCCTTTTTTTTTTCAGTGAAACACAGAGAGCGCGTACGAAAGAAAGAGAAAGTTTGTGTTCGTAAGAGAGAGATAGAGGGAGAAGATAAAGAAAGAGAGAGAGAGAGAATAAACGTAATTGAAAAGTGAAAACGCAATAAAAACAAATAAATAAATCGCAAAAAGTAAAAAAAAAAATATTTAACAAAAACGAAAGTGAGGAAAGTCGTGATTCAAAGCAAAATAAAAAAGAAAATCTAATCGAAAAAAAAAGTAACAAGTATAATTTCGTTTACTATCGGAAGCCTACCAGTTTTTACGGTATATCAACCCTTTTTAGTAGAGTGTCCATCGTACACGCGTTATTGGAAGGCAAATTATTAATTTTTTCAAAATATTTCACTCTTATCCGGGGGGGTGCTCATAATAAAACAAGCGTAACTTACTAACAAATAGATGGTGCTTCGTTAGATTGGGACCCGCGCTAACTTTGACCTCGTCGTTAGGGTTAGGGAGGGGGGTAGGGTTACCTATAAAGTTCAGGGTCATTGGGGGTTAGGGTTAAAGTTAGGGTCAGGGTCAAAGTTAGCCCGGGTCCCCATGTAACAAAGTACCAAATAGAGACGTAAAAATAAGACAAGGGCAATGATATTGTATGGTTAACATCTGAGAAATTAATTTTTTTTATTTCAAATATTTATTTAGTTATATTGTCAAATTCGTCAAACAAAAATGGCGTTCGCTTATTTTAGGTGAGGTGGTCGCTAATTTCAGACTTTATAAAAGGCTAAATTGCCCGATTACAGTAGAGGATCTCTTTACATTATCAACTAACCCAAGATGTAGGGAAGGGCGCCACTCTTTTCCCAGGACTGCTTCATTGTCCTTGATCCTGACCTTATAATACTGAGAGTTTTAGCAATGTTTGTTTTAGTCTTTTAATATAAACAATTTCATTTAATTTCATCAAATAGTTTTTTTGTTTTCTTCACGGCTAAAAACATTCAACGGGAAGACTTCGTAAAGTCTGTCGCAGTTTCAAAAAACACCCCCCTTTCAAAAAACAAAAACAAACGAACAAAAAAACAACACTCATTATTAATATCAGCCATACGAGCGGTCGGTGAACGAAACCACCTCCCACTTTCCCTCTCATAGATTTCACCACTCCTACTCCGTCTGTTTTCGTTACGTACGCGAGAAAGCCTGCTGTCTCTCGGTGGCCACGGCTGTACCCCCTTCCTTTCTCAAATCGCCCTAACCAACCACTTATAATTCAGTAACTGTAATTTAAAAAAAAAAACAATTATAATAAACAGAATGACTCATAGAAATCTATATTCTTTTTTCATTTTAATATACTTTCATAGAAATGCTTCTGTTATGTAAAAAAAAACTATTTTCTTTATGCCACAAGTGTCACGCTCATACATGAATTCCATAGCTAATATAACAAACTGACCCAACGGGTCACGGGTGGTCTAGTATTATATACAATTATATTATATATATATATGTATATTTCATATATATATATTATATACAATTATATTATATATATATATGTATATTTCATATATATATATTATATACAATTATATTATATATATATATGTATATTTCATATATATATATTATATACAATTATATTATATATATATATGTATATTTCATATATATATATTATATACAATTATATTATATATATATATGTATATTTCATATATATATATTATATACAATTATATTATATATATATATGTATATTTCATATATATATATTATATACAATTATATTATATATATATGTATATTTCACATATATATTATATACAATTATATTATATATATATGTATATTTCATATATATATATTATATACAATTATATATATATGTATATATATGAAATATATATTATATACAATTATATATATATGTATATTTCATATATATATTATATGCAATTATATATTATATATATATGTATATTTCATATATATATTATATGCAATTATAAATTATATATATATGTATATTTCATATATATATTATATGCAATTATATATATATGTATATTTCATATATATATATGCAATTATATATATATGTATATTTCATATATATATTATATGCAATTATATATATATGTATATTTCATATATATATTATATGCAATTATATATATATGTATATTTCATATATATATTATATGCAATTATATATTATATATATGTATATTTCATATATATATTATATGCAATTATATATTATATATATATGTATATTTCATATATATATTATATGCAATTATATATATATATATATGTATATTTCATATATATATATATATATGTATATTTCATATATATATTATATATGTATATTTCATATATACATTATATGCAATTATATATTATATATATATGAATATTTCATATATATATTATATACAATTATATATTATATATATATGTATATTTCATATATATATTATATACAATTATATATTATATATATATATATGAATATTTCATATATATATTATATACAATTATATATTATATATATATGTATATTTCATATATATATTATATACAATTATATATTATATATATATATATGTATATTTCATATATATATTATATACAATTATATATATATATATGTATATTTCATATATATATTATATACAATTATATATTATATATATATATGTATATTTCATATATATATTATATATTTCATATATATATTATATACAATTGTATATTATGTGTATATTATATATATGTATATTTAATACATATATATTATATACAATTATATATTATATGTATATATATATATTTTATGTATGTATATATTTTATGTATGTGTATATATATTTTATGTACATATATATATTATATATCTATATATTATATGTGTCTATATATATTATATATCTATATATTATATGTGTCTATATATATTATATGTGTATATATATATATATATATTATATATCTATATATTATATGTGTATATATATATTTTAGTTAGCTTTACATGAGTTGTTTTTTTTTAGTTAGCTTTACATGAGTTTTTTTTTTAGTTAGCTTTACATGAGTTGTTTTTTTTAGTTAGCTTTACATGAGTTGTTTTTTTTAGTTAGCTTTACATGAGTTGTTTTTTTTTAGTTAGCTTTACATGAGTTGTTTTATTTTAGTTAGCTTTACATGAGTTGTTTTATTTTAGTTAGCTTTACATGAGTTGTTTTTTTTTAGTTAGCTTTACATGAGTTGTTTTTTTTTAGTTAGCTTTACATGAGTTGTTTTTTTTTAGTTAGCTTTACATGAGTTGTTTTTTTTAGTTAGCTTTACATGAGTTTGGTCATGTGCTGACATTTTAGTTTACATTCTAAAATAACTCAGAATTTAAGTTTGTTTTTACCAAAATTGAAAGTTTCGCAAACAAGCCTTTTTTTTAAATTTCACATCAAAATAATCCTGAGATTATCTTCTCTTAATAAGTTTTTTTTTGGCTTATCTTATAATTTTTAAAGGATCTTCTGTCAACTTTACTCGGTTGTGTTTCTGCTTCCGCTGATTGTAGTTTCAGGTATCTTTTGATTGGTTGTACAATTTCAAGAATATTGATAAAGATTGGCTGCTTTAATTTTGAAAAAAATTATGTTTCGCGTTTTTTGCTGTTCAAAGTAATATTTAATGTTTAATTTTCTGTAAAAAATAATTTAATGAATAAAAATGCATACAAATTATATATTCAAAAAGATTATTTTCTTTTCTTTCTAACCATATACATATTTTTTAAATTGACCCAGAAATAAGCAAGAAATTGTGACTTGAGCAGATAGGTACAAATTTGTCACACCCACACGATAATGGCTGATGGAGTGGGAATGCTAGTATTTCCATGTGAAACAATGGATGACCTACTTAAATTAAAGACTTGGAGGTATTCTATGGAAAGGAAAGTTTTGAGAGTGAATGTTACCAAAACCAAAGTGATGATCGGTGGCAGTGTTGGAAAGCCTTCAGAAAAAGGAAGTTCCCCTGTTCAGTTTGTGGAAAAGGAGTCGGGTGCAACTCAATTTTTTGTGATATTTGTAAGCATTGGGTACACAAGATGTGCAGTGAAAGTACAGGTAGGTTGAAAGATGATAACCAGTTTGTGAAAATGTAAAGGCAATGGAGACGGATGAGAACTTCTATGTGGAGAAAGTGTATTTGGATGGCAAAGGTTGTTAAGAAGTTTTGTTACCTAGGTTATACCATTGGAGTGCAGGGAGGAGCAGGTGCTAGTGTGATTGGGTTAGGGTTATGAGTGGATGGAGTAAGTAACTTCTGTCATTACTAACCAGCAGAGCGTCAATCAAGGGAAAAGCCTATCAGGCATGTGTACAGTGTGATGATGTATGGAAGTGAAACCTGGCGAGTAGGGGTTGAGGACATGTCTCCCATGCAGAAAAATCATATGAGAACAATGTGATGGATGTGTAAAGTGAATCTTAAAGATCTGATGACCTCGGAGGAATATTGAATTTGGACAGTAGATGTGTGCAGAACAGGAGACATTGTTGGTTTGCCCACGTTGAAAGAATGGATGAGAGTTCTTGGCTTAGATGTAGAACAGTTGAGGTAGCAAGGTCAGTTCACAGGGGAAGGCCATGGAAAACATGGGAGGAAGTGATGAGGATAGACTCGAGAGAAAGATAGTCCTAGCCAGAGATAGTTTTGTTTGAAAGTCAATTTCTAAAAGCCATCCAACACATGGCAGCATGTAAAATGGACGTTAAATCTGATATGATGATGAAGCTTTAGTACGGGGGGGTATTTACTCCTAACCCCCTCTTTGAAAATAGTAAGCAAAGAGAAAACTGTTGGTCGCATCTTATGAACATGAATGAAACTAAATTTAAAGTTTTCTAAAACAATAATTGACCTAAGTCACTGACGAAGCTGTCAACAGGACAGGAGACCATCTCATTCTACTTTATGACACTAAACTATTTTGGACACCATTAGGCAAGTTTTTTGCCCCACACCATCCCAAAATTCATCTTTCCAGCCCTTTTTTTCTTTTTTTCTTCTGCCTACCCTAATTCCCAACTTGGCCTTTTGGCTAAGATCAAAGTGTAGTATCTGTTCCGATGGATACTACACCCCATAAACTGGTATCGTCTTGGCCTTCGGGGCTTGATTTACGCCGGTCTATGGGTTTGTCCTGTGCAGTTCTAAGAGGTCCACCCTCCCAGGCTTTGCCTCCCCTCTTTGGGGAGGAGTAAGTTTATTGCTTACTGCCTGAGGCGCCCCTACCGGGGAATGCCGACGGGGCTGCCCAGGCAATTTTTAAACCCCACTTTCCCGACCCGACCTTGGGTCACATCTTACTTGTGGGAGTAAGATGAAAACTGGCCTTGTGCCTAACTCCTGGAGAGGAGTAAATCAATACCCTAATTCCCAACCTTTTCAACTACTCAAATTCTGTCTGCCTCACCCCAGTCCTGGGTATGACTTTAAGCCATATCCAGTGGTGAGACCCGAATTTGTGAGCTTTAGGTAGTACTGAGTTGTCATTTTGATCCGGAGTCGTATTACCCGTTTGGCTCCCATCTCTAACTTTAATAGAATCCATTGTTTGCAGATAATTTATTTACAAAATATATGCCTACAAAAATAAATTATAAATGTTTAAAGATATTAAGAACTAGAAGCATATTAGCCTTTAGTAAAATGAGTGAATTCGGCATTCAATAACCCCAAATGGGTTGATATGCCGTAAAACTAAACAACAAAACTGCTTCTTTACATTGATCACAAACATGAATGTAAAGGTTGACTATTTAACTTGTTGATGGGAACCTATTACCTTGTTTTTTAATTATTTTTTGAAAAAAATGTTGTTGCAAATCCAAAAAGTTAATTTTTTGACACTTGCTAAAACTGGAATGATGAAAAATGGTTAGTTGTATGACAACATCATACAAGACATGGCTGATCATCGGATGTTACCTAGGGAGATAAATGCACTGGAACATCCAAGTGGTCTCCTGGGGCTTGTTCCTGCAACTCAACTGTCCAATGTCTCATATGAATCTTGCAGTGGCGAGAATGAGGAGGATGCCTGACATTTTGACTGCGATTGGCTGAAAAATAAAATTCTCAGTTAGGGAGCTGTACTTTCATTTTTCTTGTTTCGGTGAAATGAGTGCCAGGATTGACAGCAGATTACTCAATTCTTGACGGCATGAAAGGTTTGGAACAAGTGGCGTCTCGTATGATTGGCTTTCTGGCTCGAAAATCAAAGAGTGTCATACCGTAGGGTCAGCGACCATCACTTTTGTCTAAGCCAACTGGTTTGAGAATTGATATGAACCCGGCAGACTCAAGACCTCATTTGACTACATCATTGGATGCATAGTGACGATGCAGACAAGTGCAGCTGAATCAGCAGGATTGGGAATGCAGGGCAATGGAATTGATGTGGATGTTCCAGCCATTCTGAGAAAGTAATTCTGATGATAATAATATTGTTGTCTACGAAGTTGTTCAATGCTGTTGAGGGAATGACGCTGAGCCAGGTTCTGTTATATTTGTTGAGAAACCTTGAAATCTTAATTGTGTGCTGTGTTCATGCATATCTCGTCTTTGCTTAAGTTTGAAATAACATTTTCATCACTGGATGCGCAGATTCAGTGGCTGCATCTTGAGAAAAATATCCATTTTTCTTAAAGTTGTTCGTCTTTTTTTAATTCATTTTTTAATTTTATCTTTTATAGCAATAATCGTCTGATTGACAACATTCTGGATGAAAATGAAGATCAGAGAACTCGTTATCGTATTTGGTTTGCTTCTCACCTGGTTAGAGCCGACACAAACTCAACGAGATGGTATGTATAAATACAGCATGGATGGCTTTTATAAAAAAAAAAGTTTTCACTAACATTTACTCTCACTTCTGATGTTTTGATAGAAGAAAAAGCAGGATATTTTGGCTAGTCTATCTATTAAACATTGGTGAAAATCACATGTCGTCACAAAAATTGTCCAGAAATAATACTGAAGAGCAACTTTGACTGTTCATAAAAAGTTTTATTTTCGCACCTAACACATTGAAACTTATTATGATTCATGACACTATACAAATTAAGCTAAAAAAATTTCCATTAGTACATCCATAAAAACCTTTTATTTCTAACATGTAAACACGGCCCGAAACCCAATTTGGCAGTTAGGGAGAAAAATAGTACACTTTACCAAACTTTTTGTAAAAAGTTAGGGTTAGGGTTAAAAGTTACCCCTTAAAGATACAAGCCTAAAACTTTTCTACTTGATTAATTTTTTGATGAGGAATTAAAAAACTAAATTGTTTTCTTTCTAATATTGGAAGATTTTGTGGAGGGATCCAACTTGTTGCATGTAAAAAAAATAAAAAGGGATTGACATCAAAACCTTGAAATTTGCTTAAAAGAAATCATCAATTTTTAAATAAAGGCTTATTATAAAAGCTCAAAATTAAATTTTAAAATAATTTTTTTAATGCTTAATTTCAAATGTGTAAAGATCAAATATATTTATTGAATAATATAATGGAAGATTTTACTGTCAGTGTCATCTATGTAGCTTTAATTTGGTTATTCGCTTAATATAAATATAAAACAGGACCTCATTTAATGAAATATTTTAAAAATAAAAATCAGACAAAATTTTTAAACATGGAAAATTATCAGGAAATTGTAAATATTTATTCAGAAAGAAAGTGAGAGGACAGAAAGAAAAGAGAGAGGGGAAAAGAAAGCATATAAAAAGAAAGTGGGTGAGAGAGAAAAGAAGGAGCAAAGACTTTTGCTATTATTATAATGCCGGTCACAGAAGGGTTAAGGCTTATGTTTACATGCATGTTGCGTGGGAGGGAGAAAGAAGCCATGTATAAACACTTGTTATTTTTTACTTTTCATTACTTTTCGCAAATTAATAAAAACTGGATATATGTGTTATTAAGCCGTTTGCAATGTTAAATAAGATTGATATGAATCCTATTGCTCATTATTGGGGAAACCCTGCTTTATACAATGTTATAATAGCATAATTTTTAAAATTAAATTTTTTTTATTCACTGAAGTTTTCAACTTAGTAATTTTTGATGAAAATTAAATTAAAATTCTATACTTCGGCCTCCAAATTAAAGAATAACCTGTCTTTTATAAGATGGAATGATTTTTCAAAGCGGATTAATTTACAGTGTGAACGGCACAGACTTTAAAAAACAGGGCTAAAGATTTATTGTTGAAAAAAAGTGGAACTAAATGCATTTGTCATTAAAATAGTTACATGATTCAAATCAACACGAAAAAAAAAACTTATCGTATGAGATAAAAAAAATGATATCATTCGAAAGAGAAAAGATTAAATTTTATTTACATACTAATTTCATAGATGTAACCTGAAAAATAGCCTCGATTTCCTAAGTTAAATTTTACGAAATTTTCATTTTTGCAGCATAAACAGGCCAGTTTGAGATACCTAGTACAATGGTCTGTGTAACTCCAATTTAAATTTTGTCAGTAGTTAGACATTTTTATTTGATATTAATTTAGTTTTCAAATCACAGATTGTTAACTATCTGTGAAATGTTAAGAGATTTATCCAGTTTTTTTTTCACTCTCTTCTCAGTTTTCACATTCGATACTTTCTTACTTTTTGGTAGCATCATTTTCTGACGTCTTCTTCTGAAGAGGGTCAGATGAAAAGCCTTTAATACTATTTTACTATTTCTATTCTTGATTTTTTTTTTTTTTTTTCAATAATAAAAATTTTTTTTTCTGAAAGTAATCCTATCTTTTTGTCATATGAATAATCTGCTTATAAATTACATATTTATATTGATGTATTTTATTTTTATTTATTTGGATTCAAATTTTAAAATCATTTTAAAATATAAACTTTCTTCAAGAAGATAAAATTTGATTACTTCACTTGCATGATAATGTTTCATAAACGTTTGTGTGTGACTATTTAGCTCATAACTGAGTATCTTGTCTCTGTTGGATCTGTTTAACAGTTACGTCAGTTTTTAAGCGATATGTCTTCTACAAGGTAGAAAACATGCAAAAATACTGTAAACAATTATTTTTCTATTCAAGAATGAAGATTTTTCTCTTTCGTCTTTCTAAATGCTCTCTAATTAAAACCATTGTCTTTTTTTATCCTCCCAGCTGGAGAGATCGGTATGTATTTTAAAGGTTGGATGTTTCTTGGGTTTTTTTTAGTGGTCGCATGCTGGGTTTTCTTTTTTTGTGTTACTTTTTCCTTAACATTTTTTTTAAATCCGTGTTGTCGTAGTTTTGTATGTTATTTGTTACTTTTACTTTTGTAATTCTTTTAACTTTTTCAGCGTAAGTCATTTTTTTTTTTTTTTTTTTACAACATTGCTCTCTCTAGAGTATATTGTCGAATGCTCAAGTGGAGAATTTATGGGAAGTTTTAAATAACTTCCTGAAAAAACAAACATGACAAACATTGGATAAAAGTGTGAAACCCCCTGACAGGAGTCAAACTTGCATCACGGTTAGAGCGTGTTTCATCTATTACAATGGTCTGTGTGACTTCAATTAAAATTTTGTCAGTGGTTACAAAATTTTTATTTGATGCCAATTTACATTTACTTTTCAGATCACAGATAATGTTAATATTAATGTTAATTAATATTAATGTTAATTAATATTAATGTTAATATTAATGTTAATTAATATTAATGTTAATATTAATTTTTACTAATGTTAATTAATATTAATGTTAATATTAATGTTAATATTAATTTTGATTAATATTAATGTTAATTAATGTTAATATTAATGTTAATATTAATTTTGATTAATGTTAATATTAATACACACACACAAGTTGCATGTCTGAACTATTTAAAGTTAATCGCCCAGAGGGGGAATTAATTTACAGCATAATCCTCCCTACCTCTCTGCCTGCGTATTCGCAGACATCTGAGGACGTGGCGACAACCATCAGCGACGGTTTATTATCTACGTCCACAATTGGTTGGTCTTTGATGATGGAATCACGATTCGTTAACCATCTCATGCGACCTTGCTCAAGACTTGCTGTGCATGAGCCACTATGGTTCAGGTCAGGAAAGAAGCCGACTCAACTTGATCAGGGCGAATACCGTTACAACAACATACACATAAAAATGGACATCCTGTTAAATACAACAACATACACATAAAAATGGACATCCTGTTAAATACAAAATATCTACTTTCAAAACGATTCAATGCAGACAAAATTTTAATTGATTGAATTTTTTTATGCTCTGTAAGTATTTTTGTAGACTTTTATTGGAATGTTTGCCTGATGTAGTTTTAACCTAAATAACAAGCATGTTTTAAGCCGCATCTTTCATAGTGTTAAGCCTTATATTAATTATGGATGACTTTTAACCTTGTCCTACATAATCACTGACTTTATTTGTTTTTCAGTTTTGTCGATTGTTTAACCCTTTCTCATATGAATCAATTGTTTCAGAATAATCTTTTAAGCAATTTCTTTTAATTTATTTTATTTCACAGCAGTATCTTTCTGAAAATACTTATTCCGAAAAAGGAAACATTTAGAGTCGATACTTTTCCCCTCACTCACCGAATATTCTTACACATTAGAGGGAAGTAATCATGTCATGAGTTATTTCCCTTGACTTCTGCAGAAATAAATACCTAATATACGCATGTTTTAATATTTAAATTCTTAGTGATACTATTATAATAATGGAGATTTCGGAATTTGTTTGGTTTACAAAAAAAAAACAATGAATCATAATATTTTAGATAGGATAGCTATTTAAAATATTATGATTCATTCTATTACTACATATCATTTTAACTTTCATGTATTTATTTTTTCGTTTTGCGATCATTTCGCTAGAAACCTAGCTTTGTCAAGCAGATAGATTTTGTAGTAGTTAAAATGAAATTTAAAAAAATCTGTCCTGATTTTTATTTTCATTATTATATTATATACATCCGCTGTGCTTGTAGGAGTTTGCCTCAATTTTATGCTAAATTTCTTAAAAGATGCTTTAAAAGAATATGAACTTCCCAATGTTTTATTTATTCACGCTGCACAACGTTACCCAGATTCAAAAACAAGAGACCAGTAAATAAAGAAAAAATAACGGCGTCGTCGTCCCATTTCCATTCTGACGGACAACTACCAACAGGTACTGATACTCCTACAATCTCTCTGCTTGACAAATGATCGCAAAACGAAAAAATTATACAAATGGATTTTGTATGTGTTTTGGATTCAGAAACCACTTTTCAGTGTATAACTAAAAATGGCAGCTTTGAACAAGTGAAAAATCCTGACAAATGTAATATCACTTTGTCATAAATAAAAATTAACCATAATGGAAGCAATAATTATTAGATCAAACCAGCCTTAACATTGAGAAAGATACCATTAACCCTAAATGTGCAAAAATTACACAGAAACGCAACTTTTACTGTTAATTTAAAATTCATTTCAACAGTGAAAACATTGAATCTTAATCTGATTGATAGCATGTTAGAGGTCAAGCTATATTTTTCTTTTAATAGTAAATCATATGCAATTCGAATTTGTACCATGGAGACAATTTAATAATAAGGCAACACTTTCTTTAGTATTTTATTCACTAAAGTTTTCAACTTAGATTATTTTTTTGAAAGACAACTTAAAACCCTTATTAAGTCCACCATATTGACGAGTGGCCCTTTTTCTTTGAAATGAGAGTATCTATATGCATAGAGCCATGCACATCAAATTTAAATTGTTTTTCTTTTTCACATAAAAATAAATTGCCCATCACCAAAATTAGTAACTTGAAGTAGGCTGGAAAAAAAGCAAAGAATTAAATATTTATAAAGAAAACTAAAGCCACTTGCTGACTTCTAGGTTGACAGAACAAAGACGATGTTTTAAATCGCATACACGATGCCAAAGTAAAAATTTACAAGGTGGCACCCCCAGAAAAGCGACCCATGGAATCGTTAGTAAAATTCACAATTCTTTCTGCAATCAAACCATATTTGTTGAAAATAAGCTTCAGTCTATGTTTAACTTGTCCACCAAGTTTCAGTTATGGCTCTCCAACAGTCTTTGTTTAATCGCAATTCGGTTTGTTTATGCTTCAAATATGCACTTCTATATTGTAAGCACTCCTGAAGACGAGATGCAAAATTGTCCCTGACACCTTTCTTGACATTACCCTGATTTTAGCTGTAATGCTCATCTTCAGTTCAGAACTCGTCTGATAGACATTATCTTTAAGATAACCCGACAGATAAAATTTAGGGGTTTATGGTCTGGCGAGTGTGAAACCCATTCAGAATCACACCTCCTACGAATGAGACAATTACTAAAGTGACCCCCCCCCCACCGTCATTCCAACTGTTCGTAACTCATAACATAAACTCTTTTTCTTTTTATTCGTCTGCCCAAGATTTCTTAATGATCACTAGGTAGTGATCAACACAGACGTGTACATTTCGAGCATATCATTGAGCAGCGATAAAAACACATGTTACTGATGAGGTGATCATCAAAGTGTCCCCAATATCATTGAGCAGCGATAAAAACGAAGACTGTTGGACTTTCATGACTGAAACTTGGTGGACAAGTCACGCATTCAAGACTGAAGTTTATTTGTAACAGACGAGTTTGCATTGCAGAAAGGATTCTGAATTTTATTAACGATTCCATCCACTGACTCATCATCGAAGAGATCTTTATATCGTTGATGACATCTGAAATTGCAATTCTTCACGTTCGTATGTCTCTATCGGCTTTGTTATTTTTTTTTTTTATTCCTTATTCATGTCATAACATGTGACAGGAGAACACTTCATGCAGTACGAAACAGAGGTGTATAGCATTGAATTGCTGACTTGCACGTCTTGACAGGACCCAAACATGACATGTAGTATAGTGACCCCATTGGCCCTCAACACTTTACTGCCTTTATTAGTACCTCCTCGTTTTCTGATACACCCTGGTCACTTGCCTTGACCGGCTTACCAAATATAACGAACAGAATGGCAGTTATGGATTCGCTGTCACCTCCCTAACCCGTATGTGAAGACTGTAAATGACATGAAAGGCGTATACTCGATGGGTCACACTTATTATTTAATGTTTTATTGGGTCATCTTAGAAACATGTCTTGTCGATCCCAGTTCCCACACAGGACTCCCAGATATTGGCAACCGTGACTCTCAAATGTGTGTCTTGTGTCATTTTAGAGTGATTATTATCATTGCCTTTCTTACGAATCCCCAACTTATTTTCTGCCATGGGCCAACCCATAATCTTTTCATAACCCCTGTCTAGAACATATCCTGTTTACAACATCACCCTAGCTCCATTTGAACAAACATTTTAACTAATACATATACTAGTAATCACCAATATTTAACAATCGAAAAAAATTAAAATGCAGAAATAAAGTGTGCAGAAGTAAAAAAAAAAAAAAAATTAAAAAAAAATTTGTATGGTCTTATTTTTATTATTCAAAACTCTTTTCTGTTTTTGAAATATCTGGAATTTATCCTCTGGACACAAATTGCATCTGTCTCTACCTTTATACCTGTCCACTTATCTAACACACATACACCTTGCTTTTTATGCCTAAATGATAAGCTTGAAATAATAATATTTCAAGACAGGGACAAATTGTTAAATGTAAGACAAGAGACAATGCTGAACTGCAAGCGTTTCGAAAGACATCCACTCAGCAGGTTCTGAACAATAAGTATAGGTTACAAAAAGGAACAATAACAGCTCAGCCCCCAAATCCTTCCTCAGTATTTTTATGTTATTGCAGTTTACTTTATTTTCCATAACGTCCTCGTATTAGAATTTCGTAATTTCAGTTTTACTTCATTTTTTATCTTTGTTTGATTTTTGCACGAACTGATCTGAAAATAGAATTTAAAATCTTTAGAAAATTTCATAGATTTTAAGTTTAATTTCATAAAAATCTATTGGCAAGGTATTTTATCACAATGCGTACAATAATCTTATTCCATACAGTGTAAGAATGAAACAAAATATGTGGTGTTAAGAGTGAAGGTAGTTATGTATGTTGATAATGTAATTCAAGTGATATGTTTGTGTATTTAGATGAGTGCATATATTTGTATATGTATGCATGTGGTGTATATATATATATATATATATATAATCATTTTTTCCATTTTGTTTGTTTTCACTTATCATATATGTTTGTGTTAATATATGTGTAGTGATATGTCTGTGGTTGTGTATATATATGTATGTTTGTATATATATATATATATATATATATATATGTATGGTTATCTAAGCCTTGTTGTTTGAATAATATACAAAATGGTAAACTGGAAGATATATTTAACTAATTGGTGAAGTTGTGAATTATAGGTTCCATGTGTATTCTATTTTTAAAGTTTACTTTTTAGCTAATCTAATTTTTTAAGTTTTCACTTTTCATTTTCTTTTTTTAAATATTTTTCATTTATATATTTCTCTGAGAATTATGTTATATTTGCATGTATATACAAGTTAAGTTGGACGGTGATAATGGTATGTATGTATGTATGTATTGTATGTAAGTGTGTATGTGTATATACAGGGTGGGCCAAAATAAGGGTCCTATCTTTAAATTTGAATAACTTGAATTTGAATAACTTCCACAAAATAAAAGTTAAACTCACCAAACTTTATGTGTGTGTAGACTGACCCTTCCGAGATTTTTTGAAATAAACAAAACAAATTTTAGCCGAAAAACACTTCTTAAAACTTACAAAAACTAAAGTATTTTTTTTTACACTGTTTTGAGTTTTTTAAGCAAAAATAATGTTTTCTAAATGAGGGTACGTTCCTTAGGGCTAATACGGCTCATGCTTGCTTCGGAAGGGGTCCTTTACTTATTCTAAAAAAAAAATTAAAAAAATCAATAAATAAAAAAGTTATGAATTTTTAAAAATAGGACCCTTATTTTTGCTCACCCTGTATATATATTTATAGGTGTGAGTATTTATGTTTATAAAATGATAAAAAATGAAAGAAGTTGAGAGAAAATGCTATGCTATGTTTGTGTGTGTGTTTGTGTTTGGTTAGCACTTAATATCATATTACTTGTCTAAGATAAGTATGGTTTATTGCCCCAAGGTCAATCACAGTGGACCTTGTTTCAGGGTTTTACCTCATCATAAACTTTATGATGAGTCAACTTCTGGAATGAAAGAGAATAAACAGTAGGATCTAGATATATCAATGAACATACATATATGCACATGCACATATATGTACTAATTAAATGTTGAGTTAAATGTAAATAAATGCTTGGTCAATTTAATCCCCCTCCAAAAACTAAAAAGAATTGCTAATTTATCTTATCTCTTTCAGCATTTTCAACTTTTATTTGGCCTGAGGAAGCTCTATTTCAGAAGAAATTGGAGCTGAAACATGTATGCACATATGTAGCCAATAATGTTTGTATAAATAAAAGAATTTATACCATAATACAGCTCTATTTGTTGAGCACTATTGTATAAACACCGGAGTTACATTGGATTAACATCTAGGAAACATCAATACAATTATTAAATACGTATATATAACATATACAGTTATCTTGTGAAATTTTAAAAGTTGGGCCTAAATAGCATTTAAACTGACATATCAAGCTTTGGTTCTGTAGCTAATTTTCATTTATTCTTGTAACATGTTATTGGCACCATAATAACGTACGTTGCTATAGTTTATTTTTAAAATTTTAATTGGAAAATATAAAAAGCTGACTTCCTTTTTAACTAATTTTTTAAAATTTTAATTGGAAAAAGCCAATTTTACTTGGCGAAATATTTGTAATTACTATAAACTTAAAATAAAAGTTTATAAAAAACTTTTTTTTTTAAATCTGTTACAATTTTTCTTTTTCTTTTAAAATTAATATCGCATCTTAAACATGCTTTGAGGGTATTTTTACCTCATTCTTTATTAAATTTTAATTAGATGCTTATGAAAAATGAACTTTATTTGATAATTTTTTTAAAATTTTAATTGGAAAATATAAAAAAGTTGACTTCCTTTTAACTAATCTTTTTTAATTGAAAATATAAAAAAGCTGACTTCCTTTCAACTATTCTTTTAAAATTTTAATTGGAAAATATAAAAAAAGCTGACTCTCTTTCAACTAATTTAAAAAAAATTTTAATTGAAAAATATAAAAAAGCTAACTATTTAAAAAAAATTTTAATTGAAAAATATAAAAAAAGCTGACTTCCTTTTAACTAATTTTTTTTAATTGGAAAATATAAAAAGCTGACTTGCTTTTAACTAATTTTTTTTAATTGGAAAATATAAAAAGCTGACTTGCTTTTAACTAATTTTTTTTAATTGAAAAATATAAAAAAAGCTGACTTGCTTTTAACTAATTTTTTTTAATTGAAAATATAAAAAGCTGACTTGCTTTTAACTAATTTTTGTTCTTTTTTCTGTATAAGTTTACCAATGAAAATTAAAATGACTTCGCTGACTCCTGGGCAACACCGGGTAGATACAGCAAGTTTCTAATCCGATCATCTTTTGCTAACAGGGCTTACAACCTATTTCTTGACACGTTTCCTTTCTTTTTCTTTATTTTTATCTCTGTAAACTATTTCAGCCTGTTTATATATGACAGATACTTTCATTGGACATATTGTATGAGTACATCTCTTTCATGCGTTTTAGTTACCATGAAAAAACATTCGTTTTTTTTTTCTTGTTTATTTTTTATCTGTCTCTATTTCCTTCTCATCCAGTGCGCATTCCACCTTCGATATCAACCAATTTCCCAGACAAGTATTACATGCCAAGTAGGAATGGTACACTACCATACAAGTGTGAGGATTACACTGGAGACCCTACACCAGAGTAAGTGGTTTGCTTTTGTTTAAATTCAAATTTTTTTTCTCCAGCATAGATGTTGTGGAATCATATTTATTTTTATATATATCTAACATATGAAGTTATCTTATCGGATTTTCAAAGTCAGACCTAAATAGCATTTAAGCTGACAAATCAAACTTTGCTTCCGACTAGCCAATTTTTATTTGTTATTCTTGTACCATGTTATTGGCAATATAATAAGATACTTTGTTATAATTTATTTTTAAAATTACTTAGTTCGGCGCAGATAATCTGAATGAAACTAATCACCAAAACATAATCGGAATAACTCATATATTTAATTGAAGAATATAATAAGAATGCTATTTCTTTTTTGTATGAGTTTTGAAACTGTGCCAGCAAATACAGATTAAAAACTAAATTGTCTTCAAATTATATATATATATATATATAAAGGTATATTTTTAATAAAATTTCTAAGGAACTTAGATGGCTTAGCCGATAACATAATAAAAATTGAATAGTAATAAGAAGAATAAATAGTATTAATAATAAAAATTTAAAAATAAAAATAATGATTATTCTAACAGAACAGCAATAAAATCTAATGGTGATACATACAATGAAATGATAATAATAATAATAAAAAAATCATAATTATAATTATGATTATCATAATGAAGATTATATGTAAGGTAAGATGGATGGGATAAATAAAAAAGAAATTGAATTTAGTTAAAAATGTATCGATTTAACTGTATATACTCTTAAAAGATACAAATAAATAAATACTTCAGTTGATATGTAAATAAAACACGAAACACGTATTGTGGTATGATTGTAGGTTAACATCCTCCGCTAAATCTCTCCCTCCCCCCCAAAAAAAATTATTCTACATTTTTTTAGGCGATCACATGTAAACACCCCGAAAAACTTGACAAAAAGAAGAAAAAAAAATTAAGAATTTAAAATAGGGGAAAATTTTCGTATATAAATTCAATTTTTCGAGACAGTTTTAGGGCAGTTAACTAAAAAAAAATTTTGTTATGGGAGTTAAATCTGCTACGATATTTTTTAAGGGTGGGGGGCTACTTTTTTAGGAAATTATGTGTGGTTTTATGACTTTGTCACTCGATCTAAGGGTTAATGGTAAAAATTTGTTAAGTTCTCTAAAAAGATACAATGACCCGGACATTGGAACATTTTACGTTAAATATATATATATATATATATATATATACACACATATAACTGATCCCCCACTCTAAATTCTAAAATATTTTTTTATCTTCCTTTCATTTATTTTTAAAACTTTTAGTTCATTCAGAATTCAACCAAAACAAGGGAGGTAATTAGCAATTCTATAGAATTATGTCTAATGATAGGATGATTACAAAATGTTTCCTGATTTCAATACAATTACGGCTTCTGTTCAAAATTCCTGATTTCGATACAATTACTGATTTAGATTCTGATTTTTTTTTAATTTCTAAATATGTAATTAGGGTTTGTTGCTTTTTTCGACAAACTGTAAAAGTCCCGTATAATATATTTTTGCAAACGTAAAAAAATACACTTGTGGGTGTATATTACATGAGTGGTTCGTTCTGAATGTTTTTTTCTCGAATGTTTTCCTTGTAATTGACTGCAAATAGCGATGCAACTAAAGATTAATTTCTCATTTCCAACAAAGCCGGTTTATTTGTATTTTTTCATAAACAATTAAAAATAGTCGACGATTCGTATGCAAAATAAAAAAATAGTGTAGAAACAATAGTTAACAAAGGCCCCTCCCCATGTTAACCCTAACCCTAAACAATAGTTAACAAAGGCCCCTCTCCATGTTAACCCTAAACAATAGTTAACAAATCCCCCTCCCCATGTTCACCCTAACCCTAAACAATAGTTAACAAATCCCCCTCCCCATGTTAACCCTAGCCCTAAACAATAGTTAACAAATCCCCCTCTCCATGTTACCCTAACCCTAAACAATAGTTAACAAATCCCCCTCCCCATGTTAACCCTAACCCTAAACAATAGTTAACAAATCCCCCTCCCCATGTTAACCCTAAACAATAGTTAACAAATCCCCCTCCCCATGTTCACCCTAACCCTAAACAATAGTTAACAAAGGTCCCTCCCCATATTAACCCTAACCCTAAACAATAGTTAACAAATCCCCCTCCCCAAGTTAACCCTAACCCTAAACAATAGTTAACAAAGGCCCCTCCCCATGTTAACCCTAAACAATAGTACACAAAGGCCCCTATCCATGTTAACCCTAACCCTAAACAATAGTTAACAAAGGCCCCCCCCTCCATGTTAACCCTAACCCTAAACAATAGTACACAAAGGCCCCTATCCATGTTAACCCTAAACAATAGTTAACAAAGGCCCCTCTCCATGTTAACCCTAACCCATAGTTAACAAATCCCCCCCCCCATGTTAACCCTAACCCTAAACAATAGTTAACAAAGGCCCCTCTCCATGTTAACCCTAACCCATAGTTAAAAAAGGTCCCTCTCCATGTTAACCCTAAACAATAGTTAACAAAGGCCCCCTCTCCATGTTACCCTAACCCTAAACAATAGTTAACAAAGGCCCCTCTCCATGTTAACCCTAACCTTAAACAATAGTTAACAAATCCCCCTCCCCATGTTAACCCTAACCCTAAACAATAGTTAACAAATCCCCCTTCCCCATGTTAAGAATGAGTTCTTAAATAATAATGTTACTATTTAGAAAACCATTCTTTAGATGAGAAAGGCTGGGAAAGGATGCTTTAACTATTCTGTGCCTTCCCTCTATCAGAGAACGTTCATGTTTTTACCATAATTATAAAGATTTGGTCAGTTATTGCTACTGTCAGTATAACAGATATGTAGTAGAGTGACTTGTTTTACTGTACAAAGAAAAACAAGATACAGATTATAATAGTAATAATAAATCAAACAAAAAAAAACACTTTCTAATTTAACATATATGTGGGTTTGTAAATACTTCAGGGAGCTGACTCCCTCTCCTGTCTTGCATAGTTCCTCGTCATACTTGACCCTGAGACTCTCAAAATGATAGATGGTGTCTTACCTCTTGGGGAGAAGGCCATCTTTAGCCTTTGTTCGAGCGTGATGGTGTCATGATAAAAACACTGGTTTCTGGTTAGCCACGTAACCAGTATTGGGGTAGACTTTTTTTGTCAGCCAGCCTAGTAACCCCTTCCCTCCACATATGGCTCTTGAAGGGCTTATTTTTTTAGCTAGCCTGTTTGCAGTCCAGTGGATTGAATGCTGGTGGTTGGGTCTCTTTCAGGCTGGGTTTGTCTTGAAGTGATTCTACTTTTCTCTCCCTTTTTATTATTATGCCTTCTACAAATCCACAACAAACACCTTACTATTCGCTATATTAACATCAGAGATCAAACTTTCTTGATGTTAAGTCCTTTCACTTGGGCAAATCTCCTCACATCCTTGTGAGACTAATCTGGATGCTTCTATTGATAGCAACGATCTACATGGGATGCTTATTTGCCTCTTGTCCACTTAGACTTTTCCACGCATGGTCTTGCTCTTTTTCTTTGCAAGGATCTCCTCATTGCACGTGTCCCCAGCCTTGAATCTCATGGGTGTCCTTTTATCTTCATAATCTTTGTTTTTGGTGACTTAAATGCTCATCATTTTGACTGGCTCTCTCACTATAATCGCACAGATCTAGCTGGTGAAATCTGTCTTAATTTTTCTCTGTCGCATGACTTATCCCAAACTGTCACCTTCTCCCACACGTTTTCCTGATAATGATGTTCATCAACCATCCTTACTTGGTCTTTTTCTCACTTCTGTTCCTGACTCATATTCTATTTCCTCTTCTTCTCCATTGGGTTCTTCTGATCATGCTGTTGTTGATGTTGAGGGTGATTTTTCGATGGAGTCTTCTATTGATCGTCCCTTCCATAGGAAGATGTTTAAATACAGGAAGGCTGATTGGGATGAGTTTCACAACTTGCTATGTGACATTCCATGGCGTTCCATCTTTGGTATGTCTCCGAATGATACTGCTAGGGATATTACTTGTTGGAGTTGACACCTTCATTCATCATCGTAAGTTTCAAACCAAACCTCATTTTCTTCAATGGTTTTCATCTGTTTGGGCTTCTGTCATTGCCCATCGTAACCATTACTTTAATCAGTATCAGAATGGTTCTGCAGCTTCTAGACAATCCTACAGAAGAGCTAGTAATGCCTGCAAGAGAGTAATCTTTGAGGCTTAGTCTAGCTATTATTCTCAAAGGATTTGTGACTCTATCTTATCTCAAAGGGTTGGCTCTCATGATTTTTGGAGAATCTACAATAGTTATTAATACTGGCAAGTCTGCTGTTCCTTCTCTTTTTAATGGTCTTCAGGTTATTTCATCTTCTAAGGATAAGGCTGATCTCTTTGCTCGTTTTTTTGTTGACATTCTTCTCTTGATGATTCTGGTGCTGTTCTTCCTGATATTCCTTTGATCAGTCTCTTGATTCTGTTATCACTTCAAAGATGGTTGCTAGGGTTCTTTCTGATATTGACCAGTCTAAGGCTTCCGGTCCTGATTCAATTCCTGTTGTCATTCTTAATTGTTGTCCTCCTGAACTTTCTTCTATCCTCTCCAAATTATTCAATCTCTGTTTGTCTCAGTCCGGTTTCCCTTCTTGTTGGAAGGAGTCCTATGTTGTCCCTATCTTTAAAAAAAGCTGCTGATCGGTCTGACCCAACTAAGTATGGTCCAGTTATTAGCTTAGGTTTTTGAAAGGTTGGTCAGCGGCAAGCTTGGTCATTTTCTGGAAAGTCTGGACCACTTTAGTGATGTTCAGTATGGCTTTCATGGTTTTCGTTCAACGATCTTGTACTTGTTATGACTGAGAGGATCTGTCGATTTATAGATAATTCAAGAGAGGGTAGAGCTATTGTACTTGATATTTTGAAGGCGTTCGACAGTTTCCTACACAAACTTCAGGGTTAGGGTATCTTAACATTATTAGGTCTTTCCTTTCTAATCAAAGCTTGCGAGTAACTTTGGCTAGTGTCTCTTCATTCTCTTTTCCTATCAATGCTGGTGTTCCTCAGGGCTCTATTCTAAACCCAACACCGTTCCTTCTCTATATAAATGATCTTCCAGAGAATATTGTTCAGAAAATTAACATGCTGATGATACCACTCTCTATTCTGGTGTTGCTTCTCGCCCATCTTCCCTGGATCAGTCGAAATATGAAGGTGCTCTAGAAGTTGACCTGGGTTCAGTTGTGAATTGGGGTACGAAAAGGCTTGTTTTGTTTAATCCTGTTAAGACTCAGCTCGTGTCTTTCGATCGATGCATCACTGTTGGAGTCATTAAATTCACCGCGACGTCACAGAGCCTCTCACAGGTGCAGACTGACCCTTGATCTGGGGTCTCGTCACATGGTAACCTTGTCACGTCTGTTAGCTCTGACTGTGAGAACAGGCCCTGTTCTGTACTCGCGTTAACTCGCGCAAGTCAAACCCGACTTCCAACGTCCATTCCCATAGGGCCATTATCCAACAACAATACATAAAGGGAAAACATTTAGAAGTTTGTTAAATTAAAAAAGAAATTTAAAAGTAGCTCCTCTCTCCCCCCCCCTCCCCAACACATATACCATACACTGGACAAGGCAGGTGAAGCTAGGGGTGGTAGCGCTTGATATATCCAAAGCCTTTGACAAGGTCTGGCATAAAAGGCTTCTCCTAAAAATTCACTCATATGGTATTACTCGGCAAATACTTAATATAATTAAATCCTTCCTAACCAAAAGAAAGATCCAGGTTGTCCTCAATGACCATTCATCTAAGCAACATGACATAAATCCTTGGACCTCTACTGTTCTTGATTTTCATAAATGACCTCCCTGATGTCATTGAGACTGAGATAGCTGCGCATTAAACTTTTCATCCTATTTCTCCCTGGATGACCAACATGAAAATCCTTCAGGATTCTATTCTGTAGTTATTTTTCGAATGACGACAAGAGTACATCGTCGCATAATGCAAAACTGTCTGCAAAATGTTGGCTTTATCAGCCATTTTAGTTCTTGTACTGATAATGAACTCATCATTGAAGGCTTTCTTTTTAATTTTGTGTAGGGTCACCAGGAGTTCTCTTACTAACATAGCTTTTATCTCCCCGTCCGCTCGTAGGTTAGCAATTACGAGTCTTCTAGTGGCTCTCTATGTCTTGACACCAGTCTAGACAATCCATCTGCACGATAAATCTTCTTTGACTGTAAATATTCCATTTTAAAATCATAATTCAATAATTGTTCCCCATCTCTGTAGTCTATTCACCATATACACAGACAGACCTTTTTTCGAACCGAAAATGGTGATTAACGATTTATGATCTGTCTATAATGCTAACAATCTACTGTGTATATCGCAGTGGAACGTAGTTATAGCAAAAATGATTCCTAAACCTTCCTTTTCAATTTGGGAGTAATGCTTCTCTGCTGGAAGCAGGGTCCTTGATGCATGTGCGATGGGTTTATGCGTTCCATTCGGCATTACATGAAGAAAGCATAATCCTACTTCGTACGAACTTGTGTCGCTAACCACTATTATGTACAAGTTTGGGTCGTAATGTGCCAGGAATAAGTCCAGTGTCAGCATTTCAACTCCGAAACCTTATCCTTTCTTAGTAGTTCATTCAGTGGAGAACAGAGGTTATGCATCTCTGAGATAAAAGCCTGGTAATAATTTGTCAGTCACAGGAAACTGTAGTGCTGTGACTATTTTCGGAGCCGGCATGTTCTTAATTGCGGTGGGCCGTTCTGGGTCTGGCTTTCTGCCGTCCTTATCTATTACATGACCCAGATATTTGATTTTCTCTAAAAAAAAAATCCTGGATTTGCGAAAACACTTTGTAAATGTGTTCCCTATGTTGTTCTATATTTTAACTGTTGATTAGGATGCCGTCAAGGTATGCAATAGTAAAATCAAGTTGGCCAAGCATGGTATCCATAACTTACTAAAAAATTGTAGGGAGCAACTTGACCCCGAAAGCAAGCCTTTCAAACTTGTATAAACCGCGATGCGTATTTATACATAACAGTTTAGAACTCTCTTCTTCCATGGGTATTTGGAGGTACGCTTCATTCAGATCTATTTTTGAAAAAAATCTGCCTCCATTTAATTTTGAAAAAAACTTCTTCCGGATTGGCAGTGGATAGTGATAATCCTTTAGTGCTGCATTTAATCCTGTCGAAAAATCTGCGCACTTGCGGATTTCTTTTGATTTCTTTTTCACATAGACCGTGGGAGCTGCCTACTGACTATATTCCACTTTTGCTAAAATGCTAGTCGTCACTAGTCGGTCAAATTTCTCATTTATTTTTTTCTAACGAGGCAAAAAACAGATTCCTTTTTTTCTTAAATATAAGCTGAACGTTCTTGTTCGGTTGAAATCTGTGCATCGACTAAGACAGCCAGAAAAAATTTCAGGAAATGTTTTTATCAAGTTCTGCTTTAGTTTTTCTTATTTGGTCATCCGACTATCTGGCAAAACGTATTGGTAACTCCCATAAATTGAATGCTTGCATCCAATTTGTGCCAAAAATATTACTAGTGTCTTTTAACACGAGTATTTTTAACTTTTTGGAAGCTCCCATTAGGGTCCTGTTTGTAATTGTTTCCCCCTCAAATTTAATTCTTTCATCACTCACTGTACTGGCTATTCTGTTGGTTCTTAACAGGGTGGCTTTATTCAACCTCTTCCCTGTGTATAGATTTATTATTGACACGTCCGAGCCCAAATCAAATTGTAATTTTATATTTTTATCCAGGATGTGCACATATTTCCGTATGTTAATGTAGTCCTGTTCATTTGTACTTGTGGTTTCTACTTGCTTTTATTTCCTCTACAACTTCTACAAGGCAAACATTTGTATCTGACTTTATTACAAGTCAGGCAAGTTTTAAAACAAAATGGACAGGCCATAAACCAATGCAGGCTTCCACAGCTAAAACAAGGGGTCGGCGGCAATTTATTCTGTTTTTTACAGGGATGGCTTGCCTGTGTAGAGGTAGGAAAATACCTTTTTTTTGTTTTTGAGGGAGAGCTAAATTTCGATTTTTTACGTACTTTTCTAATGTGTGCAATGCCCGACTTTTTGATGTCCTTCAAATCCTGTTTAACACTTATAAATCTCTAGCAGTCTTCAGCTAATTTCTGTTAAGTTAAGTTAAATTTCTAATTTATTTAGAACCCTCCGTCTGAGCTCAGCGTCTTTTCCTGATACCAATCCTTGTACGAAAATTAAGCATTTAAAATTATCAGCACTAAGTTCGGCTAATTTTAAATTGTTGCAGTGTTCATTGACGACTGATGCGAACGTTGAATAACCTTTATCTTTTTTGACTAGGTTCTAAACACTTCCAGCTTCGTGAAACAAAGAAGTCTTGGGGTTAACTAATTCCATTAAAAGATTAACAACTTCAGCAAAAGTCAAGCAGCTCGTTTTTCGGGGCAAAATGAAATTCACGAACTTAGTATGTTCAGTGGTGTCTTATTTTTGGAGAAGTAGGCAAACCTTTTTAGAATCTGCCAAATCTTCACAATCTATTTTGTATAGATCCTCTTATCTTCTAAAATACGAAGCAAAGGGTTTCTCCTCGTTTGGGGGAATAAGTGAAATTGTCAATTGCACTCCAAATGGCATTCTGCGAGAAAGCATTACTGTTTTCATTACTTTGACCCCTAACCGATATTGTTTACATTAATACTTCAATCATTTTGTCGGCTTCTTTTTTGTATTCTAGAAGCTTTTTATTTTGTTCTAGAAGCTTTTCGTCGCTTTCTTTTTTCTGTTCAAAAATTTTTTTTATTTTGTTTTCGTAGAAGCTCTTGAAATTCTTCTTCAGTTTTCTGTAGCCTTTCGTCGATCTCTTTTTTTGTTCTAGTTGCTGTTGAATTTGAAACTTCACCAGTTCTATTACAGTAGCTTTAAAATCTTCCATATTTAAAACTGTGTCCTTTTTAGAATATGGCTTTTTAGAAATTCTCTCTTCTAATATTACGCTGCTAAACGTAATCTTAGTTGTAAAAAAGAGTATAAAACCTTTCTTTTTCTCAACAAAAAAAATCACTTTTTAAAAAAAAATTTATTTAGTACGCTTTTCACGCAACCCTAGAATTTGTAGTCGGCACCTTAGTCAACAGAGAAAATAAAAATACGGTTTAAATTTTTCTTTTTCGTTTAGCAGTAGGTCTTTACTTTTTTGGAGAGATAAGAAAAATCATGTATTCCTTGTTAAAAATTAAGTGTCGAAATAGCACTAAAAAAAATTACTGACCTTTCTTTACATGTTTTTTTTTTCACCCATACAACCAGTGTTTAGAACTAGGACGTTGTCAGGTGAATTTGTTGTTGAATTCTCCACATTTTTCCTTTTTTATGGTTCTCCAACAAAACACTTAATATACTTTGTTGCCATTTGTGGCGTCCATTTAAAGGTTCTCCAGAATCCTTTACTGTAACCACGTCGTCAGTCGCTGTGGTGGTATAAGTTCGAAATCCCATGTCGCCAATTGTTGTGGGCTCCTTTTTAAGGTTCTCAAGAAAAATCTTTAATGTTCTGTCCCGTGTAAGTTCGAATACCTTGTCGCCAGTTGTTGTGTCCTTGTAAAGGGACCGGAATGAAAAGATGAACTAAGGGTTTAGGTAAAACAAGTATATTGGAGAAAACATAATACAACAGAGAAACAAGGTTAGGGTTAGGGTTGATTGGAGTTGACTCATCACTAAGAAGCATATGCTTCCAATATTTATTGTGAATGGAAGAGTCCGAAGTCTGTAATAGGTAAGGTTAGTAGATGTAGAACATTTAAGGTGGCAGGGGAAGACCAAGTGATGAGGATGGACTTGAGAAAAAAAGAGATAAAGATAGGTTCGTTTGAAAATCAATTTCTCAAAGCCGTCCACCACATGTAAGCATGTAAAATAGACGTTAAACCGAATATGATGATGATGATAGAACCCCGAATTCCTAAAGTGACTAGCTGCTACTGTTCAAATCTATGTATTATTTACTGCTGCTGCATACGGTTATAACCTTCTAAGCAGACATACCCATGTTTTCTACTTGGTTTTATTCAACTTATTTAACTGGTTTACAATAAACTGCCTTAACATCATTAGCACTGACATACAATAAACTGCCTTAACATTATTAGCACTGACATGCAATAAACTGCCTTAACATCATTAGCACTGACATACAATAAACTGCCTTAACATCATTAGCACTGACATACAATAAACTGCCTTAACATCATTAGCACTGACATACAATAAACTGCCTTAACATCATTAGCACTGACATACAATAAACTGCCTTAACATCATTAGAACTGACATACAATAAACTGCCTTAACATCATTAGAACTGACATACAATAAACTGCCTTAACATCATTAGAACTGACATACAATAAAGTCCCATAACAATATGCTGTAAAAAGCATTAGTGTTTTTTTTTTTAATTAGGAGATTCAATGTTTTTTGGAAATAACAAAATTTGCAAGCTTTATAGCGTATAACTAAAAATGTAAGCAAAGTTTGTTGGAAATTAAAAAAGTTGGCATCTTGTGTGCTATTAGTCAAGAAACCAATATTTATAGTGTATAACTAAAAATGTAAGCAAAGTTTGTTGGAAATTAGAAAAGGTGGCATCTTGTGTGCTATTAGTCAAGAAACCAATATTTATAGTGTATAACTAAAAATGTAAGCAAAGTTTGTTGGAAATTAGAAAAGTTGGCATCTTGTGTGCTATTAGTCAAGAAACCAATATTTATAGTGTATAACTAAAAATGTAAGCAAAGTTTGTTGGAAATTAAATAAGTTGGTATCTTGTGTGCTATTAGTCCAGAAACCAATATTTATAGTGTATAACTAAAAATGTAAGCAAAGTTTGTTGGAAATTAGAAAAGTTGGCATCTTGTGTGCTATTAGTCCAGAAACCAATATTTATAGTGTATAACTAAAAATGTAAGCAAAGTTTGTTGGAAATTAGAAAAGTTGGCATCTTGTGTGCTATTAGTCCAGAAACCAATATTTATAGTGTATAACTAAAAATGTAAGCAAAGTTTGTTGGAAATTAGAAAAGTTGGCATCTTGTGTGCTATTAGTCCAGAAACCAATATTTATAGTGTATAACTAAAAATGTAAGCAAAGTTTGTTGGAAATTAAATAAGTTGGTATCTTGTGTGCTATTAGTCCAGAAACCAATATTTATAGTGTATAACTAAAAATGTAAGCAAAGTTTGTTGGAAATTAGAAAAGTTGGCATCTTGTGTGCTATTAGTCCAGAAACCAATATTTATAGTGTATAACTAAAAATGTAAGCAAAGTTTGTTGGAAATTAGAAAAGTTGGCATCTTGTGTGCTATTAGTCAAGAAACCAATATTTATAGTGTATAACTAAAAATGTAAGCAAAGTTTGTTGGAAATTAAATAAGTTGGTATCTTGTGTGCTATTAGTCCAGAAACCAATATTTATAGTGTATAACTAAAAATGTAAGCAAAGTTTGTTGGAAATTAAAAAAGTTGGCATCTTGTGTGCTATTAGTCCAGAAACCAATATTTATAGTGTATAACTAAAAATGTAAGCAAAGTTTGTTGGAAATTAAAAAAGTTGCCATCTTGTGTGCTATTAGTCCAGAAACCAATATTTATAGTGTATAACTAAAAATGTAAGCAAAGTTTGTTGGAAATTAAAAAAGTTGCCATCTTGTGGGCTATTAGTCAATAAACCAATATTTATAGTGTATAACTAAAAATGTAAGCAAAGTTTGTTGGAAATTAAAAAAGTTGCCATCTTGTGTGCTATTAGTCCAGAAACCAATATTTATAGTGTATAACTAAAAATGTAAGCAAAGTTTGTTGGAAATTAGAAAAGTTGGCATCTTGTGTGCTATTAGTCCAGAAACCAATATTTATAGTGTATAACTAAAAATGTAAGCAAAGTTTGTTGGAAATAAGAAAAGTTGCCATCTTGTGTGCTATTAGTCAAGAAACCAATATTTATAGTGTATAACTAAAAATGTAAGCAAAGTTTGTTGGAAATTAGAAAAGTTGGCATCTTGTGTGCTATTGGTCAAGAAACCAATATTTATAGTGTATAACTAAAAATTTAAGCAAAGTTTGTTGGAAATTAAAAAAGTTGCCATCTTGTGTGCTATTAGTCAAGAAACCAATATTTATAGTGTATAACTAAAAATGTAAGCAAAGTTTGTTGGAAATTAAAAAAGTTGCCATCTTGTGTGCTATTAGTCAAGAAACCAATATTTATAGTGTATAACTAAAAATGTAAGCAAAGTTTGTTGGAAATTAGAAAAGTATCCATCTTGTGTGCTATTAGTCAAGAAACTAATATTTATAGTGTATAACTAAAAATGTAAGCAAAGTTTGTTGGAAATTAGAAAAGTTGGCATCTTGTGTGCTATTGGTCAAGAAACCAATATTTATAGTGTATAACTAAAAATGTAAGCAAAGTTTGTTGGAAATTAAAAAAGTTGGCATCTTGTGTGCTATTAGTCAAGAAACCAATATTTATAGTGTATAATTAAAAATGTAAGCAAAGTTTGTTGGAAATTAGAAAAGTTGGCATCTTGTGTGCTATTAGTCCAGAAACCAATATTTATAGTGTATAACTAAAAATGTAAGCAAAGTTTGTTGGAAATTAGAAAAGTTGGCATCTTGTGTGCTATTAGTCAAGAAACCAATATTTATAGTGTATAACTAAAAATGTAAGCAAAGTTTGTTGGAAATTAGAAAAGTTGCCATCTTGTGTGCTATTGGTCAAGAAACCAATATTTATAGTGTATAACTAAAAATGTAAGCAAAGTTTGTTGGAAATTAAAAAAGTTGGCATCTTGTGTGCTATTAGTCCAGAAACCAATATTTATAGTGTATAACTAAAAATGTAAGCAAAGTTTGTTGGAAATTAAAAAAGTTGCCATCTTGTGTGCTATTAGTCAAGAAACCGATATTTATAGTGTATAACTAAAAATGTAAGCAAAGTTTGTTGGAAATTAAAAAAGTTGCCATCTTGTGTGCTATTAGTCAAGAAACCAATATTTATAGTGTATAACTAAAAATGTAAGCAAAGTTTGTTGGAAATTAAAAAAGTTGGCATCTTGTGTGCTATTAGTCCAGAAACCCATATTTATAGTGTATAACTAAAAATGTAAGCAAAGTTTGTTGGAAATTAAAAAAGTTGGCATCTTGTGTGCTATTAGTCAAGAAACCAATATTTATAGTGTATAACTAAAAATGTAAGCAAAGTTTGTTGGAAATTAAAAAAGTTGCCATCTTGTGTGCTATTAGTCAAGAAACCAATATTTATAGTGTATAACTAAAAATGTAAGCAAAGTTTGTTGGAAATTTAAAAAGTTGCCATCTTGTGTGCTATTAGTCCAGAAACCAATATTTATAGTGTATAACTAAAAATGTAAGCAAAGTTTGTTGGAAATTAGAAAAGGTGGCATCTTGTGTGCTATTAGTCAAGAAACCAATATTTATAGTGTATAACTAAAAATGTAAGCAAAGTTTGTTGGAAATTAAAAAAGTTGGCATCTTGTGTGCTATTAGTCCAGAAACCCATATTTATAGTGTATAACTAAAAATGTAAGCAAAGTTTGTTGGAAATTAAAAAAGTTGGCATCTTGTGTGCTATTAGTCAAGAAACCAATATTTATAGTGTATAACTAAAAATGTAAGCAAAGTTTGTTGGAAATTAAAAAAGTTGCCATCTTGTGTGCTATTAGTCAAGAAACCAATATTTATAGTGTATAACTAAAAATGTAAGCAAAGTTTGTTGGAAATTAAAAAAGTTGGCATCTTGTGTGCTATTAGTCCAGAAACCAATATTTATAGTGTATAACTAAAAATGTAAGCAAAGTTTGTTGGAAATTAGAAAAGGTGGCATCTTGTGTGCTATTAGTCAAGAAACCAATATTTATAGTGTATAACTAAAAATGTAAGCAAAGTTTGTTGGAAATTAGAAAAGTATCCATCTTGTGTGCTATTAGTCAAGAAACCAATATTTATAGTGTATAACTAAAAATGTAAGCAAAGTTTGTTGGAAATTAAAAAAGTTGGCATCTTGTGTGCTATTAGTCCAGAAACCAATATTTATAGTGTATAACTAAAAATGTAAGCAAAGTTTGTTGGAAATTAGAAAAGTTGCCATCTTGTGTGCTATTGGTCAAGAAACCAATATTTATAGTGTATAACTAAAAATGTAAGCAAAGTTTGTTGGAAATTAGAAAAGTTGGCATCTTGTGTGCTATTGGTCAAGAAACCAATATTTATAGTGTATAACTAAAAATTTAAGCAAAGTTTGTTGGAAATTAAAAAAGTTGCCATCTTGTGTGCTATTAGTCAAGAAACCAATATTTATAGTGTATAACTAAAAATGTAAGCAAAGTTTGTTGGAAATTAAAAAAGTTGCCATCTTGTGTGCTATTAGTCAAGAAACCAATATTTATAGTGTATAACTAAAAATGTAAGCAAAGTTTGTTGGAAATTAGAAAAGTATCCATCTTGTGTGCTATTAGTCAAGAAACTAATATTTATAGTGTATAACTAAAAATGCAAGCAAAGTTTGTTGGAAATTAGAAAAGTATCCATCTTGTGTGCTATTAGTCAAGAAACTAATATTTATAGTGTATAACTAAAAATGTAAGCAAAGTTTGTTGGAAATTAGAAAAGTTGGCATCTTGTGTGCTATTAGTCCAGAAACCAATATTTATAGTGTATAACTAAAAATGTAAGCAAAGTTTGTTGGAAATTAGAAAAGTTGCCATCTTGTGTGCTATTAGTCAAGAAACCAATATTCATAGTGTATAACTAAAAATGTAAGCAAAGTTTGTTGGAAATTAAAAAAGTTGGCATCTTGTGTGCTATTAGTCCAGAAACCAATATTTATAGTGTATAACTAAAAATGTAAGCAAAGTTTGTAGGAAATTAAAAAAGTTGCCATCTTGTGTGCTATTGGTCAAGAAACCAATATTTATAGTGTATAACTAAAAATGTAAGCAAAGTTTGTTGGAAATTAAAAAAGTTGCCATCTTGTGTGCTATTAGTCCAGAAACCAATATTTATAGTGTATAACTAAAAATGTAAGCAAAGTTTGTTGGAAATTAAAAAAGTTGCCATCTTGTGTGCTATTAGTCAAGAAACCAATATTTATAGTGTATAACTAAAAATGTAAGCAAAGTTTGTTGGAAATTTAAAAAGTTGCCATCTTGTGTGCTATTAGTCCAGAAACCAATATTTATAGTGTATAACTAAAAATGTAAGCAAAGTTTGTTGGAAATTAGAAAAGTTGGCATCTTGTGTGCTATTAGTCCAGAAACCAATATTTATAGTGTATAACTAAAAATGTAAGCAAAGTTTGTTGGAAATTAGAAAAAGTTGCCATCTTGTGTGCTATTAGTCAAGAAACCAATATTTATAGTGTATAACTAAAAATGTAAGCAAAGTTTGTTGGAAATTAAAAAAGTTGGCATCTTGTGTGCTATTAGTCAAGAAACCAATATTTATAGTGTATAACTAAAAATGTAAGCAAAGTTTGTTGGAAATTAAAAAAGTTGGCATCTTGTGTGCTATTAGTCAAGAAACCAATATTTATAGTGTATAACTAAAAATGTAAGCAAAGTTTGTTGGAAATTAGAAAAGTTGGCATCATTGTGTGCTATTAGTCCAGAAACCAATATTTATAGTGTATAACTAAAAATGTAAGCAAAGTTTGTTGGAAATTAGAAAAGTTGCCATCTTGTGTGCTATTAGTCAAGAAACCAATATTTATAGTGTATAACTAAAAATGTAAGCAAAGTTTGTTGGAAATTAAAAAAGTTGGCATCTTGTGTGCTATTAGTCAAGAAACCAATATTTATAGTGTATAACTAAAAATGTAAGCAAAGTTTGTTGGAAATTAAAAAAGTTGCCATCTTGTGTGCTATTAGTCAAGAAACCAATATTTATAGTGTATAACTAAAAATGTAAGCAAAGTTTGTTGGAAATTAAAAAAGTTGCCATCTTGTGTGCTATTAGTCAAGAAACCAATATTTATAGTGTATAACTAAAAATGTAAGCAAAGTTTGTTGGAAATTAGAAAAGTTGGCATCTTGTGTGCTATTAGTCCAGAAACCAATATTTATAGTGTATAACTAAAAATGTAAGCAAAGTTTGTTGGAAATTAGAAAAGTTGGCATCTTGTGTGCTATTAGTCAAGAAACCAATATTTATAGTGTATAACTAAAAATGTAAGCAAAGTTTGTTGGAAATTAGAAAAGTTGGCATCTTGTGTGCTATTGGTCAAGAAACCAATATTTATAGTGTATAACTAAAAATGTAAGCAAAGTTTGTTGGAAATTAAAAAAGTTGGCATCTTGTGTGCTATTAGTCAAGAAACCAATATTTATAGTGTATAACTAAAAATGTAAGCAAAGTTTGTTGGAAATTAGAAAAGTTGGCATCTTGTGTGCTATTAGTCAAGAAACCAATATTTATAGTGTATAACTAAAAATGTAAGCAAAGTTTGTTGGAAATTAGAAAAGTTGGCATCTTGTGTGCTATTAGTCAAGAAACCAATATTTATAGTGTATAACTAAAAATGTAAGCAAAGTTTGTTGGAAATTAGAAAAGTTGGCATCTTGTGTGCTATTGGTCAAGAAACCAATATTTATAGTGTATAACTAAAAATGTAAGCAAAGTTTGTTGGAAATTAGAAAAGTTGGCATCTTGTGTGCTATTAGTCAAGAAACCAATATTTATAGTGTATAACTAAAAATGTAAGCAAAGTTTGTTGGAAATTAGAAAAGTTGGCATCTTGTGTGCTATTGGTCAAGAAACCAATATTTATAGTGTATAACTAAAAATGTAAGCAAAGTTTGTTGGAAATTAGAAAAGTTGGCATCTTGTGTGCTATTGGTCAAGAAACCAATATTTATAGTGTATAACTAAAAATGTAAGCAAAGTTTGTTGGAAATTTAAAAAGTTGCCATCTTGTGTGCTATTAGTCAAGAAACCAATATTTATAGTGTATAACTAAAAATGTAGGTTTCTGCAAACAAGTGAAAAGTTCTTACAAATGTAATGTCATCTTGTAGTAAATGCAAATTAATAAAAGCAATAATTATTAGATCAACCCAACCTAAACATTGGGCAAAATCTCATTAACTCACAAAAAATGTGTAAGCATGATACAAAAGCATAACTTTCACTATTCATATAAGATTTATTTTAACACTTAACACATTCTAGTTCTTCATTTAACGTCTCTCTTCCACATTTACAATCAAGTTTCAGAACTAGTTTTCCCTGTGCACCATGAATAAATAATTGAAAATATTAAGAACGTGAAGCATCAAACTTCTTACCAGAGGGACTGGTAAATAACCCAAATAGGTCGATATGCATAAAATAAAAACATTTTCTGTCAAAACTTTTAACATATCTCTGTTCAACTTTGTCATATGTGCATTGCAGCCAAATGGATTATAAATAACACTCAACACAATTTCATGGTTCAATTCCTTTGTTTTTCCAGCGAAAGGAAACATTGCATAAACCATGGTATTACCTTGCCGTTTAGTTGTATCAAAGCTTTCCCCCTGGTCAGGGAGTGGGGATTGTGTCCTTATGAGTACTCATTAGATGTCTGCCTTGTCTGTAATCTAGATGGAAAGGAGGATGGTCGAGCTACACACTTCTATCCACCCTCTTCCTCATTTCACACAAATATAAATAGATGAGATTTTGTATTTGAATTGCCTTTTGCTAGCCTTTATCAATTTCCATTTTCTGTTTCTTTTGTAGAATATATTGGCAGTATTATTTAAATGGAGTTCTTCAGGATAAATTGCATACCCAATCAAGGAGAATGCACCATTACAATGGGACTGAACTGTATCTGGCTTATATTGATCCAAATGAACAGTATCAATGCCTGGCAGAGAATAGTTATGGGATTGCACTATCGGGAAAAATTCAAGTATACGAAGCAGGTAAGTCGCGTATTAATCTGCATCAGGCAAAATGAAAGATATTCCTTACAAGAAATTGGTTTCCTTTTCTTCTTTTTCTTTTTTTTCTTTTTCTTTTTACTATTAAATCACCTCTTATCAAGGTCAAAAGCAACCCGAGAATTATAATTAGTGATAGATTTCAGTTGAATGATTAATAACATTATGAGAGGATTAAAAATGATGAATGAAAAAAACAAAATTTGATTACGTATGAGGACAAATAGTTGTTGACATTGGATTTGAAGACGGCCATATTGTAGTTGGAAAGCAAGTAGACCTGTGAGAATGTGTTCCAAAGATTTGAAGTTCTTGGAAAGAATCTCTGTTGAGAGAAAGGAAAGTTCTTTGCAGCATCGTCATACATTTGTGGTTCTGAACTATGAATGAAAGTTCTTTGCAGCATCGTCATACATTTGTGGTTCTGAACCATGAATGAAAGTTCTTTGCAGCATCGTCATACATTTGTGGTTCTGCACCATAAATGAAAGTTCTTTGTAGCATCGTCATACATTTGTGGTTCTGGACCATGAATGAAAGTTCTTTGCAGCATTGTCATACATTTGTGGTTCTGAACCATGAATGAACGTACTTTGCAGCATTGTCATAAATTTGTGGTTCTGAACCATGAATGAAAGTTCTTTGCAGCATCGTCATACATTTGTGGTTCTGAACCATGAATGAAAGTTCTTTGCAGCATTGTCATACATTTGTGGTTCTGAACCATGAATGAAAGTTCTTTGCAGCATCGTC